>JAVKLF010000011.1:8113909-8136753 GCA_034783495.1 Millerichthys robustus | reverse complement strand
TTTTTTTTTTTTTTTTTCACCAGCAAATGGTAATGAGCCTTCGAGTTTCTGAGCTCCAAGTGTTATTGGGCTATGCAGGACGGAATAAACATGGGCGCAAACATGAACTTTTGACCAAAGCTCTCCACCTACTCAAGGCTGGCTGCAGTACTGCTGTGCAGATGAAGATCAAAGAACTCTACAGACGGCGCTTCCCAACCAAAATGGTGTCGCCAGTGGACCTCGCTCTTCCCGTTGTCCATTCTGCATCCAGTTTGCCCACAGGCCTTGCCCAGCTGGGGTTTGACAGCCACGGTTCTTCGTCACCACTACTGCCTGTTTCACTACTTGGACCTAAACATGAGCTGAGTCTGCCTCACTTACCCTCTGCCCTGCACCCTGTACACCCTGATGTCAAGTTGCAGAGATTGCCATTCTACGATGTACTGGATGAGCTTATTAAGCCGACCAGTCTGGGTGAGTCTGCAACATTCTGCTCAGCTGTGTGTTCTGTTGTAGGACTTCTCCATCTTGTACATACCGTTGATGTTATGTTGTTATTAATATTGAAACAAGGTTTTGTGATATTAGTGCCTAAGAATTTCCGTGGCTTCCTCAATTATGGTCTGTTTTGGTTTCTTTTTTTAAAGTTTCAGACAACAGTCAGAGATTCCAGGAAGCATGTTATGCCTTTGCATTAACACCACAGCAAGTTCAGCAGATCAGCAGTTCAATGTAAGTTAAAATGGTTTAAAGTCTCCAAAGAAAGTAAAAGTATGTAATTACTACAACTTTTCACAATTTACTGGTTATACTAAAATTATGTAGTGAATGTGTCCAACTGTTATGATTAACTTGACTTCATTTCTCTCTCTCTTTTGTTATTTTAGGGATATATCTGGGACCAAGTGTGACTTTGCTGTTCAAGTTCAGTTAAGGTATTTCTAATACTGAATGCATGAGTGAGTCTGATATTAATAATAGCCTGTCTGTTTTATGCTTTTCTCTCTTAAAACAGTCAAAAATAGCATCAGTATTTGAATGTTTCTTCCTTGTTTTTTTTTTTTTTTTTTTTCATTTTCTAAGTCAAGTCAGCATTTTCAGAAATATCTATTTAACTTTTTTCCAGTTATGGTAAAATTAAAACTTAATTAATTATTTAATTTCAAACAGTATCCCTTTTAGTTATTGGCTCAAATTACTTAAGACAAATCATCATAATGTTAGATTCTGAATTAAGAAAATATACAATATTAGGTTTCTCGTTTGAAAACTCTATTTTGACCCTTATTAAGTAAAGATTGATCACATTCATAGCAAACTACACAATTAGTACAGTGCCAGCAGAATTCAGATTCAAAACTATTGCACACCATACAGAAAACAGCTGCCAAAAGAGGCACAATTTCCTTTTAAGGTTAAAAAACCGATGAATGACCTTTAACAAATATTTTCTATAACAAAGATAGAAATGCCTAATAGAAATGATATGATAACATTAACAAGCAAGCAAACGTTATTGTGAAAGTACAGGACATGTTATCTAGTTATCTATGTAATTAATATTTTCAAATCTTTTTCAGATTTTGCTTATCAGAGACAAGCTGTCCGCAGGAAGATCATTTCCCCTCAAATCTGTGTGTGAAGGTCAACGGCAAACCCTGTAATCTCCCAGTGAGTTCACTCATATCTGAACATCTTGTCACAATTTCCAAGCGTTATTCCATCTGTTGCTAAAAATCTATTTTGGTTGTGTTGTCTGTAGGGATATCTTCCTCCCACCAAAAATGGCGTTGAACCGAAAAGGCCCAGTCGCCCCATTAATATCACGTCTCTTGTCCGGCTGTCCACCACAGTTCCTAACACAATTGTAGTTTCTTGGACTTCAGAAATTGGGAGGGTAAGATTGTTATACCAGAATGTTTGGGAAATTTTATCAAACAGTCTGTGACACTTTGGCATAATTTGTGCTTGTTTTTTTTTAACAGAGTTTTTCTATGGCGGTGTATTTGGTAAGACAGCAGTCATCTGCAGTGTTGTTGCAAAGACTACGGGCCAAAGGAATTAGGAACCCTGACCACTCAAGAGCTTTGAGTGAGTAAAAGAAGGACTGTTTTTAAAAAGTAGTTTGCCCTGAAAGAACAGAAAATTTAAGACATCAAATGTTTTATCCCCTATTTTGTGTGTTGATTATTCTCATTATTGCTGGCTGTTAAAAAGAACTTAATTTGAAAGTTGAATTCTTGTGTTTAACCTTAGTCTTGTTTTTTTAATTTCATCTCACAGTCAAAGAGAAATTGACAGCTGATCCAGAGAGTGAGATTGCTACAACCAGTCTAAGAGTTTCTCTCCTCTGTCCTGTAAATACTTTTTACTACTACTCTGCTCAAGCTTCCTGTTTTGTTTAGTTTTTTTGTAATATGTAACTTTTTAATTTGTTAAACACTCAGTTGATTGTTCAGTTCAACTAAAAGCAGAAATTACAGATAATTATTAAGTGTCGTTCAGGTTTATTGACATACTTCATCATGTTAAATTTTATTTTATCCTGTTGTGTTTTGTTAGAAAAAGAAAATATATTGTTTTTAGAAGGTTCTTGTGTTTCTTTCTGTTAAAGTTGGGAAAGATGAGGCTGACCATCCCCTGTCGATCAATAACCTGCTCACACCTTCAGTGCTTCGATGCTACCCTTTATATCCAAATGAATGAGAAGAAGCCGACCTGGGTGTGTCCAGTCTGTGACAAGAAGGCGCCGTATGAACATCTCATTATTGATGGGTGAGTTTAAAACTGAGTTACATCCAATCTTTGATGTCTTTATTTCAAAATGTGCAGCTTGGGGCAATTTATTTTATTTATTTACACAAAATGATTGTTGACCAATATAGTTCCAATTCTCTAATAGTTTAAAAAAAAAATTTATGGCTGATTTGAATGGCATCCTGTTGTCTTGTCAGTATAGCAGTAAAGCAACATGCCTCTATCATTTTAACTCACTTTTGAGAGTTAATTCCTGAAGTTTATGCAAATAAAATTATAATACTGTGGTGTTTTCACAGATTGTTTATGGAAATCTTAAAAAGCTGCTCTGACTGTGATGAAATCCAGTTTAAGGAAGATGGAAGCTGGGCCCCCATGAAGTCAAAGAAAGAGGTGCAGGAAGTGTCTGCTTCCTACAATGGTGTTGACAGCGGTGTGTAGCCTGCAGAACAAAGCCTTAAAGTCACATTTAGTGTGTTCGTAGCGCACTGCGTGACCTCACTGTTTTTGTCTGTAGATCTGTCTAGTGCAGAGAGTCAGGAGCAGAAACGAGGATCATCTCAAGACAGCAACAAAAAGGTTGATGTGATTGATTTGACACTGGACAGCTCTTCAGAAGAGGAGCAGGATGACGAACCACCTCCGAAAAGGGTGTGCCCCTCACTGTCACCTGTCTCTCCACCTGCAAACAAGGGGTAAGCTTTCATAAAGCGGTTAGTCAGATGAGCCCACACAGTTTTGTTTCGGGGGGGTGCTTGGTACCGTCTGGTTCTTTCTTTTGCCTCTGACCTTGTGCTACATTGTTTTTTCCACAGAGTGCTGAACCTGCACAGTCAACCATCACCTGTGGCCAGAGCTCCCAGCATGCCCCCTGTTGAGACCAGCTACATTCCTCCACCGCCACCTCTTATTCAGGACTACCGCCATTATTATCACACAAGTGACTTGCCAGGTAGACCTGCTACCTGCCTAACTTTAATAAAATTTATTTTTAAAAAATCACTGGACTTTTTTCAGTTTGTTAAATCCATTTGTAAACTTACCAGTTTATTTTTTCAAAATAAAGTAATTTTTTTTTTCTTACAGATCTAAATTTCTTCTCTTTCCTCCAAAGTGACAATCAGGTAAATAAACTAAGACACCTGTTGTCCTTTTGTTGTTGGATTTCATCATTTATCACTTCATAATAATATGTTTAAAGAAGAAAACCTTTTAGGAAGTATTTGCATATAAAGTAATGCATCTTCAAATTTGTGTCGCACATTCTGCTTGTTACTTATGTCATGCAATAAATGGGAAGTTTTGTAGTAACGGCAGTTGGCTTGGTTTGTGATTACAATAACTATATTTGGTACTGCACTGAATTATTATATTCTCTGTATGGTTGTTTTAGGTCACCTTCACTTAATTATTTTTGTGATTTACTTTTGTTATTGATGTTTTGTGGCTGAACTTGATGACTGCAAATGTTGTGCAACTTATTACTGTACAGACAAGTTTAGCTGTTGACTAATATTAGCTTTTCTTTTTCCTGTTAGCATTACAACATGGTAATGGCTGCTGCAGCGGCTGCGTCAGCTTCTGCTCCAGAGGACCACGACCTGCTTCTTAACCGTTTCCTGCCCTACGGCTCCTCACCAATGTTACGGGAGCAGCCGGGCACTCCTGGGAGCAGCACATTGGCAACAACCAACGGAGGCAGCAACAGCGGCAGCACCAGTAGTTTGGTGTCTTCTAGCAGCTTACGGGACCGTGACAAAGACAGGGACAGAGACAGCCACGGAATTTCAGGATTGTCGAGGTCCTCCATGGAAGCAGCAGCAGCTGCAGCCATTTATGGCCCCATATCTGACGTTATCTCTCTTGACTAGATCCACACAGAACTGAAGCACAAGGGAGACCCCAACAGGAGTTCTTTGTAAATAGAAAAGTGGAAGACAAAAGATTAAAGTGCTATGTACAGAGAGGAAAATCTATTTTCAATTTACCTATCATATGTATATAAACTTGGGACGCTTCTTGTCCAGTGCGTTACTTCCGTTGATATTTTTCTGTGAATACTGAAGACTTTTTCACACCTCTTCATGTGGTCCTTTGATTATATTGTAGCTTTTGTACCTGGTTTTTACAATTTTGTTTCAATATTGTATGTCAGTAGCATTATTTCAGCATATATGCACAGTCCTAAGTGAGGCAACACCTTATGGGACATATTTAGAATATAAAGAAAATGGGTTTGATGTGTTACAAAGCAAATGGCAGCAAGATGTACACACACAAAAATGAATACATTTTTTTATGTTCTAAATGGTGTTTCTGTCATAATGTTTTGACTGTAGAAAGATCTGGCCATTTTTGCCATCGTGGATTTATTTTTTTCTAAAATATTCATGCTGTGGTTGTTATTTTTAAATAATTATTTATGATCTAAGTTATATTGGGTGTGAGCACACCCTTTACCTGTTGGAACTGTTGCCACTATAAATGCAGAAGCAAGCGAGAGATCCTTCTGTTGTCACAACTGTGCTCTGTGTCTTGCTTATTTTAGTCGAATCAATTATGAATACTTTACTCCTCAGACTGTATGTATGTTTCATAAGAATTGGAAGTAAGTCAGTATTGAATGATCAGCTTTTTTTCTGTGTGTGTGAATGAAGGGCATTGGTCCAGCAAGCACCCGCAATTGGACCTTTATATACAATAGATCTATATATCAAAATTTGGAAAACTTATTATGTTTCTTTAAATGTATAGCCTGTTTATTTTGTCAGTTAGAGAACAACCAATTGATAAATTTCTGCTCCACTATTAAGATATGGCTACTTTCTGGTCAAATTGAAGTTAATTTCGTAATCAAAAGGCTACAACTGTTAACCCAGTTTAAGTGACCTGGTTACATTTCATTATGTTCTTTTGTAACAGTTGCTTTTTTTAAATATGTGTGGAACAGTGAAGCATTACAGTTCACATTTACAGTCGTTTTCAGCTTTCTGTGTTTGCCAGTTACCTGAGAGTTCACCTATTTT
Source organism: Millerichthys robustus (assembly GCA_034783495.1). Classification (NCBI taxonomy): domain Eukaryota; kingdom Metazoa; phylum Chordata; class Actinopteri; order Cyprinodontiformes; family Rivulidae; genus Millerichthys; species Millerichthys robustus. Next base: position 8,130,988 of record JAVKLF010000011.1, on the reverse strand, counting down.
GGGAGCTGTGCTGTCTGTAGTGACGCCACAGGTTGCGTAGCCTTTTTTGTGGTGTTTAATGTATTTGCCACAGCCTTTAAGACAACTGTGATAGCTTAGGCTTTGTGAATCACAAATTGCATTTTGGCCCAGAGGTTGCAAATCATTCAGTTTTATTTTGAATGCCTCCTTTTCTTTTTTGATTTTTTTTCTCTTTTAGACTTGTTCTTATCATTAGGATTATTTATTACCATATATATTATTTCTCCAGGTTTGATTTGTGGTTTTACATTGCTGTCATTGTACGTGATATTTCTTTTGTAATTATATAATTATTGCTATTTAAATATGTCACTGTTGCTTGACATGCATTGTACCTTTTTTAGTTTCTGTCTGCTATCAGATATTGTCGATAACTCAATAGAGGCTTTCATCGTTTTTAAGAGCTAGAAGGTCTACTGTCCTAATTGATATGTAAAAGAATTAAACCCATACAGAAAATGAATCCTTGTAGACCTAGTTGTTCTAAGGAAATCTTGGATTTTTTTCTGCAAGTCTTTCTATTGCAAGATTCAAGAAATTTTTTGCAGTTTAAATTAAACAAATCAAAAAGTGCAGGATCATAATTACATGTTTAGTCTATATAGGGATAAAAGTATGTTAAATTTGATTAAGAGATAATTGTTTATTTTAAATGTGCAATTGCAAGAATGTCAACTTTCTTGGATTTTGTTCTAAAAGATGTTAGTATCTAGTTTGGAATTATTAAATAATCATGCTTTGAAGAAGAAACAGACTTTTTGAAGTGTTAAATCACATATGTTGATTTTGGAATTGTCGATTTTTGTTTATAATATTAACAAATACTAAATATAAAAAGATAAGCCTGCAGGACGTCTGTGTCCGTATTGGATCTGTGCTGTTCAGTCTCTTGACCAGTTGGTGGCAGTAGAGCTCACTAACTTACGTTACTCTCCAACTACAAAGAAAGACGATGAAGAAAGTATGACATTAGATAGCGGCGCCGTTGTGAATTGGAATGGGACCTGGCGATTTTCCCCATATTTTGATAGTTTAATCCATGAATGGCGCCGAAACAGGACCCGAAACCTAAATTTCAAGAAGGTAACTACCTGCTTCTTATTGATACAGTTGGCTGTGTGATATCGGGAGCTGCCGAGGGCGCTTGAAATGCCCCAAGATGTTAGCTTAAATGACAAACACCGCGATGCAGTGGTGCGGTGGCTAGCGGTGTTAGCTAACAGTGTTATTACGAGTTCAAATATTAAAACGTATTTTTATCAATTTTATTTGCCCCTTTAGTTGTCTGTTCAGTCTTATCTTTGCTGCTCAGTTCTGACCCTTTAGAAAATGTGCTGTATTTGAATTAGTGATGTTCTCTCATTCACTGGATTTCACCGCCTAATAGTTATTGAGCTAACTATTAGCTAATCTTGGCTAATCATCAGATCTACAATCTCCATGTGTTGTAAAGTATTGTGCATACAAATACCATTGTAGTATTTTACTTTTAAAAGGTTACTGATTGAATGGTCAACTTTTAATCACCTAAAATCCACGCATGTAATCCAGTGAAGTTCAGTGTTTGTTTACTGTGCAAATGTATCGAATTACCCTTCAATTTTAGAGTATGATTTTCTTTTAAAAAGTCAGACGAGATTATTTTTAGCTGCCTTTAGTACTGCTTCTGCAGGCGATCTAAAGAGATTTTTAAACGTTGAACAATACCATTACCCTTTAGGACAGAAAAAAACTCTCCAAAGAACAATTTAGAATTACGATTAGAAAACCAAAGTAATTATTATTCAGGACCACTTTGAATGATTACAAAAGATCTTGTTTCTTTCAAAAGAAAGTATAAAGGAATAAGGAGTAATTTGAAACTTTTGTACAGTGTTCTGCCTGTGCAGCTGAATACCAGACATAAACCTAAAATGGATTTCAATTTGCATTTAATTTTACTGTTCAGTCACAAACTTGCCTGTCTCAAACTAATCCATTTGCTTTTTGCTCAGGTGAAAGAGTGCTGTGTTTTCATGGGCCATTGCTTTACGAAGCTAAGGTAGGCTGCTTTAGCCCATCTTTTTGAATATAAGATGTTTCACCATGTGTCACATATTGTTGACTGTGAATTGTGCTTCTGTTTGCAGTGTGTTAAGATAAACATCAAAGAAAAACAGATCAAATACTTCATTCATTACAGCGGTTGGAATAAGAAGTAAGCTTTTGATTTAGACAAATTAATAACTATATTCATTTAGTTTTCTTAAGTGTTTGAGGACATTTCTTTATGAGTTTTTTTCTTCCAGCTGGGACGAATGGGTTCCTGAAAGCAGAGTGCTTAAGTATGTGGACAGCAATCTTCAGAAACAGAAAGAGCTTCAGAGGGCCAATCAGTAAGTTCAGTGTTGCAAACGCCAAAGCTGTTCGGCCTTCTAAGTCTGTTTAAAATTGCATCTGTAAATGTCCAGACTGATGAATTACTACTGTGAATAACTTACTTTTCAATGGCTGGTCTTATTATTTTATTAATTTAGAGACCATTATGTAGAAGGGAGAATGAGGGGTGCTGCACCGAATAAGAAGATACCTGTTGCATCACAGAAAAATGATGTGTGAGTGATCAGTCATTCTTAATTTACACCATCAAACTACATTTGAAATTATTCATATATGAACAAATTTCTTTTGTTGTAGAAAAACAAAAAAGAACAAACCAAAAGGTGAGTATGTCATAGTTTGTTTTTATCTCATAGATCATTTTAAAATAAATACATCTGATCATTTAAAATGATCTATTCTCTTGTTTTTTTGGTCCCCATTTTTAAAAAATCAACAAAATATTGAAGTAAGTTTGTGTGTGTGCAGCTCCTGGAGCCGGAGAAGGGACAAGTTCAGGAGGGGATCCTACCCATCCTCCACGGAAGAAGAGGGCACGAGTTGACCCAACTGTTGAAAGTGTAAATCCACTCAATTGCCTATAGTAAAACATTCTTAGGTTTAATTTGCTTGTTGATGTTAATAAATGTTCAGCTACTTTGAAATAAACTGAGAAGTTTCAATTTTTCTGTTCTGCTGAAATTACGTATAACACCAACATTTTGAAAATGTTTGAAGCATTGATGGCAGAAACCATATCAATGTTTTGTAAAAGTAATTATTTGTCTTGTCTGCTCAGGAGGAAACATTTATAAACCGTGTCGAGGTAAAAGTGAAAATCCCAGAGGAGCTGAAACCATGGCTTGTGGATGACTGGGACCTGATTACACGTCAAAAACAAGTAATAAACTAACCTTTATTATAATCTTGTTCACATTGTTTTATTTAATAATATCTATATATAAACTTGCGGTGTCATTTTTCAAGATCACAATATTTATATCTTAATTCTTATTCTGTTTGTATCCTCAGCTTTTCCATCTACCAGCTAAAAAGAATGTTGATACTGTTCTTGAAGATTATGCAAACTACAAGAAATCAAGAGGAAATTCTGACAGCAAGTAAATGCACTATCTTCTTCTTAACTTTAAATAAATGTTTATTGATGAGAAAGAGCATTTGGCTAAAAAACAATGATGACTGATGGACTTTTTTTTTTCTTTGACTGTTCAGAGAGTTTGCTGTAAATGAGGTGGTTGCTGGTATCCGTGAATATTTCAACGTCATGCTGGGGACACAGCTTCTTTACAAATTTGAGAGGCCACAATACGCGGACATCCTGGCCAACCATCCTGATACACAGATGTCTCAGATTTATGGCGCTCCTCACCTACTCAGACTTTTTGGTAAAAAGAAAAAATATACATCACCACAGTTGTGTATTTTATAGAACAAGAATACTGTGCTGTTTTTAAACAAATGTTGACGATAGAAGTGACTTAAAACAATGTATGGACAAACAGCAAAAGCTTTAGCTGCAGCTTAAATGCTGTAAAACATTGTTTACGACCTTACCTCAAGGCTCAGGTGATGTGGAAAATAAAAATTAAAGTAATGCTGCTAAATACTGTAGATAAAACATGGAGAAGGATAGTTCAAACTGGGCGGGTCACATTGTTGCATATTTCCCTTGTTTTTTTTTTAAAGCTTATTGAGGTACATGGCGGATAAAAAAGGGAAAAAAATGTCACACCATCACCTCTTTTATATCTCCTACTCTAACGTACATCGTGTGATCTACAGTAATGCCTGTTCCCATAAATGAATGACAGTGTTAGATTATTTTGGTTTTTACAACCACATATCTCAATACACTGTAGATACAAAAAGCAGACACAAATTTGTGATGGGGTGTATGAGTGACCTGTTAGGTTCCTCTTGTACAACTTCTTAACTAATTTAGATTTAAAATCTAAAGTCTGTAGAAAAGTTTTAAGTGTACCCACCTTCTGAAAGTAAAACATAACTAATAATAATCATTATATAAGGAGAGGGGATAACTAAGTGTTAATAGACTAATAGTCTGCAGGACTGTCAAGTTTTTAGTCCAGATTTTTCCTAATTTTTTTACATGTCGATAAAAGTCTTCATTTAGACACAGCTTAAGCCAAACAGTCCAGTTTGCTACAACATTTTTCTGTATTTCATAAAAAAAAAAACATCCAGGATCAACTTTCAATATCAATAAAGCAACTTATTCAGTAAAACACCATTATAACTTTTGCTTTGTGTTGTGTCAAACACTTGAAAACCTGCTGGGATTAACTGTAAAAGTTTTCTACTCAAAAGTAAAACAAGGTCATTGGTGTGGCATGATGTAAAATTCTGTAATTGTTTGGTTTTGAAAGTGAGAATCGGAGCCATGCTGGCATACACTCCTCTGGATGAGAAGAGCCTCGCACTACTGCTCAGTTATCTACAAGACTTTCTCAAGTAAGTGTTTAAAAAATCTTCCAGCAACTTTCGCACTGATCAATCAGAAAGAAGTTAAAGAAGTTCACCGTTACTCCTCTCTAGGTATCTTGTAAAGAACTCGGCACCACTCTTCAATGCAAGTGACTATGAAGTCGCCCCTCCAGAGTATCACCGCAAGGCAGTTTAGATGGGTTTTTTTCTGGTTTTTTTTTATTAAGAGATCTAAAGTCTTTTTGAGTTGAGGTTCAAATAAGACATTTTTTATTTGTCAAAAGGATATGATTTCATCAGAACCTCTTTGGGGAAAAGATTTTTGAAGAACTGTGGAGATCTGTAATCAAGGAAAAGCTCAGTCTCTGTAGTTTGTGGACAGTGTTGTTTTTTCATGAGGAAAGCTGCTGAGTGCATTTTCTTTTTGTTCCTGTAATGGCATGTTTTTCAGTACCACTTTTATGTTTCTTTGATAGTTTTTGTCTATCAGTAGCCAACATTTTCTCCAAAATGAAAAGATTTCATCACTTCTGTTCCCAGACGTACACATGTTGGAGTCTGCCAGGCTGTTGTCATTTTCTAATAAAAGTCTTTCATTCTGTTTGTTGGCTTGTCTTTATTTTAAAGGCAAACTAAATGGGATTTTTTTTTTTACTTTATGCTTTTTCAAGTAAGTACGATACTTTAAGATTAATTTAAAAAGGAAATACAACACTACTTTTAAATATCACGTTTTATGTTTTTAGCATTTTGTTTGTGAGAGCTTTACATCTCGGCCCATCTCATTTATGAGATGCAGTCGTAATTTTGATCTAGAATCTCACAATTTTAACTTGGGAGGACATTTTTCACCCCATCTGATAGGCCAATATGGGCTCCCACATGCAGTCACTGCATCATCTGGAGAAATGTGTTTAAGAAATCTGATCAATGTTTACATTTATTGGAATAAACTTTGAAAGAAAGCAAAGTTTTAACTTCAAATAAAATGTCATCTGTGTTTTGACATGTAAGAACTGGATTATGCTTCAGGTTTTTGTTGGGTTTCCTTTAAACAAATTTAACAGAAGGTAAATGGCTGCCTTTTGGTGAAAAAAAGGTTTTCCCATTTTTTTAATAGACATAACTAGAATATGAACTGCTAAATTGCCAAGAACCTCAGAAGCCCACTTCAAAATTCTTGGGTGTTAGCTGTATCTTTTTGGGTCTTTATCCTGTAGGAAGACTCATGACCTGTGACGGAGACCAAGTTTCTGGCACTGAGCAACATATTTCATTCCAGAATACCTTGATAGTCTTGAGATCATGTTCTACCACACATAGATTCAAGACCCTCTGTGCCAGACGCAGCAAAACAGTCCCACAATAGAACCGAGCCTCCTCCACGCATCACTGTAGGTTCAGTTTTTTTAATGTTTCATTTTTGGTTTCTGTAAACATGGAGCAGATGGGACTTGTCAAAAAGATCTAGTTTTGTCTCCATCCAAAGGTCTGGGGAGGTTGGCTACAGTCCTGTAGACATTAAACTAATTATATGTGCAGCTGCAGGAATATCACGCTGCCTTCCCCATTAATGTGCCTGTCAATAAATTTTTTTCCTGGCGTAACTCTCCTCAGCTTTTTGTAGCCCATGTTCAGTGTGGGACACACCATGATACCAAACAGTTCTGTGACTACTTTTTACTGTTTAAATATGCAGACTGACTGATAACAAAATTGAAGATGTGATGCTGATTACAGGACACATGAGTGTAAACCTGTCCTTATGGTCACATTGTCAACCTTTTTTAGGATTAACATCCTTTACATCAAGTCCAGTTCCATTAGTTTATTAAAAATAAAAAATCAGGTGAATCAAATTTGAAAAGCAATGATTTTCATTAGTTGTTATTCAGTGTTTTTCTTACTTTTGTCAGTTTCAAGTTATTTCAGTGACCATTGTGGGTCTTTTTTTCTTTTTTGAAAGGGTACAAATAAATTTGTTTACAGATTATGTTTATGTAGTTAGTTCGGAAAGCTTGTTTTCCCCTCATCCTGTTTGTATTTTAGTTCAACTCCGTGAATTAATCTGTGACACATCTAAAGAATTTAACTAAAACTAATGTGCATAAATAGGATAGATAATTATTTAAATCTCTAAGGAATTTATTAAACACATTTGATATTCTTTTCTGTTTGGCTCCTCTGATGTTTTTAACAAGGGGAATCCAACTGGTCCCAGCAGTGATGGAGAGCATGAACTGCAGATAGATGGTTTCTTTTAAGGAAGGAAAAAAAAAGATAAAAACTTGGGTCAAAGCTGCTTTCCTCCTTTCACCCGCTGTGCAGTGAAAAGTGTTTACCCTTCACCCCGCTCCTTTTCTCTGTTCTGACTTACGGAATAAAACGTAAAAAATAAATAAATAAATAATTGAAAAACCCTAGCTTGGGGCTGATTTGTGGTTTCAGCAGTCAGCTGCTTGCAGTTGTTACAGCAACAACAATTTAGAGTTTTTCAAGAATTGTTTTTTTTTTTTAAATCCAATCTCCCTTCAACCTCAACCAGGACCAGATGTGTTTTCACTCCAGACTGCTCTCACAGCACCCGAATGGCTTTTAAAAGCCCATCAGGAAGACTGACGGGCACAAATCCATTCACTCAGACACTTACCTGCTCCTTTCTGGGCTCCGTTTGCTGCCACGGTTAATACATCCCACAATTTGTTAGAGTCCCAACCTCAGGGGTGAAGGGGTTTTCATGTGAGCCAGGTGACAAAGAGCCTTTTACTGCTGTCATTACCTGAGAGTGACATGTGCACCATGAGGCCGGGTCAAAGGGTGATTGATGGCCCCAGCAGGTTTTTTTTTCCAAGTCGATCTGTCCTGGTCTGTTGAACGGAGGACACACGCTACACAGACCTGCAGAAACAACCCTGATCATAAATCCCCAACGTTCTCTGGCCTTTGAGGAGTATCACGGTCACAATTTACCACCGGCTGTAGCTTCTTCTCCAGCAAGTGATTGTTAAACTTTTAATTTAATTGAAATTTTTAAAATTAAAATTTTCAACATTAACGTTTTAATACAACATTAGAGTTACTATAGCCTTTACAAAAAATGTTTTTTGGGCAGATCACAAGTACATTTTATATCAGAAATCTAGTTTTGATACCTAAATACAGTAAATGTCAGATACCTAAAGACTTTTACTCAAGTAAAATTCTTAAAGAAGACTTTTACCAAAGTAATTTTATGGTAAGATACTTGTACATTTACTCAAGTGTTATCTTGATACAAGACTATTTATCTCATTTGTATAAAATGTTTTCCACCAGTCAGGTTTGTGTGAATTTTTGTATAAATCTTTTTTTCTGTGACCACCAGATGGCAGCATTGCTACACAATTAGTTCTGCTTTCTCTCTTTAAAAAAAAAGAATTTTGTGGTGTTCTGGGATCTTGGTTAGATTTATGGTGCATGCTTGTTTGATTGTTGTATTTTTTTTCTTTCTAAGAGGATAACATATCAGTCACCTTTTCCAGTATCAGTCAGCCCCTCCGGTAAAGATGATAACATGCTCTGGATATGTTTTCCAATAAAAACGTCTGTTAATCCACTCAGGCTGTGAACTCAAGAGAAAATCCTGCAGGGACACGAGAGCTTTTTCTTATTAGACAGCTGATGTTATCACTTTAGCTATAACTGATGAAAGCCATTTGTGCTGCATGTTACTCCTCCAGAGCAAATCCATCTGCTTTGGGCTCAGTCAGTGTTTTATGTGGTTGGGAATGTTTCCCCAGACTAGGACTTAGTGGTGGACTAATTACATTAGGGCACACAGCCTCAGTAGCACACAGCTGCCACAGTCTTGTGTGACTGTGTGTCATTAGTATTGGAAAAGTGCCTTTTACCACAAAGAGCTGCGGTCGCCCCAAGCTTTTAAAACATGAAAGCACCTTTCTCGCTCTTCTGTAGAAAGATTTTGCAAAATATAAACAGCCTGTAAAAATGGAAAAACTGCATCTGAGTCTTTTTTGTTTTTCTGAAAGGCAGCCAGATTTGGTCTTCTTTTTTTTCACTGAGATGTTTTTTTTTTTCCAGTAACAGTGAGCAATCCAAATAAAGGAAAGGGGCTATTTGATCCATCTGTTTTTAGTTGTGGTTTTATGCTCAAGCTCTTCTCTTGGCGGCACAGTGAAGAACTGTGGAAGCATTTGGAGCATGCTGAGGCATTATTTAATTAATTTGCACTGCTTTTTTTAAATTTGTGTCATGAGAAGATGGCTTATCTGAAACAAATTTGGTTAGTGTATTTACTCAAGTGTGCACAAATGTTTTAAAGTATGAAATTACAGCATGACTGAATGCATACAAATACTAAAAAGGCCACTGTTTGTATTGTCTGTGTTGAAATTCTAAAAAAATTATCAGCTAGCTGAGGCTTCTAATGGAGGCTTCTTTTGTTCAGCTGAAAGTTTTGTTTGATTATGTCTTTTTTAGACATAATTTTGCCCAACTGTATAATTCAGTGTCTGTTTTGTTCACTGTCATGAGAACAAGTAAAAAAAAACATGGGTTTGCTAAAGATTAATCATATCTTTAGTTCTTGCAGTTCTCTGTTGTTAAAATGAAGCAAAGGAAATGCAACAATGCGGTGAGGCTCACTTTGTCTAGTTTGTGGCCAAGTGCAAATGAGCCCTACAGTGAAATACTTAAATGCTAATTTAATCTACAAGGACTCCACTATATCGCCCATCACCTTGGCACAAAACGGAGTTTCCTTTTGATGTTGGGCAGAGACGTAAAACACTGTGAACTGGCAGCTCTGAATATCTAAACAGATAACCCTCATTAGACAGAAAACAGCACTAAAACACCTTTTCATGTCACCATAGTAAACAGCTTAAATGTGTAGCTCTTTCATCTTCTTCTCCGCTGTGTTTCCACGCTGCTTTGATCCGTGCCTGAGAGCCTGGGTACCATCTCACCTCTTCACTGGAGATTTGCTTCTGTGCTCATTTGGATTTTTGGATTAACCATTTCTGAAAAGCTCCGCTCACTTGATGAAAACAAAACAAGGGCGTTTTTTTTAAAGTTCTTTAAAGATGGGTGTTGGATTCTAATGTTCTGCATGGAAGCTTTTATTTGAGTGACTCAGACAAATACAACTTAATATTTAAGTTTTAAAATATATTGTTATATAGGCCTAAATGTAATATTTCGACTTGAAGTAAGTTGTTTTGCATTAATATCATTGAGCATTAAAAAAATAAAGTCACTACTTAAATTTGGATAATCTTTTTTAATATCTGAACATTTGAAGTTTTTTTTTTTTTTCATTTTAATTTTATAGCTTTTAGAATTATACCAAATCACCATCAAATCAAAACATTTTTTTGCAATGTGGAAACTAAAACAGAATGCGTTTATACTTCTCCTGCAGAGGGCAGACTTGGCTGAGAAATAAGTGAATCAAAGAAAAAGGCAGAAAAACTGAAGTGGATAGCCCAGCCAGTAAGTAAAGTTTAACAGTTCTAAACAAAGTCCTGCAGTTTTATTTTTATTTATTTTACCTTAAAACATTCTTGAGTGTTTATCTATTGTTTTGTGTCCAAAGTGTTTGATTCACATAAATTATCTAGTGAAAACTGTAGCATTTTATATTCAATATTAAATATGTGTCACTTCTCCCAAATTATGATGAAGTTGAATTAACACCACATTTAGTTTTCCAGAACAAACCAACATTGTCAAGGGAAATGAAAAAATGATTACATTACATGCCCAGTTAGAAACTGTTTTTAAACTTTAGTTGAATAATAAATCTTTTCTCCATATTGTTCTTGTCTATATGATCAGACTCAGGGTTTCCAGATTATGCCAGTCAGCATAAACTATGTTTTCTTTTATTGTATTTTTTTTTTTGAACGGAGGAAGTCTTTAAACGTGTGTCTGTATATCCGACTGTTTACCACAAATATTAAAGAAACTTCCCAATTTCAGCAGATGATCAGAAGATAACGCTACAGCTGTCTGTGTCAAAATGAAATAAAGGAGAGTGGGAACAAAGTGAAATCTTTGTGATTTAAAAAGTTTTCTAAAATAAACAACTTTAGACCTTTTTTTAAACTGAAATTATGCTAAAAACAATTTTCACCTATAGCATGTTTAAAAACACAACAGTACCATTTTAATAAAAACGGTAGTAAAAAAAACTTTTTTTAAATATAGAAACTGTATTAAATTTAAAAATCAAAATCTATATTTATGAGAAACTCTAACATGCAGGCAGTGGCATAGTTCAGATTTCTGGGATGCTGATATCTCATTAGGAGGCCTGAACCATGACCGGTCCTCGTCCAACTGTGCTGTCAGTCAGTTCCAGGCTGAGTAATTTCTCCTGACCTCGGCGTGCCACAGCTTTGCCCTCAGTGCTCAAACTATCCGTGTTGCTTGTTGACAGCTGCTCCCCTCAGGAGCTGCTCAGGGTCGGCCTGATGCTGACCTCCTGCCAGTCTGCTGAAGGAGAGCAGCAGATCGGTCCGGACTGGGAGGTGAGGGGGTGAAGACAACTCGAGTAACAAGGACGAGATGCAGAGGAGGGTTTTGACGCACAAGTAGAAGATTTGGTTTGAGAGTTTATTTTCCAAGTATTTGTGACACACATGCTGCCAAGCGTGTGTGTGCTCATTTGTTCAGTGTGTTCGTGAAATATTGAATGAACCGGTTGACAAATTTTTATGAAACTCAAAGAAAATAATCACTGGATGTGTATCTACCACTGATTAATATTTGTAGTCAACCTGATTCAAGAAGGCTGCCAAAGGTAACTGGATTTAGCAAACACAAAAACAACTAAAACTCAGTCAGTTTTAGAGATATTGAGCTAGAATCTGATGTGGTAGAAGATGAGAGTCCTTCTCAACACATTATCTGAGCACTAACAGATTGTATGAGCTCTTTCTTTAAAACTTTGCCTTTAAGTATTGAAGTTAACCCTGTCTGTTAGCAAAATATCTCATGAACCAGTAATCTTTGGCTAAACACGTATAACTCATTAACTTTTACACACAATATTTTATTTAAGATTTGACCAAAAGGTTAAAACCTTGTCATATCTCAACATAAAATTCTAAATGGTAACGTGTATTCCATAAGAAAAGCCAGGATTTTAATTTCATCATGAAAGTCGATGTGCAAAGTGTTATTTTGTCAAATCACTACTTTATTATTATTTTTTTTGCTTGCAGGTACCTTTTATACTTTAAAAGTAGTTGTTAGGTGTCGAGTGACACAGATGTCGGAATGGCTGTTTTCTAATTTGCTAAGTTGATATACTGGAGTATGAGCTGTAACCAGGCTGACTGTGAGAACACAGAGTGCTGTGTTATTATAATCTTAGAGGAAAATGTTAGGTTTCCTCTACGCTCATAAATAGTCTATCATCACTGAGCGGCACATAGAGGAGCAAAATTAGCCCAGAATTTTGCTGCGGTACATCAAACAGAAATGGCAGCGAATCGATTAATGATTAATGGTCCATCTGTTGGTGGCGGTGGCATTTTGAATATGAAAACGACTCCCGTCGGATGTATCACCACCTGATCCCATTGTGTTGGAACACAACAACAAAGCTGTTGGAAGTACTGTAGAATGAGTGAGCTCAAATGTTTTGAACCACCTCCATGATGTCATAAGATATTTATTGTTCCAGTTAAAACAGAAAAAAATCAGGTTTATGTGCCCCTAGCAGTGAGGCTTGCATGCAGATTTCTGCCACCCAAGGTAACGCTCCATTCACGCTGCAGAGCGGAGGAAGTTGTGGACACAGCCTTGACAGTGCTTTCTAACCCCAGGGGCCTGAAGAGAGACAGGAAACAGTTGGCTGTTGGGTTGACTGAAGTGGTTCATGGGACTTTCCCACACGCCCCGGGCCGCTCCTCTTTCAGCCCGGTCTGTGGTTGGAGTGTGTGTCTGCACCACTTCACACCAGGGAGAGAGGAAGGAAAAGTGAGAGGAGGAGGAGGTGGGAGGCAGGCTCACTGTAGAAGTTGGAGAAAACTTTTCAGAGGGGATTCATTGCCCCTCAGCTGAGAGAACAGCATAAATTATTTGCGCTGGCAGATGTTCACAGACCCAAATATGCATGAATTTGTAGAGCTGGCAGGCTTCCCTCGGCCGAACGTACTGGTTTTCACGATGCGTGCAGAAGCTCGTTGTTATTCTGGCTGTTTTACAGAGAGCATTAATCTGAGCTGTCAGCACCACCAACCACTTTGGTGGAAATTATTTCACTCCTTAATAAGAGAACTCTGGTGCTATATTACATGTGGTGGTGAGGGTAACATTCTTGGTGGGTCTGTCATCATGTAGCTGTTCTCCAACAGTGAGGCTTCTGTGTTTGGCCTGTAGACCAGAAGATGAAAAGAATACTTTAAGTAGACATTAAATGGAACCACCAGCTCTCAAATTCTCACTTTGGATGATGATGTAGAGCACCTCCTGCCAGGAAAAGGGAGGAATACGATATTATATTGACCGATCAATGTTGTTCTTTCATTTGTTTTACTGGAGATGGAAATAATTTTGAAAACAAGCTGTCTGCATGAACAAACGCAAGTCTTGAACAAAATGACTTTGAAAGAAAGAATAAGGTGAATAAATAGTATTAAAGGAAAAGCTCTTTGGAGAAATAGTTGAATTTTGAGCTAATAGTTAATCCTACTGGGGACAAAACAAGCATCGGTTATTGTGTTGATAGTTATTTAGTTATTGTTTTTACTTGTTTTGTTTTTTGGGGGGTTCCTTATGTTTTGTGGCAACTCCGTGTCATCAGACAAAGTTTCTCTCAGTCAGCCAGTCTATTTTTTCTCACCTCCATCTGCACATTAGCTTCAGTTGCACTCACAAAAAACTTGTGTTTGTATGATGGCCTAGTTTCTTTTTCTTTTTTGTTCCTTAAAACAATGTTATAGTTTCTTATGGAGGCTTCGACTTTTAGATTGCGACAACCACAATAAACTGCAATTGTGCTTATGACTCGAAGTTTCTATATTTATCTGTATTGGAATCTTTATTGGGAGAATACATGTAATGTCTTTTGTCACTTATTCTGGCCACACTAAGCTGTGGTCATTATATGGGCTCCACTGAGCATTCAGTAAGCAGCAATTTGTCACATGTGTACGACCAGCTCTGTTGAAATGTCTTGTTACTGGATTTTTTCCCCTCCATCTTTTTATAGATGTTTAGTCACAAACAAAATATGTTTAACACCTGTGTGCGACTGAAAAACACAGTATAGACAGACTATCATCAGTGCTCCAGGATGCAGATAACAACAATAAAGTCTGATGAGGCATGCTGAAACTGTCACGTAGCTTCTAACTGCTGAGGGAGAAATGACTTGGAGTCTTTTTTTTCCAACAGGAGAGCTTTGGCAGCCTGCCACTTAGCGTGGTCCCCCCCTGAGGGCCCTTACTCGTAAATCAGAGAAAATGGGAATTACACATATTAAAGAGGGTAAACGTCAGTAATCACAGCACTGGGAGGATGCTTGAGGACTCATCGGGCCTGCTGCTACTTTTTTAGAGATACTTGTTTCAAGGAGCCGCAGTGTTCAGGAGCTGCCGGCAACGCTGTCATTACAGATTTCAGAAAGATTCCAGTCTATGAGATTCCCGCCTGCACACCTGTATTTATCCCCGCAGCTGTCGCAGACCCATCCACCAGTCAGGCTACATCCAGGCAGATCTGCTATTGTCTTCTGTGCATTGATATTTCTAGCTTGTTTGTCTTCCATCGACTGATGTGTGGTCTCTGACAGAGGCGGGCGCGGTGGTTTTGACACGATAAACTTTGTTTGTTTGTCCGTCTGGTCTGAAAAGGTCATGCAGCGACATGTTTGTTTGGCAGGTCAATAGAGTCCACTAACAGAAGAGGCCAGGGAGGAGACATGATGAACGGCGAAGCACTCAAGCCCTTCCTCCCCGAGTGTTCCCTCCCTCTGGTGGAGCTGTCCAGACCACCAGGCCCTTCACACCAAACTATCCTGATAAAATGTCTGGAGTCACTCCACGTGACTTCACTGTTGTTGGTGCCCTGACAGAAAGCAAACTTCGAGAGGAAACTTAGGCAACTATAAATATTTAGGAAGAAGAGCTTTAGGGAGTTTGTTGTAAAAGCCTGGTGACATATTAGATCCTGAAGGCTCAGAGGAACCACTGTTTACTGTACTGCATGTGAACTGAACCAAACAAGCACTTCTGTTTGAGGAATGCAAACGCCTCAACTTCTATAAACATGTTTCAGAAAACAGGTGTGAGCTTAGTATCATCCCGGTTTAAAATCGATAAAGACCAGGACGCCCTTTAATTTACGAACAGGGAAACTGACATGCCTGAGTAACCCAGCAGGTATGGGTGATTTTTTATTTTTTTTTTGGGGGGGGGTCTATCTTTCAGGCTTTGTCCAGAACATGGCCGCCATCTTGAAAGCCTCCATATTGGATCAAGAGCATGTTTTTCCAAAGATAGGCCCCCTCACTCATTTTCTTGTATTCAGATATGTCATTTTACCTCTTGTTTCGGAAATAAGAGTGTCCTGTGACTTTTGACTCACTTACTTTTAATTATCGTTTCATGCTAGTGAAACAAATATGTAGATATATTTAAAGTCACAAACAAATGTTTAACCCATAAACTAAACTACTACTGAAATATTTTGTTCTCATAGTCCCTTCGATTAATCAAAACAGCTTGTTTTAAGCATAGACGTTCAAAGCTTTAAAAGTTCTCCCTTTTTTTCCATCAGCAGTGCATGTTTCTGTGATTACAGCTCACTTAAACAGATATAAACATGCGTGCTTCCTGGGTGGTTTTATTGTTTCCTGTGTTTCAAATCAATGTTACAGTGAAGCAGCTGCACTCTCGTGTCCCTGCTAAACAAATCACTTGTAGCAGCAGGCTGCTTTGGCAGTCTTCACCACTTCCTGCCTCTTCCTTACCTCCACTCTCCTCATCAATGTTGGATGAGGGTGTTATCTGCATCCCTCTCATCTCTGCTTCTCCCTCCCCAAGTTTCTGTCTGCTCCGGTTCTTTCATCTCCATCCTCCAGGGCAGGCCGGACATCTTGTCCACCATCCGTGTCACCACTACCTCGTCTGTCCTGCCATGCGCTCTCTTCTTCATCCTCCCCTGCTGCCCTTTCTCTTCCTCACGGGAAGGGGAGCTGCTCTGTCCCAGATTGCTGGAGGATCGGGATTCCTCCTCGTTATCCTGTTAACTGTACATTTATCTGACAAGACGGAGGAGAGAGAGCGACCCCTGGCATCATTAAGCTTTAATGGACAGCCTAGAAATGAGAGAGACGCCATAAAAGCGGGAGCCGAACCAGAGTTTCTCTTTAATGTCTCTGATCGGCCTGACAGGATTATTAATCAGGAACTAAAGGAATTTAAAACCTTTGCTCTTGGCTTTCTCGCTTAGAGTCTTTAACTTGCACCATTACATAGCGAGCCAGGGGTCAGGGGGTCTGCAGCTAATTGGTTCTACAGGGTTTTGAATAACAATGAGCTGAGCCCAATTACTGAACTACAGAGAGGCGGAGATGAGAGGCGAGGGAAGGGGCGGGGGGCAGGCACATTGAGGATGCAGGGAGGAGGAAGAGGTGGAGGAGGATGGAGGGGAGGCTGTTTCACGGCTGCTGTCTCTCTCCTCCTCAGAGAGGGGATATTAATGAGATCAGTAAATGAGTGCTGGCATATATGAGGCTGAGCCAGAGTAAAGCAGCCGCCCTACCCCTGCAGGACAGCAACAGCAGCAGCTCATTCCCTATTCTATCTGACTCCCAACCAACGATGTTTGCCACAGTATTTTTGTCCCAGTTTTTATTTTTCTCCTTCTCTGTGTCTCATGTTCATATATTAGTGATATATTTTCTTTTTCTTTCCCTTTGACACGGGGGATCTGTATCTGCGGTACTTTGATAGCACCGCAGCATCTCAGTCTGTCTTTTAGAGCCTTTAATGTTGTCTTAGGGGGTTAGTATTCAGCTGTGGCTAATATACTTAGTTTCAGCCATTAGAAGCAGTTTGGCAGTAAATTTGGGGCTCACTCAAACGCTTAAACAGCAACTTATAGTTCTTTATTTTATGACCCCTGCTGCTTTAGTCCACATCAAGGCTTGTTTTTGAACCTGTTTCATTCTGAGGAGCTGCTGCCGTACAAATAATGCTATAATTGGAGGGTTGAGCT
>JAVKLF010000011.1:8097520-8112186 GCA_034783495.1 Millerichthys robustus | reverse complement strand
ACACACACACACACACACACACACACACACACACACACACACACACACACACACACACACACACACACACACAGTATTTTCGTCACTTTCGCCTCCTTCTTTCCCTCTGTCTTTCTTTCTTTCTTTCTCAGTGCTCAAGGCGGTGGAAGTGTAAGGATGGGAGAAGGCTCACAAGAACACCTCAAATGAGGCGTATAGGGAAAACATGTCCCTCTAATGTGTCTCAGAAAGCCAAAGTCATGTTTGATCTCACACCATTATGTGACCTTTCATTTCTGCTCATCACAGGATGCAGGGCTTCGTCATCATATATGGCTCTGCGTGTGTGTTAGTACCTGGTTTTTGTTACCTTTTAAGGACCTTTTCTCAAACAATCATTTATTTTGTCAGGACTGGGAATCTTTTTGAGGACCAAAGTCCCAATATGTGTGTGTGTGACCATTTTCCCTGTAGGCACAGCCTTGTGGAGACCCACTGTGCTTTATGGGAACCAAAGCCTTGTCCCCAACAGAGGAAATACTGTTGGTGGGTCAGGAGTTAGGTTTAAGACTAAGGTGTGACTTGAGTTTAGTCTATGTTTAGGGGTATGCACTTGGGTAGTCAGGTTTAGGGTTAGGAGTCAGGGTTAAGCTGTAGAAATGACCAGTAAATGAATGGAAGTCAATCCAAAGTCCCCATTGGGATATAAGAACAAATGTGTGTGAGTGTGTGTCCTGGCTTGGCCCAGCTTCCACTGTGCAGAAATATGGACACTTGTGTTGACACCTAGCCCCTCCCTCCACCTCCCATCATGGTGCTCTGATGTATGAAAACGCTTCCCTCTGATTGGATACCACTGTGTCATGTGACCAGTTGTCCACTTCACACCTTCAGCTGTGCCTGTCTTCAGTTTGATACTTTATGGTGTCAGCAGAAGCAGTGGATCTATTTCAGCGCGGCTGGCATCTGGTTGGACTTTTTTTTTATTATTATTTTAAGAAATGCTGTGTCTCCACTTCCAGTGTGGTCTTAATGGGTGCTGCTCCTTCCTGGAGAGCACTTTGTCAGAGATAAAAAGAAAAAAGAAAAAACACAAGGGAGAAAATGGAAAGAGGAGGAGGAGGACAAGGAGGTGGAGGAGAGGGGGTCTCTGGGGATTTCTGTTTGTAGTGTTTACTGCTAAACCCTTAAGGACTTACAGGCACTTTCATCAGCACTAAGTTGTACATAACACACGTTAACCGACTCTGATTTTAAAGTACTATAGACTTTAAAAAAGTACACGGCATCTTTAAGTCCCGAGGTCATTCATGTGTCTCTAAGGTCTGATTGCTTTTTGCAAGGTGCTACATGCTTTCATTATTTATTTACGCAATCTGGATCCTGCACCAGCTGACATTTGTTTACAGCTTTTTTCAGTTTCTCTCCATTATCCTTAAATCAGATTTTTCCATGTTTTTATTTATTTAGATAGCTTTTTTGGATGTTGACTGAATTGACTTGCCAAATGTTAGTCCAAGGCCAAAGCTACAGTGGAGTATCTCAAAGCCAACTAGCTACTAGTAAAAATATACTACTGCTTTAAAAAAAATGACAAATCACAGATTGTTTCCAAGACACTCATTTCTTTTAATGAGAGCAGGTTTGTTAGACATCAGCAGCAGTGACTCCAGGCTCAGACAACGCCTGGAGCGAACGCTATGTTATGGTTTTATTTAAAATCTTTCTCAAAATGTTGTTTTCTCTCTGTGGGCTTGTGGATTCTGCATTCTATTTGATCTGCCCTAAACATACATCTTTAATCTTTGCTGCAGGCTGTGTGTGTGAGAGAATGTGTGTCACTGCTGCTGAAGCTCCAGGCCTGCTCCTCACAGAGCTGCCTGCAGCCCCCCTGGGAGACCTGCAGAGGGCAGCACACTAAACACGTCATCACCTACTGCAGCAGCCACATTTGCACCTGCATACAGCTTTCTTTATCAGCATACATCTTCATTAGCTCACCAGAGGAAGTCAGAGAAAAAAAAAGAGGAACTAATAAAAAAAAGAGAGAACGAGAGACTGAGAGGGAATGAAACCATCATGGGCCCGTAGGGTGTTCTACAGTTTGTACTGACACAGAGGACGAGTTATGCTAATTGAGAGTTCTTTGCATAATTAGAGAGAGGAAAAAAAACTTTATCATTATTACTAGTGGGGAATAGCCAGAGTGAGGGTAATTTTAAGTTTCCCAGCAGGGTACTGCTGAAGAACAGAAGAGGGAAAAAAGGACACATCCTCAATGTTATTCCTGCTGTCTTTTGATGCAGAGAACATAATTCATCTAAGATATTTAGTCAGAATACGCGTTTAATGATGATGACTTTTCCCAATGTGATTTTTTAAAGCCTTTTTAATGTATTGTCTTCATTGTTGGATTTGTTAGAAGTAGTAAATTTGGGGACCGCATATTAAGCTATCCAACTCAAACGATTTTGTTTTCCCTCGTGTTTAATGAGCCAACACTTTATTGTAACTTTTTCCAAACATCTCTGTGCTGCTTATGTTGAAGTGGAAGTTCTTGTATGACTTAGAGACGACTGAAGAAGTATTTGTACTTTATAGGAGAAAGTGAATGTCTTTGATTCTACTCTGAGATGTCTGATGACACAGGAGTCATGTGTCAGAACCCTAACGTTGACCATAACCACCCGCACTGAGTTATGTGAAAGGTTTTTAGCCACACAAAGCAGGACCTCAGCAAAGTTTATGAGGTCATTCATTTAAAAAAAATGTACAATGCCCTATTTTTTACCTAAATGTAAAGATGGGTGCTGGGTGAGCACAAGGTCTGAATTTGCATTTAGACTGTGAATGATAGTTTATGCTGCAGTAAGTACTCCTTTCAAAGGCTTTACAAGGCACTAGGGGATTAGGAGCCCATACCACACTCGTCTCATTTGTGTCAGGCCTGGGATAAAAAAAAGGGGGGGGAGAAACTCTTTAAATACACACTGCACCAGAAAGCCTTACAGCACAATGCAGAGACAAGAACTTTCAGAAACGTTCCACCTGCCCCGGTTGTTCTTCAGCGCCAACATGGACCATCCGCTCAGTGCTCGCTTCAAATGTTCAAGCAGTATCCCCCTGCTTCAAAGGTTTCCTCCTGCGCTTTTTCATCTGCGTGTGTGCACCAGCCCACGGCCAGAACCACAGATTAATATTTCAAAACATGTTTCTTGCTTCCAAACCACCCTCCTCCTCCTCCTTTTGCCCTCCATCACCCGCGACCCCCCCCTCCCTCCCAGCATCATCTCTCTCGCATGCAGCCCATTCCCTGTTCACCACTTATTCTTCTCTCTCAACCCTCACCACTCCAACCCCCTCCCCCACCTACTTGCACGCTCACCAAAATGTGTGATGTTTCCCCACATCTTGTGCTTTGCTGCTCTGCTGCTCTCCTCAATCCAATCACCAAGACAGTATGTTTTATGGATTAATAAGAAATGATCCTGCAAGGTCCAGTCAGGCAGCTGAGGCACCAAAAGCAGAAGGATGAAGCAATGAAATACAAGGGGGTGGGGTGTAGGGGATGGGGGTGGGGGTGGTAGAGGGGCAGGGTGCCGTCTGCAGTCGAATTTTAATGAGTACCAAGGGGAATATCCTCTTTTTTTGTGGGGTATCCTTCTGGTACATCGTTCTAAATCACTATCACACAAACAAGGTATTCCCATCATGCCTCTGGTTTGGCTTGGTAACTGTGTCATCCTGTGGCACAGCCACCTCACCAGCACACCTGCTCTGCTACCCTAATTGAACAGATGATCTGCCAATTTGTCATGTTTATCTTCAGAGGCGTTCTGGCGTCAATGCCCTGCTCTGCTCAGCCCCCTCTGAACACAGTGCAGATGTTAGCAGGGCTTTTTTCCCTCTTCTTTCTTTTCCGTGACAGATCTTGTAGTCATTACTGAATAATTCATTGCTGCATTAATGTCTTTAGATAGCATCTCCAGCATCTTGCTCTGCTTTTTTTTGGCTCACTCTCTTCTTTTTCTCCTCCAGCTCCTCACATGGGAAATCTTTATTATTCTCCCCTCAGACAGCAAAATATGCGGATAAAAGATAATTGCCTGGCTTGACTTAGCCATTGATATGAAAATAGGATTAAAATTATTCACTGAGGTTTAAAGGTTAGTTGAAGGTTATTATTCAGAAAAAGGTGTTGCAGAAGAGATTGCCTTTGTGCGGCCTGGCAGCGAGCCTGCCAAGACATTTCTGAGAGGCTAATATGGTGTGCATGATGCAAAGGCCATTCAGTAAATAAACAGAAAAAAGGACTCATGAGATTCTAACCCTGGTAAAGTAAATTATTCTGGAGCAAATTAAGGCTCACTCTGTGCATAAACACAATATGCTCGAAATAGGATTGTGAGCTTGATTTCTGAGCACACTTCAGTGTCTTCTATTCTGTTGTGTTTTTTTATTCAGTTTGTCTTTTCATCCAGCCTTCCTTGCATGATGGAATGCATTATGTATGCTGTAATGAAGAAGGAGAGGCAGTTTAATGTCTTTGATCCGTTGCATGCTTATAGGCTTGTTATGGTTCAGATGGACTTTGAGTACAGGCTTAATAAATTACCTCCGCCAGCAGTCTGTCTGATATTTCTGCTTAACAGCTGCTCTGATGTCTGTGGTTGGCCTGTCGCTATTTACGCTAGTCTCCATTACCATGGCAACTGGAGGGGAACGTATGCAGGTAGCATGCTGGAAGCTGGAAGAAGTCATGGTGAGCTGTTTGATCGCAGAGAGGCAGACAGTCATTGCTCTGTCTGTCTGCACGCACATCTGCTTCAGCACCATACGCCGAGGCAGTGGAGGGAAAATTCTGTCAGACTCAGGGTTTTTTTTATGAATTTACAGTCTTTGTTTTTTTTCCTTGTGTTTCTGAGTATGTTCTGGTATATGACAAATTCTTCAGGCCCAGACATATTGTTGCATTATTAACATAATTTTACCAATAAAGTGATGCAAATCAAGGAATCTTTATCTATATGTCACGTCCATTTTTAGGCTTCTAAGCCTACATCTGTGTCCTGTGAGGCTGATTTGATGATACTTTCATGTAAACACATCAAAGAAGAAGCAAGATGAGAGACAGATACGATCACACTCCTTGTGAGAAGATGCTGAAGTTCACACCTCCTCTTCACCTGCTTCCTCATGCTCTCATTTGATCCTATTTTTTGTCCACTGAGGTTTTCCGTCTTCATCAGAAGATGCAGGTGGGATCACTCATACGTTTTCATTTAGTCGAAACTAAACCTGCTCTGCCTTAAAAATAGAACATAGTCAAATTTATATTACATTATAAAAGCAAGTTGTTTTCTCAAATTCAAGTTAGTCAAAATTAGGACCATCACTTTTTAAAGACACATGCCTTAGAGCAAAGATCATATATATATATACTGTATATATATTATGCAGGACACAAAAACTTTGAACTTTTGCCTTTCTATTTTGTCAGATTTTATTTGTAAGTACTGTAGTTTGTATTCATTCTTTGACATTTTTACATTTTTAGCACTAGAATCGGCACTCAAGTGATTTCAGCAAAAAGCTGTAAAAAAAGATGAGTTCTTAATATTATTTATTGAGGGCTAAAACATTCAGCAGTGATTCAGTTTCACCTTACTGGTTCATACAAGCATATGTTATAGCTTCCATTGCCCATGATTGACAAGACGCCGTCAGTAACTGTCTTCTCTTCTGTTTAAGGGCTGTAGTAAAGATCTTTGACACCATATCTCTTTCTCTCCTTTGGTCCCTGGAAAGAAATTGGATCTTGTTCTCAAAGCTAAGCACTTCAGAATGAAGTTTTTCAGAAGCTAAAACGGCTTGTGTGATTACAGACAGATCAATACTTCGTGGTGTCTCCAGCCAGCTCACCCTGCTGGCAAAGGAAATGATGCAATCCATGCAGCTCTGACATTGACAAGCCCCAGGGAGGCAACAGCTTCACTTACCAGAAAAATTCTCTGTTAGCTTGGCTCAGTAGCTCTGTCCTATCCCTGCTGAAATGGTGACATTTGTGTGTTATGCTGCTGGCAAATTCCTTCCTAATCATTTGCCTTGAGCAAAAATCTGAATTTTTATCAACTTTGATGGACAGCTGCTGAAGAATCATGCTGGGGAAAATGACTATTTTTTTTCCTGACCTCAAATGCCATGCTTGCTGCCTCACCTTGAAATTATCCCATGGTGCTGGTGTCAAAAGCTGCAGACAGTCACACCGTGTCCCCTGCCCTCCGCACCCCCAGGCTGTTGTCCTTTAGCTGTTGTGCTGCCGCTCAGGAGGTTAAACCTGCTGACTTTTCTCATAGATGTGCCTGGTGATGGACCACATCCTCTCTCAGACCTTGACAACACAGACACAATCCGCCCAGGAAGTGGTGCTTATATCCATGTCAGAGGACAGCAGCCCTTCAGGCAGTGTGTGTTCTTTATGGCTGAGCCAGCTACTTTTAAAACCCAAGCACTTGTATTGACCCACCTCCCATGTCTCTCCCTCTGCCTTCATCTCCCACTGTTTCCTTGTTTGAAACAATATAGTCTGCCTGTTGTTATTGATTCCAGAA
This sequence comes from Millerichthys robustus, assembly GCA_034783495.1. Classification (NCBI taxonomy): domain Eukaryota; kingdom Metazoa; phylum Chordata; class Actinopteri; order Cyprinodontiformes; family Rivulidae; genus Millerichthys; species Millerichthys robustus. The sequence continues at coordinate 8,105,596 of JAVKLF010000011.1, read as the reverse complement.
GATTGGACCCCAGTAAGTGCTCCTCCGGGTTTTCTGTTATATTAAGCAATTGTACCAACAGCAGATGACAAGGTTGAGAAAGTTTTGGCTGACTCTAAATGTCCTGCTATTGTGTGTGTGATAATTGACTTTGAGCATTAATTTGAACATTAAATTAAAAGATTCACATGAAAACTAAATATAATGACCTTTTGTACTTACTGCATAAAGTCACACAAATAAAAACGTGCTTTTATAAAGCAATGTTCAGGCCACGTTGGACTTGCGACCTGTCCAGGGTGCAACCTGCCCTTTGCACAGTGACATGGATATGGGCACCAGTGACCCCCATGACCCTGGTGGGAGAGAGATGGTGTCTTTAGATGCAATAAAGTTTTAAAAGGCTACAGAACAGGTTCTCTGCATATGATTCCAGCTTTCAACCAAAAGAACACACATATTTTTATTCTTCAGATAGATGGATGGGTGGATGTTCAAACCTTATGAAATAAAAATGATTTCAGAGCAGACTGATGAGCTAACTAGTTTGTGGGAGGCCAGAGCAAGCAGCTGTAGCACCAGTGCATCATGGGGCTCCTCCAGAAAATTGACAATGAAGTTAAGTTTAGACTGATGTTGTTTTAAGACTTTAGCGATCCATCATCCAAAGCGCAATCTACTAAAGGGAAGATATTAATTGTTTATTGATTCCACAAAACTCCACTTCAAAAGATCTGATAAGTACAATTATAACATATATAGGTTGTGTGTTCCTAGACTTACAGCAGATCTGTCTCTGAGGTTTATTGGAATTACTTAAAGCCTAACCTCATCCACTCAGCCATTCTGAGTGTGTTTGTTCAAGTGTCTTACCTGCACTGTCAGGAGCAAGACATTGTCAGCTGTGCAGGGGCAGTATTGCATGAAATGCTGTTTTATGGATGTAAAAGCTCCATTCATCCTGTCTGCCTGCACTGGCCTTCATTTCCTCTGCTGTCACATGTGTGGTTAAGACCAGCTTGAAGCATTTATCACAAGGCCAGTACCTGGAGGGGGTTGGGCAGAGTGGGTATGGGGTTTAGATGGTGGGGCTCAAGAAAAAAGAAAACCTCCTTTTTCCCTCTCTTGTTATAAAACATCTCTACAATGCCTTTTCAGAACATCCCCCTTCAAACCTACAAACTACTTCTGATGTTCATGCAAGGAATGCAATAATTTGCAAACTACAATGCACTGTGCATGCAGGTCAATTAGCAGTCAGTAGTTTGCTAAAGATAAGAGGTGCCCAAAGTGAGACCTGTAGGCCAAAATTGTCCAACCAAGCCATTTGCTTTGGCCCACCAGCAGTTGTCCTGGTTACTAGATTGTAATCTCCCATCATGTTTTGTATGTTTCCACTCACAGTCATTCCATTTGTTGGTCCAGTGACTATACAAGGGGCTGTAGGCTTGACTCGTGGTGCTTATTTTATCTTTGAGATTTTTGAGATTATTGAGATTAGAAATACAAATAACTACAAGGTGCATTTAGATTAGATTTAAGCACACATGTAGATCTGAAACACTTTATAAGATCACAAGTACCCAGACTCATATTTTATCAATTTATGAAATGTCCCATGACATTGCACTTTCTCCAAGTGAACGGGCTAAAAAAATTAACAAACAAAATGTTGCACTGGCTGCTAGCTTAACCTTAAAAAATTTAATAAAACTTTATTTAAAAAGTATTTGCATTTCATATATTGTATTATTGCCGATGACCAGCAGCCCTTGGATAGATTTTCCCTATGGCCCTCTCAGGGAAAATGTTTGGGCACGCTTGCTACAGATTTTGAATGCATACGTAATGCACGTGTCTGTGTTATTTTGGTCAAGTAAATCCTATTTGATTCCATTTAAAATAACAACAGGTCATGCAGTCGCATTTCAGCTGAGAGGTAATTTACTTGCGGCATGCCCCTTATTAAAAAGCAATTATAATTAATAACCAGTGGGCAATTCAAGAGCTGATTTAGTCCTTAAAGCATCTAGTTTCTGCTTCGAGTGGCCAGAGTGTGTATCTTGTGTGTGTCAATGTCTGTGCTGTCTTTTTCTGAGTTGATTGTCAGCCACACACCATCGCCCTCACCTCCCACTGGCCTGCTGCCAAGCAGCGACATTGTCATTATCAGTGTGCCAGAGGCTGGGTAAATGCCATTATTGTAGCTAGCGGATCCCTCGCGGGAATCAGCAGCTACCCGTTTAATTTCTCTAACAGCCTGGGAAATATTTGTTGCATCAGTAGCCTGTTCACGGCAAACATCTATTGCCGCCACGCTATTAACAACATAGATCATTTACATAGTCACAGAGCTAATTTTCATAATGCTCCCTTTATTATCAGAGGAAGAAATTAACCCAGGAATTTATTTACACACCCACTGCAAATGGTAACAGTGTGCTAATTGGCTGTTAGATGATTAATAAGCTTATTGCACATGCTAATGAATGGTGCACTCACAGTTTCAGAGGTGCTCAGGCTCTGTGCTTGTGTTTTGGCAGCTTAATTAGACAGATAATTATGTACTTGTTGCTTTCACTTTCAAGCAAATGCCATCAAACATTTAAAAAGATTAAATTGGCTTGTGTGGCTAAGCTTGTGGTGGTTCTCAAAAAGATATTCCTCTGAAAGTGGCTACTGATAACAGGGCTCTTTGTTTAAATTTCTACTTGGGACATTTGGAACAAATGTAAGCCAGCAGTTGGAGTTTACGGCTTGATTGAGGAGAAGATAATAAAGAAATGATTTATTAACCGAGAGTGGTAATTCATTGCTTTATTAATAGTTTGAGAATGCATTGCATTGTGGGATTAACTGAATGTTCTAGTATGGTCTTGTGAGTGATGCTGGAGCCCATTGATGCAAAATGTTCAAGAATTGCAAACATGTTGAGTCTGCAGTTTACAGATAGATGTAAATGAGTTCCAAATTTTCATGCTGCCAAAATATTGCTAACAGTATGCCTGTACAAATTCTCAGTTATTCGGGTCATTGCAACAGCAAACAGGCTTAAATCGGAGACAACCAGACTTTTGCTAACAGTAATTCACTTAATGGAAAATGGAAAACAACTTATCATGTTCCTGTCTTACCTGTGTTTTTAACAAATCTGGTTCACTTAGGCAGCTCAGTTAATGTGCAAAGAAGCGATTATTAAAATGGAGATAAAAATAGAGAGTGACTGATTTAAAACAGTGAGCGCTCAGATCAATATCTCTGTCAGGCTACATTTAATAAAACTATATTTAAAATCTGTGATGAATGATTATAAATTTGTTTCACTATATTAATAGATAAATAGCAGACACATTTTTATTATTGTTACAACAAATCAGAAACAATCACTCTTTCTGATCTCAGATTCACACGAGCAGTTGTTTAGTTTCCTACACACAGATGGAATTAGGGTACAAAGCAGTCTTTTTTGTACTGTTGCACTTTGCCACAAAGCAACATTTTATTATGATTACATGTCCAAAAACCCCAGAAATCTAATTGATACTACCAGAAAGCAGAATAAATCAGCTACTTGTATCCAGTTTTTACCTCAAGTGATGAATTAAACAAAACAATAAAGCCTTTTGATTTTGCAAGCTGAGGTGTAATGTCACATTTTCACTCTCTATAATTAAAGCAGGTGTTTTTGTGTTTCCATAAAAATCTAATAAAAATGCAATAACATCTTTTCCATTTAACCCAAACTGTTTCTGCTACCAGCTGCAAAAAAATTAAGACGTAGCAAAAGTCATCTATCACTCTAATTTCTCAAACATTTTCATAATTTGGCTTCAGTGATTTAATATTCATGATGTTGTTCCATCTAGAAGCTTGTTTCCACTTATTTAGAAGGAAATTATAAAGCAAAGATCTAAACACTTACTGTTGTGAGGGCTGAGCTTGTTTCAAGTGGCTCTTTTTACTGCTTTATACTGACAAATAACATTTTTAACATCCTGTTTGCACGTCTTTCTAAACCAAGATGACAAGAAAAGCAAAATTTTTTATTTAAAAGTTTGTTTTCCCAAATTCTAAAAGATGATCAGTGCAGTCGGCAACTTCTACATGAGCTCCAGTCTAAGACAGCTCTTTTTTTTTCAACAAGTTCAAAGTTTTGTTTTGTCTGATCCGTACAGAATAAAAAAATCAGAAGTTGTCTGTGTTGGTGCATCTTCTGAGGGAAGTTGGCAATGAATATTTGATATAAATCCTTTTTATCTCTTTATAATCTATCACTGGCATAGCTCAGAGCAGGGAACCTCACTGATCTACTGTTATAAATACAGATTAAAAGAACCTTCCACAAACAGGTCTGCTCATTACCCTTCTGTTTTTGCTGCAATGCTCATGATCAAGTCGGATTGGCACACAGGCACTAAAGAGAGCCCCCTGTAGGATGAACAGAGCTGTGAGTACACTGATGTTAATGTGGCTTGACTGTTTTGAGCGCCAAGTCTCTTGATTGTTCCAGCCCATTGGCCTCCTGACTTTGCCTGGATCATGTTGTACATAAAACTAAAACTGAAAGATATATTGTCCAGAATGTACAACAAATTTGTTGTTTTTTTTACGATTTCCATGCTGCCTTATTCGACAGACACAGCATTTAGTCTATAAATTAGTTACAACACAAAAAGACAATTTGTCTTCCATAAACATATTTCATTTGTAAAAATCTTTGCCTGCATCTAATCAAACTGCACTTCTTATTTCTTTCTTTTATACATGAGCATTGGATTTTTACTCAGAGTTCATGCAATGCTAATCCTGACTGCTGATTGAAGACGCTAATATACTGCCTCATTCCTTTTACAAAGACAGATAAATACCTCAGCTGCAAGCCAACAGTGTTTCAATAGGCTTTTGGCCTACTGTCAAACCTCCATTTGTGAGTTTAAACGATTGGTGAATTTCAACTTAATTACAACAAAAGTCGATCCAAGCCCAGAGTTCAACCTCATCTTGTTCGGTTTGCCAATTATGGATGTGGCTGGCAATACGGTGGCTTCCACTTCTCATTTCTTAAACTCACATTGTCCCTGGAGCAGAGAAGATTGCTACGTGCCTGGCGTCTCACTGCTTTGCTCAGAATGAAGCAGATAAGATTACTCTGTGTGCATGAAGAAGGTTTCACCTAATATCAACCATAAGCCTGCCCCATGCATACTAATCACATGGTTATGCTCTTTCATATGAACTAGCTCTCATCTTCATTAGAGTATAAAATGAAACCTACTTTTTTTCACTTGATTGATATTCAGGGGGAGTGAGCGACTTCTGAGACCGACAAATGTGGCAAAGCCGGTCTCGCCTCCTTCATTTCTGCCAGCAGTGGAGAAAATGGTCATGACAGAACGCAAAAATGCATGAGACGTTTGGCTAGTGAGTTAGATTTGCTTGAATTCAATCACAATTATAAGAACTGTTAATTCATATATTCCCATATCAGATTAAATTTGCTTTTTTCATGCATGTTGCTAAAGATAATCTGTTCCAGAGCTCAGAGTTATGATTATCCCAGCGGCAAGGACAGAAATGCAGACTGGCTATAGCAGCCCCAAGTAATTAAATTAGCCCTGAATGGCTAATTGGATCAATTTAGTAGGCAGACACTGTCGAGGATAAGAGTAATCATCTATGCAATAGCAATCTTTATTGCTCAGACACATCTTGTAGAAAGACAAGGTGTGATCCAAAAGGTTAATGTAATTACTGTCCAATTCTCTCACTCGCTGTGCACAATAATGCTAATTAATCTAAGATCTCTGGACTATAATGAAGCGTAACAACCCAGGTAATGCTGATTATAGTTTTAAGGACATGGCTGAATATTCTCCCTTAATTCTTTATCCGAGGCTTGGTGGTAACGCTGCAAATAGCCCTCTCATTTCCCACGTTTTTTAAAAGACTACACAGCAAATATGGCAGTGTTAAATGAACACTATTGTTGTTGATTTACCAGTGTTAAATGAACATTATTTAGTGTTAATTTGACACTTTTCAGTGTTAAATCAACACCAGTAGTGTTAATTTAACACTGCCATATTTGCTGTGTACAGGCTTCAAAGTGTTCGATTTGCTGTTAGCTGCATATATTTTTGTTCTTACCTGCGTGTCATTTTAGTATGATGCATTTAAGTCCAATAAAGCAGTGATTTAGATTTTATTCATGGCAAGTTCTCCTGCTTCAGCCAAGTGTAAAGCAATGTAATGAGAGAGCAAGAGAGTGGCTTGGCTTATTCGTATTCATTAGTAGCAGACATTAACATATGATGCCCATGACAGATCTGTGATGCATGTTTTATGAATGCAGTTAATGGCACACTGACAGCACGGTGGGCCATAAAGGACCAGAGCAATCCACCAAATGAAAGCCACAGAGCAGTAGGACGATTATTGATTCTCCCCTGTGTCCTATTGATCTTTGACGTTTTCATCTGGCACAGAGCTGCTAATCTGCTGTGTATTAGAGAGACACCCACAGTGCAGCCTATTGACTCTGCTATCACTAGGCACAAAGCTGGATAACATTAAATCCTCATCACTTTGTTTCCCCGAGCCAGCCGACACCGACAACTGAGCACTCTGCATGACCTCTGAATAACCACTGTCCACTGGCTTGTAAATGGCCTCAGCTCACGGTGCCTGACATTTACAGCCTCTTTTTTTTAATAGGCCAATGTAACAGCTTTGCCGTACACAGATCTGATATCGACTGCTGCCTCAAAGAGTGTGACTGGGCATGGTTTTACCCAATCAACTGAGCACATATAGTGAGCCACCCACCAACAACGGGAAAATACACTTGTTTTGTCAGCAGACAAGAGTTATAAATGCTAAGGCAAATGCAGAAAACAGTCTGCAAGCTTGTAGAAGACAAGGAGGCCGAATCTTTTTGTAGAGATACACATTTTCACTCCTACACAGCAGTAAAATTAGTCAAACAATGTCTTCTTAGCCAACAGCTGTAGCTAAAAGAAAATCAGCAGCATTAGAAACCGAAACATCTATAGCTGATCTTGCTTGTATATCTATATTTTACAAACACCTAAGAGATAAACAACACTGTGAGATCATTTACTTTATAGCCAACAGATTTATTGGTTTGAATAAAGACAGAAGGAACATTGATACACATTAAAAAGGAAAATGTCCCAATGTTTGTCGAGACAAGGCCATTAGCTTTGGTCAAATAACTTGTTTTAAAACAAAACACTTGCAAACATCTGCATCAATGAACAGGTAACATGGTCTCTGTTCAGATTTGATCTTATATTTAGCATTTTTGCTTTCAAAATTATGAATTAAAATATACTTTTATATTCTCAAATCTTAAGAGACAAGTATCTTAAAGATGTCCAATGTCAGAGCATGAAGTTATAATCTTTGTTGTATCCAAGCCACAGGGTGAGAGGCGTATCAGAGAAGGTCAAGTAAAGAAACAATGTTGTGCTCACAGTACAGGAGGATCCACTCTCTTCCAGAACAACAGGACAAGGTCGGTTGACATAAGGATCGATGATGCTTAAGGTGCTGGGGGGTGACAAGGACAGGTGCAGGAAAGCACCCTACCATGGTCCATTAGAGAAGGAGTCTTCCTGCTGAGAGCAGACAGCATGATAAACAGCTTCAGCTCTGATAATACTCCGGCTGATCAATAGCTGGCCTGTCTGCCCTCCCTTAGGGACAGGCAGGAGTAGCAGCCATGACAGCTGACCCTCAGGTCATATGTCTGAGTCTGTTTCTCTGGGTTTGGGATTGTGACAAAACCAAACTGCTCACACAGTGCACAAGGCATGGTAAATGGAAAAAATGAAATAAAACATCACTGAAGCAGACAGAGCATCACACTGACCTCTTGACCTTTCTGCATCACTTTAGAGTGCAATAAAGTCAAACTGCATGTCCACTTAGTATCTGCATGTCCTTCACTTAAGCTCAATATTTGCACACAAGTGCTTTATGTTACCAGCTTCTGTCAGTATATGTGTACATCATTGGTTTTATTTATTTTTTTAAATATTATGTATATTGTTCAACCTGTCCAGGGTGTACCCC
>JAVKLF010000011.1:8085209-8097420 GCA_034783495.1 Millerichthys robustus | reverse complement strand
ACTCCAAATTGCTCATAAAGAATGTTTGTTTCTGATGTACAAAGAAAATGAAACTATCAGTCGGATAATAAACCAAAGTGGGGACAAAAGTCTTCTCCTTTTTTCTGTGGGTGAGGGGGGTACATTGTATCTTGATGTTAAATTATTTTCATCTAAAACTGGAAAAAAGAAGACAGTAATGAACTGGTTTTGTAATTATTTGCAATATTGTTGCAATGTATTGTTTATATTCTTAACTAAACAATTTTGCTTCTTAAAACTAGCTGCAGCAGTTTTTGGTACAAACCTAATGAAACAGGAATAGGAAGTGAATATAAACCTGCGGTGAACTATGACTGAAAGAACTGGGCTTTAGCTTGCATGATATGCTGTTCCAGCCTGCTACACACTGATACCGAAGATACTTCAGAGTCAAGTTTCGGTTAGTCTGGTCTGGTCTGGTTCTGACTCAGCTGAGATTTCTGCCCGGACAGTGAAGTACAAACCTCCAGACATGATTCTGCCTGGAGTTGCAAAATTTGAATGTGTATTGAAGGTTCAATCTTTGAAGCCATAGAAGGCTCCTAGAGTTCTGTAAACAGTACATTAAATTAAAAGGCATGTAATAGAACCACCGCATTGCTCTGATGAAATCCTTGCATTAATGCTGCTACATTATTAGAACTTCCTGACCCAACAAACACTTCTTATGGCCTAATATACAATACAATGAGCAAGTGAGACCATCAATACCTAAGTATTTGTGTTCACACTATCATGAACTTTCCATTTGCTTTGGTTCTGCGTTACCATATCATTTTAACATAATGTTTCCCATCAACACTTGAGACAATGACATAGAAGTTTAAATAACCATTTCTAGGAAATCAAGTGCAGCAGAAGTAATTAATCAAAGTTAAATAAATAATACCTGTAGTACTTTTCATTCCAGTATACTGGATCGAATATGAGTTTTGAGACTAAAATAAACCAAATTCATGCCACCACATGTGATTCCAAATCCATGCTGGAACTCCGTCTCAGTCCTTTAAATTTAGCTGACCACCTGGATTCCACAACTACAAGAAAATACATTTTACCAACTTGCCTAATTGATTTATTGTCAAAATAAAAACAAAATTAAAATGTTTCAACTTAGGAACCTGTCATGTGTTTTTCTGATGCCAATCTCCATTTTTTTTATAAAAACAAGCATGTAAAAATACAAGAGGAGGAAAAAAAAGTATTTGAGCAAGTGGTTGCAGTGCTGCATCAGTTCGTAGATACGCAGCACAATCTGAGGCACTTGCGCACATGCACAGACCCACACACACACATACACAAGCTGTCACTCAGTGAGTCAAGACTGCACGTCTGCTCTAAAGTTCTTTTTTTCTTGATGTGCTTGTGTTATCGCACAGCTACAGTTGTGGCTTCAATGGCGGTGAGACATCCTGACTTGGAAAGTGAGACTCCATATCTTGAGCAACCCCACAAGCCATAAACCACAGGCAGCAGCTTCTGCAACCAAGCTCACTGTGACTTCAAACGCTAACAAGCTGGAATAACATTTTGCTTGGGGTGGCTTCCCCTTGACGGCTTCCAGCTGCTGGAAAGTTGATGGAACAAAGACGAGAATTATTTCAGGCTTTTTTTTTTCACGTTTGGGTAAAACCTAACCACACTGTATAGAAGTTGTGGGATCACAGAATTTGTTGCTGCTGCTTGTTTCTCTGCAGATCAGCACAAAATCTGTGGTGAAATCAATCTGCTGGAAAATCAATATCCATGGCTAAATCTTCATCCTGCTGTCTGTCAGTGGTTCTTGAAAGCTGGGTGAGGAACTGAAATGGATGCTTTTGGAGGAATGTGAATCAGTTTATTTAAATGCTTTGATTCAATCATTACAATAAAGATGAGCAAAAGCTGCAGAGCAGGATCTTTACAACTTAAAACTTTCATCCCACAGATTTTCTGCTCTTATGGTTTGCTAAGATCTGTGTGAAGGATGCTATTTCAAAACAGGAAACGTGGGGCGATGATGAACCAATAACATGACCCAAACACCCTCTCTGCAGGAGTACTGAAATGCAAACTGCTTTAATGTTAGTATAAGACTTAAAATAAAATACACACATATATATATACATATATAGACACCAAAGGCTCTTTCTGCTGAATCACACACTTACAAAAGAACACTAAATATATAAAAGTGACATTTTCTTGAACCCACAAGTCAGAACAGATTGTGCTGTCATGGGTCACAGTGTTACTTCATACATGTAAGAGGAGGAAGTGAAAACACAAGTGAGCAATGCCTTTTCACCAAGGAAAAACAAGAAGTGGGTGAAAAAAACGTATACGACACGATTTTCGCTTGGAACGAGAGTTTGCGAGATGTCAGCAGCACTGCTGTTTAAAGGTCAAGTAGAGTGAGTGTGAGCGTGTTTACTGTGTCTACACTCACTAAGACATCGGCTCTGCTTGGCTGCGAAAGCTCCAGCAGAACAAATCTATCACAGATGCACTGGCAGACAAGTCGCTCAGGGCTGTGATGAAATTCTAACCCATGCCCTCCCTTTAGCTGTATTATTTTTTTTATGACCATTTTGGCCCTTCTCACCTTAAGATCGGTGTGTAATTCAACAATGAAGCAGATCGAGTTTCGCTGGAGGTTCAAGCCACACATCAAGTTTAAATACAGCTTGTCACGGGTTTAATTAAAGTATAATTGGGCGGTTTCTTTAAAACAAAACAATATGATTGTATGACACATGCTGTTTATCCTCATGAGGAATGGACACAAGACTTCCCACCTCGACATGAAAATAAGGCAGGAGGGCTGTGGGAGCAACACAACAAGCCCCTTCTAAACCGGATACATCTCTGCTTTCATAAACCACATGAGAAGGCCCTACATCTGCAGAACATTTCAGACAACATTTGAAGTTTGTGCAGCTTGCAATTTAGACATCAGAGAGCTGTGAAGATGTGGAAGTTAGACGGTTTGGGTGATGGAAAGTTTTGTGGTTACAAAAAATACCAGGATGAGTGAAAGATTGTCATTCATCTGGGCTGAGAGGATTATACAGAACACCTGTCAGTGCGTCGTTCCTCCGTCTGTTTGTCGGTCTGTTTCACAGTTCATTAATCTAGAAAACAAATTGTAATGTTTGATCTCAAACCCAGCTTGTCTTCATCAATAAACACACGCCTTGAGTATGTAGAGCGTTGGTGGGGAATCGTCTTCCGTATGTCTTCCAGACAGTTTGAATTAAGTTAAGAAGGTTGATGCTGGTGTTGTTGCAGTGTTATTTTTTTCATTTTCTCTGCGTGGTTTTGATTTATAACTGCAGGTCAGACTGCATAGCACTAAAAATAACAGAGGAGCAAAGGCAGCACTCGCAGCTCTGTGATTGTATTGATTTTGATAGCTGACCATGGTTTTGTGTGGCTCAGGGCGTATTTTATCGAGAGCGGTAAAATAACAAAGGAGATGGGCTGGAAGTTCTCTATGTATACCAATCAGAATTTATAAATTGCTCCATTACCTTTATTTCCCTTGGTTACTCTAGGAACATTAGCAATCATTCTCTTGTGGGTTTGGCTCATAAAACTAATAATCTGGTGATTTAGTGCCTTATGGCATAGTGCGCCCAGTCTAGCCCACTATCATCCATTCATCTTGCCACCTATTAGTTTTATTTTGGAGGGGCAAATTGCTTTCCAAGAGAAAATAGGTCAATAGGTGTCCTCTATTAGATATTGCTAACAATATTAAAAAAAAATTCTCTCTTTTTGTGCATGCGTTTGGTAGAGTAGTGAGCCTGATTATCATTCTTTTTGCATACTGGGAGGTTGCCTCAATTATCTTCTCTGGGCTGCATGACAAATTGCGAATAGCAAGGTTATATATGCAATACTTAATTTATTCTGCATTTGCCTCAGTGAAATTGTGTGCATATTGTTCTGCATTCAGTTGGTTGTGCAGCAAAATGACAACATTGTGGCTGTCAGCATTGTTCCTTTTCCTCCTGATGTGTGGTTGTGCAGACGGATGTCAGTGCTGTGAGCTGTGAGAACTTCTGTTGCATGGTGGCTTCAACCCACAGTTCCCATTAGCAGCTCCCAGGGGCAGAGAAAGACCTAGAATCTGGGGAGACAGACTCAGATTAGCTCACAAATCACTGCCCCTGGGACTGAGACAAAATAGTGACTTCATCACTCTGAAACTTCCTGTCCTGTGATCCGGCTGACGGTGCTGTTCAGCCACATTCACTTTCAGCTGATTTGAGTTGGCAGCTGACTGAGGCACAACACAGTCCACGCAAAACTGCCTGGGTTATTCAGCATCTGTATCACTGTAGTAAGTTTGTCATTTCAGTGACTTATTCTGTTGAACTTGTCTGTGAAGCAGCATCTAAGATCATGTCTTCATTAAAGCTCTAGAAACAAGATATGCTTGTTTGAAACAATACATTGTCATACAATAAAGTACAAAGCACTCTATTGCAATATGATACAATATGATTCAGGAGAAAATGATACAATACAAAACAATAGGATTTGATATGATGTGTGATAAGATATGTTACATTAAGATATGGTATAGGATATTACATGATACATTACAATAACATCTAATATGCTTTAATGTACCCTTGGGGGTTTATTTCTTTCACTGACTCTGAACTGTTTCAATAGCACAAAAATCCACAAATAAACCATTAAAGCTGTTAGACAATACAAACATATTTCACCAGGAAGACAAATTGCGCAAATACCATATTAAAGTTATTAAAATATGTAAGTAAAGAGAAAGTTTTGCAAGAATCTTAAGACAACTTGGAGATATTGTTTGACATTTTGATGAAGTAGGGGGGGAAATTGATGTTTTAAAATGATTCTCTCTTTGTTTAAAAATTCATTTCATTTGACATTTGACAACACACAGGCATTCATTTTCACCCTGTCACAGAACAAATCCTTTTCTGTTGCTGCTTCTACTCGGTGGCTGCTGCTGGCTTTGAGTTAGTTGTTTGTGAGGCTGACGTTGGGTCTGTAATAAGGTGTCTGGATGCCTCTCTCCATCCCTCAGAGGTCTGCGGTCAAACAGCTGGCCTCATCTGGCCAACCACGGCAACCGCACCACTTCCCCTCCCTGGGTGGGATGACAGTGAAAAGAAGAAGGATGGGTGAGGCCCTTCACCAGATGTGGCCTGTCTGTCTGTCTGTGTGGCAGGAATGTGGTGTACATACATAAATAGGGAGGCAATTGGACAAACAGAAGGGTGGTGGGGTTGTTTATGTATCCTAAAATGAACCTCATTCAGTCATATGGCACCTTTGTGGTCTACAGAGGGCCTTCATGTCAGCTACTTCTGTTAGGACACACACCTCCACACAGCTGTTATATAGACTTTTATTCACAGTGAGGCATGCTGTCCACTAATATCCATATCTGTGGACACATTATGCAGCTAACAGTAAAAACATTGCTGGGGGTGGGGAGAGAGTTATTAGACTAAACAAAAGTTGACAGTTTTAATTCTGGCTCCTCTGGGGACTCACTGTGTACCCTGATCCTGCTTTGTTAGTCCATGAAGGGTGGAGGGGGACGCATTTGTCGCATAAAGGGAGTCGTCACAGTCCCCCAGCTGCCGGCCTCTGTCCCTCTCGGGCTATGCTGATGTAATCTGCCAGACAGAAACTTACATCTACACAGGAAACACAGATGAGATATAAGGCCCCAAAGGCAGGCTTATCTGCTGCTATCAGAGGGAGAGGAGCCCATGCAGCTACCTTTCCTTCTCCTCCTCTCCCTCCCTGTGTCCTACAGCACAGGCCTGTTGCTCTGTCAGACTCCAGCAGATTTGTGTAATGACATCAGAGGGAGACTGAGGCTTGGCGACAGTGGCCCAGAGGAGCCCAAACCATAAACCTAATTGGTGGCTGTCACAAGTTAACTGCATAGCAAATTTCCACATTTTCTCTTTGCTGCTTCGTTATTTGAATGGATGTGAGCTGGGAATAGATGTCTTAAACAACTTGAGTCAATTGCTGGAGCTCTATAGAAAAGGCTATTTGGGTACTATTGAAACGTCATACTTTATTTCTTAAATAGTCTAACTCAGCCTTTTCTCAGCTTGTTGGAGAGTTACCTTTACTTTGAAAATCTTTGGCTATTTAGCTTGAGGAGCCATTTTAGCGAGGCCATCTCACTTGTTGAGACACAGTCACTGCATGCAACCAGAATATCTCTGTGACAGGGGTCCCTTCACTACACCACCACATTCAAAAATATAGCCTTTGGCCAAGCAAATCAGCCGGCTCCTCAGACCAGGCTTAAATGGCTTCCTGACCTCAACGCAACAGGGGTCAGCGTGGAGGAAAAAAACATCACACAAGAGCCACAATTGCAGCCCTCAAACATGAAAAGTCTCCTTTTATTTTTGACAGGCTTCCCACTTTTAATGGCTGAGTCTACGTGCTGCGTAAACAAACAGTGAGACTCGGTCTGTGCAGGCGGCCAGCAGCGGTGGCTTTGGTGGTGAGTTGGATTACAGGCTGCAATGGAGCTGTGGTTAATACGGCACTCGCTGAGCTCTGACTCCAACTCTGTGACAGTCAATCGAGCGCTCTCCCACTTTCTAACAGCTCAGTGGTGAATGCCACATTTCCAGATGTCAGAGCTGTGGCTTCTGCGCCAGCCAATCCGCTCTTTATGTTCACTTAGGTGTAAAATATTTCCTGCATAAGCTGTTTAACATAAACAGTGATTTTGTGTATTTAGACACCAAAAGACGAATGCATTACATTCTATTCATGTAATCCACCCTCACATCAATCTTGTTTCCAGTAGAAAAACATATTTGTGTTGAAAGAAACAAACCTCATGTTTATTTTTTAGTTTTTAATTTTTTTTCAGATCAGCTTAAAATAAGAATTTGGGTCTTCCCGTAAAAGCTGAATGGAGAAATTGAAATTCTGTGCAATAAAATTGTATTGGCGTACGTCACACACTGTACAGCTCCTGTTTGTGTTGGTGGGTGTGCTGCAGCTGTGATGAATTTCCCGGTGTCAGCTCCACCCATTTCGGAGACAGTGCATCCTCTTTCCAGCAGTGCTAATGACAGCAAGCTTAATTAGCGCCAGCAGATCCCCCCACTAACTGTAACTTCATTATCTGTTGTCAACAGGCCAAGCAACACTGCACATAAACAGAGCTCATTATGTCTCTGCACTATGTTTTGTCTCCTCCCTGCTCCAGAATCTGATGCTATTTATCTCGATATCGCTCTCTCTCTTTCTCTCTCTCTCTTTCTGTGTCTCTGCATTTGCATTTATAAATCTTGCACTATAATGAGGGTCCTCCAGATGGGATGGATGGGAAGCCGTAAGGTCATTTTTCACTCTCTGCGCAGACTGTAAATCTGCTAAGTAAGCCAAACTGTGGCTTCCTTTTAGCATTCAGTTAAAAAAAATACAGAAAGCACAGCTGTGACATAACATTTGGCAACTGAATGCCATGGGTAATATCATAGCTCAGATGTTTTGAAGTGGGTCTTTGTGGAAACATTGTGAACAAGTAATATCATACCTGTTGTACACAGCTTTTTAAATGTTTGGTAACAATCCAAGCCCAGGCTATAAAGGTGGAATTTATGAGACATAACTTCACTTTCCTGTCTTTCAAGATGAAGTATGACTTGTGTGTGAGATGTTTTGGTGTGGTCACATTTTTCATGCATGTATTCTTTTGCTGGCTCAGTTATGTTGCAAATGGAGAGTTAATCCCAAACATTGCTGGATTCTTGACAGGTATGGCTTGTCAGTCTGCAGTTCTGAGATCCCTAATCAAAACAAAACCTTTTGAGGTGTGCCAGTAAAATCTGCAGGCGCGATCTCCATCAAAAAAGCCTTTTATGTCTTCTGGCTAAAGGGAGAGAATGGGAAGAGGAGAAAGCTTAACCAGGTACACTGTGCTCTTTGTTTACCCTTTTCTCTTACCAATCTGGTGCACAGATGGCCAACAATTATTCCTCTGTGTGTTCACTGCCGCTGGCGAGCCACCAGCTTTTCAGATTGGTGTAATCCTTTATTATTTATGATTGTCTGGGATTCTTTTTGGATCAAGATTGAGCACAATCTGTTGAATAACTGAGACTAGCAGAGGAGGGCGGGGCAAGCTGAGAGAAATGAAATGCAAACAAAGAATGTGGAAACTGAGAAGTCGGGGCATACATAATGAAGATGTGATGCTCACTGTTAGCAGAACTACTCCTGAATCCTGCACACTTTAATCCCATTAACACTGACTAAATATAGCATTTGTTTTAAGCTTGCCAGTGGTGGTGTTTATGCTAATAGCCTGGCTGCTCCAGGCGATTTCACAAGACTTTTGGAGGGCACTGGCTAATAATTAGATTCAATAAGGAAGTCAATTTCTATCCTCATTTAAAATAAAAATAAGAGGCTTAGTCTCTCATAGGACAGTCTTTAATTTGTTGATTTGGTCTCGCTTTCTCTCTCAGGGCTATTTCTCTATGATTCTTTAACCCATTTATGGCCTTTTGCATAGAGCTAACTATAGATAAACAGAATGAAAACAACATTCTGAATCACAGTTTCAGTGACTTTGCTTTCTTCTTTTAAGTGAAGGTTGTAAATTCTTCTTCCAGCTCACCAATAAAAAGATGCAGATGATATAAGCTTGATAGATTCTGCTGTTTGGACCCATCCATTATACTACAGCTCTCAACATTCTGGCTGACTGCTGGAGGTGGTTTTGTTAAACTCATGAGCAGAGGTTCCAGCTGGAGGAGTTCTCTGATCAGACAGCAGCCACCCCATAACCTGCACTGATAACTTCCTCAGCTGCCTATTATTCTTCTCTACTCAGCCAGGCTTTATATTTCCCATCCTACCCACTCACTCAGTGTCTCTTTTTCAGCTTAATAAAGAAATCGAGCACCCCTCCAGTGCAAGCAGAAATGCTGGCCACTGGTGAAGGAATCATTTTCAGTGCGCATGTGTCAGTCAGCAGGTATACGAGCACTTGTGGAGTCAATTTGGCATGGAGGATCTGAGGCAAGGACTATGTGCCAGAAAATGTGAAATGCTCCTCAGTGAGGCACAAGTGGTGAAACGCTGCATGACAGAGGCTTGTGAGCTCACAAAGAGATTTCTGAGATCCTACACAGCTCACATTGTCATTATGAAGCTGATCAGCTCTATAAACGTACTTCACATCGCTCGCTGATGAGATTTGGCCTTACCTATATTTCTGTTTGGTGTGAGTGAATATAATGCTCAACATTAGAAAAAGAAAATAGCACTTTTCCCTGCAAGAGCTGTAACCCTGACAACATTTTTTGAGACAGTCATGTGAAGTCATACGCCATGTGAATGAAATCATGAACCAAAGCTGAATTTAGGCCAAAATAGAATCTTTTTAATCACATTAGCCATTTAGCAAACTGGATTAGAGTAACAAGATCCTTGTTGTGCGTAGCTCAATGTCTTCTCAATTAACTGGTACAGCTTGATCTTCTGATCAATTTAGTGTCATTCGATCTTTTCACAGAACAGGGTGCCTCCAAAATATAAAATGCATCTATTAACAGATTCTAAGAATGAGTAATTCAAAACACGGACTCAACTCTGCCTGTGACTCGATCTAATCTGTAGTTTGTTATGAAAATAGATCCACAGTTAAGGGTCTCTTGCATGAGCGTTCAGAGTTACAATACTGGTTCTTGATTATACAGTGTGAAGAGTATGTGTTAAAAAACAAGTTTAGAGGGACTACTGTCTGCCAGAATCACTTCGCTGAAAATAGCTGACAGAATTTAAGTGGATAAGAATATAGCAGCCATCTGTTTGTGTGTAGTGGCCACAACAATAACAACACAGGAAGAAGACAATATTTCAGAGTATATGAAGTTTATGTGTCAGCTGTTGATTCCATCCAATGAATTAAAAAAACTAATGTTTATGGAAGGAATGTATGCATTCCTTCAAAACCAAATTGTTATAATGTTGATGACTCTCAGCTACTACCACACCAAACTGTAGCACAATATTTGTAAAACTAATCCAGCTACAGCATAATGAGTTGCAGGTGTACATCCTTTGAGTAAATTCTGAGTTTCATTCAAATCCATCCAGTGGTTTGTGAAATATTTTACTAAAGGACTGATAAAGTTGAGTCCAAAGGTTAATACTAAAGTTTTAAACAAATATTTCACAAGATCTGTTAGCACTCAGTGCATTTATTAGGAATCAGTCTGAGCTACAGCATTACATTTTATCTTCATATCTATCAAACTGACTGAATTGTAAACATTTTTGTGCTTGCTAAAACAGCATAGCTGTGGCAGCCATTTTGAATCGGGTCAAAGCTAAAGGTTTAACAGTTATCCATGTACATCCATGTACATCCCATGAATACTTTCTGGAAGTTTCATTAAATACCATGCAGTGGTTCATGAAATATTTTGCTAACAAACAAAAGGAACCCACGCATGCACAGGCAGTTTCATGATTGTCCTTCATTTATGCGGTAGACACAAAATATGGAACCGACTGAACACAAAGCACTGCTGAGGCCGTTCTGTAATCTCTCACGGACATGTGACATGGCATGTGTGCATGCAAACAGCTGCAGTCAGTCTTCTGTGCGAGCAGATAAACAGCAGTAAGAATGGCAGAAAGCTACTCTTTTCAACCTGTAGGGGTGTCTGCTGTGAGTTTGTGTGCACATGTTTGCCAATCATGACGCCTCATTTTGCAAAAGAGATGTGTGTCCTCGATGGGATTTGCCTGGTTGAATGAAATGTGTTTTTTATGTTTATTTGTCATAAACATAAAAAAAACATTAACGATTTAAGATATTGTCCATGTGTACACAGAACCTAAACTGAAAAATGAGGACTTTATGTCTGCTACAACAATGACCTGATTAACAAATAATGTTAACGGTTTAAGCCATAAAAACAGAGTTTTATTGCTTACCCTCAACCTTTCGTTAAACTGCCATGTGGGTTTCTGGGTGTGAACAAGGTGCTGTGAATTAAATCAATCAGTTTTATGACAAAGAGACAGTAAAACAAATAGCTGTGGTTTAGTTGGTTTATGAGTTTTGGTAGACTGTTTTATGTCACAAAATTCCCATCAGAGCAGAGCTGATCAATGATTTGATGGTCATCATATACAAGGTTTCCTTGTTTTACT
Source organism: Millerichthys robustus (assembly GCA_034783495.1). Classification (NCBI taxonomy): domain Eukaryota; kingdom Metazoa; phylum Chordata; class Actinopteri; order Cyprinodontiformes; family Rivulidae; genus Millerichthys; species Millerichthys robustus. Next base: position 8,086,203 of record JAVKLF010000011.1, on the reverse strand, counting down.
GTTTTCATGCATAAATTGGTTTTAGATATTGAAGCATGTACACAAGGAAGTTTGTTTTTGAAATAAAAGACCAAAAGTTGCGCCTGCATTGTTTTAGTGTCAGTGCTTATCAGTGAAGGTTGTTGATTACAAGGAATAATAATTTCAGAGTATCAATTGATTGTGTCCTTCTCTCAGGCTAGGGCTATTTACAGCTCCAGATCACTGCCAAAAGTCTCTTTTTCCAACCTTTGATAAGGACTCTCATCCTGTTTTCATTTATTACAGTCTGATGACTCATCCTGATAAAACAGAAAAGGCAATTCATTTTCTCACCGCATACTGTGGGCCCTTTGTTGCATGGAATGTGAGTGCCTGTTTTTGTACATTTTTCTGCTCCTTGTCTGTGAATGACGTGCCGTAACACATGGCATGCGTGTTTATTTATGAACATGAGAAAATAAATCTACATGCAAACAGAATACCATAAGTATGAGTTACTGCAGTGAAAAACTGAATTTCTAATTTACAAACTGTAAAGTTAGCACCTGTAAAAGAGGTCATTATAAATTACAATTGACCTGATTTCAATCAGCACTCTCACCATAATTTCTACTAAAATACTGTTGAAGTATTTCCTTTTGAACAATACGACCTCAAACAGTTCAGTCAAAGAAACAAAATATTTGCTTGATGACTCCAACTGAGATGAGATATGTGAAAAGTGAGTTGCTGCTTGGATTAAAGTGGCAGGATTGCGGACAATCCAAGCTCTGTCAAGAATTAGAGCCACCTCTCCAAATAGTGCCTTGGGGTGGGAGATTTTTTTTCTCCAAGGCTGGGGTTTCCATGTAAATAAACAGTGTGGGGGTCTCAGTGTGGGGGGACTCTTCCCCCTGGGGTTTGGCCCAGCCTTTTGTTGCCTTTAATCCGAGCACTCTTCACTGAAAAGCATATGGGTGGGTGGGTGGGGGGGGGGGGGGGTTGCCTGGCTGGGATTAGCCCACCAGATCTT
>JAVKLF010000011.1:8048319-8076996 GCA_034783495.1 Millerichthys robustus | reverse complement strand
TGTGTGTGTGTGTGTGTGTGTGTGTGTGTGTGTGTGTGTGTGTGTGTGTGTGTGTGTGTGTGTGTGTGTGTGCTGCTCCAAAATGAAAAATCATAGAAGATCCCTGTGATGTGTTTGTGTTCCGCAGTGGCCCTGGGTTGAACTGCAGCTCATAAATTCCTAACATGATGTAGCTTTGGCCCTGTTATTCTTTGTGCTCCCAGTGCAGAGCTCAAACCTGAGAGTCTCATCTCCTGAAGAGAATGGGAAGAACAAGTCGGCTGTGTTTTTACAAGATGATGTGGCGGTGGTGGGGGGGAGCACCGTACCCTCCTCCCATTGCTCTTTTTATCCACCATTCATTAGCTCTGTTCATGTGATTGACAGGCTGAAAATTCAATTTAATGACCTGCCTCTGAGCACGTAATATGATTTTAAAGCCTGTTACGGTCAAGCAGAGGTGCCATTTGCATAATGATCCCCAGCCAGATAGGGCTGCAGCCGTTGCCATGGCAGTTGGTAGACAAGCAGAAGAATGGAGGATAGATGGGAGGCTGTGGGGTGTGGGGGTTTTAGTGCTAGGGGCTTGATTGCAGTTAAATAAATAAAAAAAAAAAACTTGCACAGTCTTCACTCTAAAAGGCAGAGCTTTGGGAAACGACACTCAGAACACAGACCACTTGCTGTCTTTTAATAGTTATTGATCATAGATTTGAGGTCTGTTTCCCACAAGGTTATTATGGTTTGTTATCTTTGTTCATTGTGATTTGTAATGTTTTTAGTCCGCGCTGTCACATGTAAGTAAACAGTGCAAGTTGAAGGCTTTTCTTTCTTGGGGTGTGGTTGTGTGGTTTAATGCTGATGTTGACTGCAGGACAGTATAGTTCAAGGGAAGGAGGTGCAGATCCTGTCATCACACAGGAGCAGCAGCACTCTGCCTTCTCATATCCGTTTAGCATGGAGTGCACTCTCAGCACAGCTGTGCTCCATACCCCTGGGCTCTCCTAATGTTTTAAATATTTCAAATGTCAATATCACGCTGTTTAGAGGATGTTGAGTCAAGCAGTTCTGATTGCTAGAGTAATTGACTTAATCGGTGTAAACATTAAAGGCGGGGTTATGGGAAGTCACTCTGTCTTTTGTTATTTAAATAGTTCTTTTTTTCTTTTTCAGACGGAGATTGCCAAACGACTCAATGCAATTTTAGCTCAAATTATGCCTTTCCTGTCACAAGAGGTAAGTTTTTATTAATATGACTTTAAAAATTTGTCACAGTTTTTGTTATTTTATTTGAGAAATACTTTTTTTATTTGGGTTAATTAGTGTTACGTAAAAGTGTGTGTAAATGGGGTGTGGGTAATTTATTCTTGCTTTATGATTCCTCGCAGTGCTATTAAAATTAAATGAAAGTTCAGCACACCTTAAAAATAATTTCTTGTAAATTTTTCCCACAGCACCAACAGCAGGTTGCTCAGGCAGTGGAGAGGGCCAAGCAGGTGACTATGACAGAGCTGAATGCCATCATCGGGGTACGTGGACTTCCCAATCTGCCTCTCACCGTGTGTATACCCCCTTTTATTCCTTTACTTTCACTTGGGTAGGGACAAACCTGCATATACAATGCTCTTAGTAGCAGATCACTGCACCAAGTAGTTTCTTTTTTTCCCCTTTTTCTGTGAACTTGAAGTGACGCATCAATAATGACAGCTAGAAATGTTGATATTTACTTATTTGATTTGTGACCTCTATGAGCGTAACTCAGATGGTCTGTTTCTGCAGCTGCGGTTTCAGTTGCATCCTCCCAGTCTTGTTGTGCATTTACAAATGTGAGCCTGAGAGCTCTTGAGATCCCCTCCGTGACTTGTACTGCTTTAATTGGCTAAGGTTTTAACGAGGAGCCTCATCCCTCACTGTTGACCTGGATAGCTTTGGGAGTTAAAAGGCTGAAGCTGAGCAGAACACAGCTGACTTTGCAAGCTGACTGAGACCATCCTAACAGCAGTCGATCATTGTTTTACAGCACAGAGTGAACAGTAAATTTGTTGTCCATCTGTTCCTCGTTGATCACTTATGCTCATCCAGCCTTGCAGAAGCAGAAGTGATCAGTTTCAACACTCAGACTATTAGTGATCTTATTAGGACAATTGGATCTTTATTATGCACAAGAAGCAGGTCCAAAAGGCTGACTTAAAGACCGGATATTGAAATTCAAATGATGTCCTCCTCATGACCTTTGTTCCAGGTTTTTTGCTCACTTTACTATGCCTGAGCATCTCCAGGTTCTGGAAAGTTGATTTTTTATCTTGTTGGGGAGAAAAAAGCAAGTAGATGTGCCTAAGAATGGTCATAAATGATTTGAAGTTTACTCCTATGGCTTTCTTATTTAGAACATATGATGCATATATTGTACTACTATTATTTTGCTATACTTTCAAATTTGCAGTTGTGATTCTTTCTGTGTTGGTCTATATTTAAGTGTCAACCTGAAATAGAGTCTGACTCTGTACATGTTTTTTAGTGTATCACTCTTATGCAGAAGCGAGATTGTTAAATAAAATGAGGAGACTTCAACCTAAGATGCCCCGGCTGTTCTTGTCAGGGGAGGTGAAAATGTACCTCCTGTATGTGTTACGAATACGTTCCCATCTATTTTTTATTACGGAGAAGCTCTGTAGGCATGCCAGAATCTTCATGTATATTGTAAAGTAAGGTGGGGGTGAAAGAGCATGCCAGGCAGACAGGCAAAATCCAGGAACCAGCTGCATGTCTTATTGATGGAGCTGTAGGCCATTAATAGAATTCAACTAGGGCAGCTGCTTGCTCTGAGAGAAACCTGACTGCAGGCGCCTCCTGTTTGATTTGAAAATGCACAAAATATTCACGTCAACAGTAAAAGGCTCACCCTCGTGCATACGATCAGGCACCAGGATTTTCTCCCACTGTTTGAACATTTATTTGTGCTTCTGTGGCCATTAAGGGCTGTGTAGTAGTTTGATGTTGGAGAGAAAACACCTGCAGAAGCTCTGGCCTTGACTGATTTGTCCTCCTTTTCAGCAGCAGCAAGCTGCGTATCCCGCTCTCATGGTCAGTGGAATCTATTTCTTTTTGCCTCTCTTTTTTAAAACAAGACTTGGTGTGTTCACATATCTCGTGCATGTTGCATGGCACTAACTGTGCCCAAGCACTGCGCCTTTCACCATGTTAGTGATGTTGTTAGCACACTTAAGACAAACTAAACTACATCTGCCTGGTTTGTCTGTGTGATATTTTTATTGTTGCTTCATTTGGTGTGAGGGTAAAAAAGGGCAAAGAGTAGGTCTTTATCTTGGATTATTAAATTAAAAGAAATGGGCCAGAGTCCTTTCTTTATTTATTATTGTCTTCATTTATGGCCCTTTAATGAGGGCTCTTGCTGATCAGCCATGCTTATTACCCATCAGAGCCTCATTAAACACAATGAGCAAGGATGTCTCCCCCCCTGCCAATGAACTGGCTCCTTAATTTCCCTCATGGACACAATATTATAGAACACTCTTTGGCTCTCTTGTTTTTATCGTTTTCCAGTCTAGTCCACATTAAGTCCGAAGAAAGAAAAGAATGAAGTAAGACGAAGTCCTCCAGATCATTTTCAAGACAGAACTAAGTGCCTTTTGAACCTGCTGAGTGTATCCACCATTTTGCTTTACATGCAACGCCATCCGATAGTAGTTACCAAGTTCCTAATAATCATGAAATGGCCATAAATGGTCACTGATTAAAGTTTTGTCTTGTAAAAGAGAATGGTGCATGCTGTAAAAACAGTTGAATTACTCAGCTGGCTCATAGATGGGGTAATAAATTGCTGATGTATTTTATGGTGTCTCGGCTAAGTATTATTTAACCTTGCTTTAAACTGCTTACTTCCATGCTGAGTGCCTTTTAACTCCCATTTATTTCCCTGTGCCTTTCAAATATTGATGGTGAATATTGGAAACTTGACTGAGTGCCAGTGTGGGACCCCGACTCTTGTCTCCCTGGGCTGCCTTTTCCAGACACACACTCAGTGACTGCGAGGGGAAGCAGTGCCAACTTCTGGCACTTTAGAAATCCCTCAGTCTCTTAAAGTTTTGGTGTGCAGTTGATTGATGTGCTGTCAATACAAGAATGTGCATGAGAGAGTGGTAAACAGACAGTTGTGCTTTTCGAAGTTCTTTAAACAGCAGGTAGTTGTTTTGCCCCGAGGCTGGCAGCTTAATGTTCTTTCAGATGATTGCTCAACTCAATAATGGTGCCGGAGAGCTGCGACGCTGCAATATAAAATATGCTAGTTTAGCAGGAGTAAAATCATGTTTGTTGGCTGTGCTAAGTCGTGGTTAAAACAAACATAACTTTGTAGAAAAATTATTGTTCTTTATTAACCCTTGTTAACTCTGAGATTAAATGTCAAAAGCCTTGTTTTATGTATTAGGTGTGTTGAGCAGAGCGTTCCTAATGAACTGACTGCCCTGCACAGGGCGTTTGCCGCTCCGGCAAAAGATTTGTGTGAATTTCTATAACCTGATCAGCCTGATCTGTGGTGTAAAGTTTCCCCTTGGCGTTTCCCTTCAACCCACTCGGTGTTTGTTCGTCTATCTCTCCACTGACTTGCAGCAGCAGCAGCTCCAGGCGCAGCACCTCTCTCACGCTGCTCACGGGCCTCCTGTCCAGCTGCCACCCCACCCCTCGGGTCTGCAGCCACCCGGCCTCCCCCCTGTGACTGGTTCTGGGTCAGGCCTGCTGGCACTTGGGGCTCTGGGCAGCCAAGCTCACCTCCCAGTGAAGGATGAGAAGAACCACCATGATCTCGAACACAGAGGTAAGGAAGTCGGCTCCACTGGGCAAAGTAGAAAGTTTGTTATATAGAAAGTTATCAGTTTTTCCTTAGTGGAAACAATGTTAAACAGGGTCAAGCCAATTATGTGTGAAGTGCTTTTCACTCTGAGCAGAATCATAGGGTGAGGAGCACATCCTGTCTGTTCACATTCTATCTGGATAATGAGCTGGTGCATTCCCAGTTCATGACTACATAACCTATTCTACAGCTCCAATACATGTTAATAAAAAGGGCTTTGTGCCTTGCAGCTGTGTTTCACATGCTCAGCTAGAAGCATTTGTGACAATGTACTAACTGACGTGTTTGTCTTTTTTGCTCTCTTGGTTTCTTCATCACTTCTGTCATCGTGATGTCACCGATACAGAAAACACGGTGAGTCTCCAGAACTACAAATTTAAATGATTTTTTTCCTCTCAGAATTGTTAGTTGTACGTTGTTGTAATCTACATTTGATAAAACAATTGATGGGAAATGAGGTTTGAGAAAGAAATCCTGTGTGTTTAATCCAGAAGGGAAATGACAGCTATCATGCTGGAGAGATTAGAAGGCTTGTAATTTCATGACAATTAAAGGAGGACGTTGATTCCCCCCACCCTCTGCCCACCCATCTTAAAAGATTTATTTGATCCCCTCTATTCTATCCAACTTGTTTACCAGCTCTCTTTTTCTTCTTTTTGGTATAGGATGAATATTTATATTCACAAATGGAGAGTTATGTAGTCTTTCGCTCCATTCTGTCTGCTGAAAATGTTTATTTGAAATGCTGGGATGTCAGCTGACTTGGGATGGGCCTGTGAGATTGTGTTTCTGTAGGCTGGGACTGGTTGAATAGGAGCAGTCATGTCTGAAGAAACCAGAACTCCTGGGGTGATTAGGAGGCCCGATTTGTTTCTCTCTTCTCATCCCAGGTCATCTGATAGTAAAGTGGTGACTTTGGTTAATGAGTCACACTAAGCATCTCTTTAAAGGTCAGCCATTATGCAGACAGTGGCCCTTTGCCCGGGCTTTCATTCCATCCACCATTGTTCATTCCTCTTGTTTTTGTCCATGCGGTTGCATTGTGGAGGGACAGATAGATTTGGGACAACTTGGCAGTGCCTTCCCTCCTGTTGGCGTTTGGAGTGAGCTGTCCCAGTTTGTGTAGGCAGGTTCCATGAAGAAGCACCAGCCAGTTCCCTACCACCATGCCCATTGGCAGGATTTAGATTCTCTTTCTTTATCAGAGCTCAAAGCCTGAGCTGACATAGTGCCCAAGTGTGCGACTGCATTTAACGTCCAGAACCCACAACATATAGTTTCTCTCTGTGTTCCTTTTCCCCACTCTCTCCCTCTTTCTCTCTCATGCTTAGCCCAAATGACTCTGGAGAAAAGGCTTTCTGTTCAGTGACAACACACTGCTCATGTCTCTGTGAGGCTGTTTGTTGTCCAGTTATTAAGGAGGGCTTTCAATTCAGATAACAGCTCAGTCTGTTGTGTGGTCAGGGACAGGCCTGTGTGTGAGATTGGGTTTGGTTGGTGTCAGGGTACTGTGTGGATCTGGCTCACAGATGCATTTTCTTTCTTTTTTTTTACAAATAATGTATTTTTAGTGATTGGATTGGTGTGTTTTCTGTAACTTCATAGTAAATGAGTAATTTGCTGGTTTCTTTCACAAAGAGAGACATGGTGGTAATAAGAGATGTGTTTGGTTTTTTGTTTGCAGAATAACTCAATATCTCCATCAGAAAGCTTACGAACAGCCAGCGAGAAGCATCGCAGTTCTTCTGACTACAGTCTGGACTCTAAAAAGCGCAAAGTGGAGGAGAAGGACAGCATGAGCAGATATGTAAGTCATTACAGGAGGAACTCACTATGATGAGACGAGTTATTTACCTGGTAACTATTTAACCTGTTATGTTGCTGATTCAAAACACAAAGGTGGAGTCAAACTGGCACACTTAATATTCTTGGTTATGTGGCAGAAAGATTTTGGCAGGGAACACTGACTTCCTGGAGTCTTTGTTGGTTGCCTGGCAACCTCACAGTGACAACAAGAATGTAGGAAGTTGCTGCTTCTGGCTCCAAGCGCATCCAAATCTCAACAGGAATGATATCACAGAACTGCAGCCCCGTCCCCCCATGTCCCCCCCCACACACACACTGTGATGCCAGATGTGTATTTGATGTATATCTGCTCATAGGTGATTGATATTTCTAATTGTCTTTGCAGGACAGTGATGGAGAGAAGAGTGATGACTTGGTTGTAGATGTGTCTAATGAGGTCAGCAGTGTAGCACATGACTTACAAATGGGGGGTATGATGCAGCCTTTTCATAAACATTTGCCGTGTTTTCATCAGGATCCTGCCACTCCGCGGGTGAGCCCAGCTCATTCGCCACCTGAAAATGGCATTGATAAGCCACGCCCACCCAAAAAGGACACGCCAAACAGCCCTGCATCAGTGGCATCATCTGGAAGCACACCATCCTCCAAGGCCAAGGAGCTCAGTCACGTAAGACAGCGAGAAAATTACAGACAAACTAGGACAGAAAGGGTTTTATAATCGAATTGCACTGAGAGAGAGCAAGAGCAAAGGGATATGTGCAAATACATCTAGAACGTTTTCTGCTGTGGATTAGGAATGGCTGTATATGCTTTAAGTGCATGACTAAAATGTCAGGGATAATATTGTCCCACATCAGGATCAGTCAGGTCTTCTCCATTAATAGCTCAATGTATTTAAGTATTCCAGGACTTCTGCCTCTGCCTCATCGAAAGATTAAAGCTAAAGCAGTAAGGGGATGAAAACAGCCCCAGCTCCATTGTGACTATAATAGGTTTTAGAATAAATAGCAGTTTATGGCTCTGCAAGACTATGAGGGTTGTCAGAATTAGATTGGATTAGGTTCAACTTGCTCTCAAATTGTCAGTCTACACAGTGCCTGGCTTCTAGGATTGTGAATGTGCTTGCTCTCTTGTTCCCTTGACAGAATGACAAATCCTCTACGCCTGGTCTCAAATCCAACACCCCCACCCCACGTAACGATGCCCCCACCCCTGGCACCAGCTCTACTCCTGGGCTCAGACCCATCCTGGGCAAACCACCAGGCATGGAAGCTCTCGGTTGGTACCATTCTGTGTCCCTTCACAGATAATCTTTTACCATTTTCCTCCAAAGTACTGCTATGTGAAAAACAAATCCATTTTCTGGTTTTGTCTGTAGCAGCGCCAGCTTTGCGTACCCCTCTGTCCATTGCGGGCTCCTATCCCTCCCCCTTTGCCATGATGGGCCACCATGAAATGAATGGAGGCCTGACGAATCCCGGGGTGTACGCTGGTCTTCACATCTCCCCTCAAATGAGTGCTGCTGCAGCTGCCGCTTATGGACGCTCCCCCATGGTAACAACTTCTGCTATATTTAATTTAATCTAGAAGAAATACAAATAGTTTGAATGATGTGGTATTTTTTATGATCACGGTTGTTGTGGAAAAGAAATGAAGAAAAATGATCACATCTTGTTGTTTTCTAGGGGTTTGATCCTCACACTCATATGAGAGCCCCAGGACTTCCAGCCAGCCTCACATCTATTTCTGGTGGCAAACCGTACGTTTCTCGCCAATGCTGTTACATTTAACCATTTTTAGAATCAGAAACTTTACCTCATATCTGCATTTTTTTCCCTTTATTGCAGAGCGTACTCTTTCCACGTCAGTGCAGATGGACAGATGCAGCCTGTGCCCTTCCCACCAGACGCCCTCATTGGCCCTGGTATCCCGAGGCATGCCCGTCAGATCAACACTCTCAGCCACGGCGAGGTGGTGTGTGCTGTTACCATTAGCAACCCCACACGTCACGTCTACACTGGTGGCAAAGGCTGTGTCAAAATCTGGGACATCAGCCAACCTGGTAGCAAGAGCCCTGTGTCCCAACTGGACTGTCTGGTAGGACCCTCTGTTAATCTGTGTGTCACTCATTGGTGAAATTGAGCAAATTATTTTTTTTTCATTTGTATCTTTTTGATAATGTGAATGACATAGAATAATTGTGTAGATTCAACAGCCTGTAAACTTGTCAGCTCAGTCCAGAATACCCCTGAGCTGATTTATTATGGAGAACACTATATTCGTCCGGGCTTCTCAAGATTTGTCCGTAATTGTCTGTCTTCTTTCACTGCCCCGGAAATGTATTGATTTTTCTTTGTCCTCTGTGCAACAGAACAGGGATAACTACATCCGATCCTGTAAGCTGTTGCCTGATGGTCGCACATTGATTGTTGGAGGCGAGGCTAGCACATTGACCATCTGGGATCTGGCCTCACAGACACCCCGCATCAAGGCAGAGCTCACCTCCTCGGCCCCAGCATGCTACGCCTTGGCCATCAGCCCTGATGCCAAAGTCTGCTTCTCCTGCTGCAGTGATGGAAACATTGCCGTTTGGGACTTGCACAACCAGACTCTTGTCAGGTTGGGGGAAAATAAAATTACTCCCCATGTGTGGGCTTTGGCCCCTTAACAGAACTGCTTATGTGTGAGTCATTTTTAAAGAGCATCTCAATAAATGTTTGTGTGCCTTCTTACTTTAATTGCAGGCAGTTCCAGGGTCATACAGATGGTGCTAGCTGTATTGACATTTCCCATGATGGTACTAAGCTGTGGACAGGTGGTCTCGATAACACCGTTCGCTCTTGGGATCTGAGGGAGGGTCGACAGCTGCAGCAGCATGATTTCACTTCACAGGTGCGTCCCAGAGGAAATCCATAACCTACAAACTTTTGCACATCATGAAGAGTTGTTTTTCTGTAGCTCCTGAACTGCCAGTAATTACAATTTTGTTCTGTCAGATCTTTTCTTTGGGCTACTGTCCAACTGGAGAGTGGCTCGCTGTGGGTATGGAAAGCAGTAACGTGGAGGTCCTCCACCATTCAAAGCCTGACAAGTATCAGCTCCATCTGCACGAGAGCTGTGTTCTCTCCCTCAAATTTGCTTATTGCGGTATGAATAAATACACATCGGTTTACACCAGTTAAAACATCACAACTCTTTGAATTGTCTATATTATCTTCAAAATTACTGATATGATAACGTTTAATACAATGGTGTTCCCCACCCCCTATTTCTTAGTTCAAGGTGGTCTGATGGAAATTTCTTGTTTTCTTTGCAGGTAAATGGTTTGTAAGCACTGGAAAGGACAATTTGTTGAATGCTTGGAGGACTCCTTACGGCGCCAGCATATTCCAGGTATGCAGATCGATAAGCTCTGTCTGCTGTCAGGCAAAAGTATGCACAGCTGTCTCGGAGAGGAAGGACACAGTGACCGCCGTCTCACAGCACTATCCTATCAGTGAAAAATGAAACTGAGCTATTGACCTGAAAAAAAGCCTATTTTGAAGGCTGTTAGGCCAAAAAACTGATGTCACTGCTATCTCATCTTCCTCTATAGTCAGCTCATTGTCCTCATTTAACATTACAGATTTGAGTGTTGTCACTGCCTCAAAGACTAAAACGTTTTTTTTGTTGTATTTTCCCCTCAATAGTCCAAGGAATCCTCATCTGTCCTGAGCTGTGACATCTCAACGGACGACAAGTACATCGTAACAGGCTCTGGAGACAAGAAGGCAACTGTATATGAAGTGATCTACTAGAACAAACTGCATTTGGATTTGGAGCACAGTGATGCTCAGGAACAGAAAACTCTTCCTCCATCCATCTTCCCTCACGCAAATGGCATGGATTCTGGATTGTGCCCGCAGCCCGGGAGGGTCGGCAGGAAGTTTGGCAGCGCCAGACTGAAATGGATGATAGTGCTGTTTTGGCCCTGGATTTTGTGTCATTCACCTCTGCCCTCCATCATTGATCCAACACTTGTACAGCAAGTGCAGTTTCTGAAAGCACTAAAAATAAGTTGCTTTTTTCTGTTTGTTGGATATTTTTTTTTTCCCCCCCATCCTTTGTATTGTGGAGATAAAGTTCCATGACGCAACTAGAAGCGGCGCTTCACTTTGGAGCTTTTCTTTTTTTCTTGGAGGTCCTGTGAAAAGTGTACATAATGGAGTAATAAATGGCCTTTTATAGATTTATATTTTGGTGTCCAATTTTGCTTGTGATGGTTCTTTCCTGTTCTGTCTATGATTTTTGTCCCCTTCAGGGATGGAAATTAGATTAGGACTTTGTAAGAGGATATTCTATTTCAGTTTTTCCACCTCCTTGGCTTTTTTCTCCTTGTTGTCGAGAACAACCTTTTTGGTAATCCAATTTGGATTATATTTTTTCCCTTGACAACAGCCCTATTTTTTGCTATTTGGTATAAAACAGACATTTATCTCTTGGTTTTTAGCAGTAGAGGACTCTGGAAAATGAAGAAATTCATTGTTTCAACAATATTGTCCCTGTTCACAGAAGTTCAACTTTTAATGAAGATCTGTCAATGAACACTGGCTGCTTTCATAATCAAAATGGATAACTAACAACAGGAGGACTGATGGTTTTACAAATACAATAAGCAGCAGTGGTTTGAGCTCAGTCTGTTGGCTCAACTATTGTAAAAAAAAAAAAAATCACAATTCCACTCAGCAAAGTCATCAGTCTGTACATGTTAATTATTGCCTTTCTCAATTTGACAGCCTGTGACTCATATGCAAGACTTAATTGGTTACACATCATAGATGGCAAAGCAAAGCCATTTCCACATCTGGTATTCTAGATCTACTGTTTGCTTTCTTCAGTATTTTATAATTTCCCACTTTGATCCTCTTGGACAAAAACTGCATAAACACGAGTTTACTGTGTAGCATACACATCATCCATGAGGACTGTACAGTAGACAGTTGTTGATCAATCAATAAACTGTTTTTATATAAAAAGTAATCTTGACTTGATTTTTACAACACTGCAAAATTAGGATTTGAAGAAAAGTTAAATGTTGGATTATTGTTCTTAGGTTTAAGAAATTGTAGTCTTGGCTACAGATGCGACTAACATGTAACCAAAGAACAAAAATGCCATCAGAATGGGTGTTGAGCCTAGAAATATTGGAAAATGCTAATCTGAGTTTGTTTACTTAAATCAACCCAATTATACCTAGCATTGGTAGCTTGTTTAATAGTTTAAACATTTTTAGTAACTTAATTTTAATGCTATAAATATTTTAATTTGACACCAACCTTTTTTATGCAGTTTCATTTGATCACTTGGCATGAAATACAGGGTCAGCACTTCAGATAGTTTCACCATCCAACTAAGGTACAAAAACCATGTTACTTGTTTTACCACTGGCTCTCCATGGCTGTGCTGACCAGGAAGGAGTTAGCCTTGGCCAGGCAGTGTAGCGGCACACTCCCACACTTTCTGTTCATCTCTTTGTGACATTCCTGTTAACATCAGAAATACTGAGTTATTTCTCCTCCAACTCAACTGAAAACAAAAATTCACTCGACAAGCACGCTGTCTATAATAATTCTGATTGCACCGGATGTGTGCTGCAGTGAGAGGACTTATCAAGATTTATCCCCTGCAGGTTCTCTTTTTCTGTATGAATAGTCTGTGAGAAAAAGTCTGTCTCAAATTATGACAGTAAGTTCCACTGTCTCCCATTTTGTTGGAAGTATACTGGACCCTTAAGTCTTCATGCCAAAATAACTGCTCTCTGAAATACAACAGATTATCTTATTTCCTACATGTCAAACTTTCTCCTTAAGTAAAGGGTAATTGCAGTTTTTTCTGTTAAAGCAGCATGGAAAAGAACTGTGTAAATTGATGCACTGATGGTCTTTTGGCTCTGCTTCTTTTCACTGGAAACCACAAATATGTCCTCAAAGTCCCCTGTTTCCTTGAATCTTGTTACTGTAGCAAGGGTTACCCAAGTCTGCTTTTACAGTACATGCAATATTATTCATAGGCTCTCCCTGCAATGGAATTGCATCAGTAAATGGCTGTAAATGCAAAGCGAAAGGCATTCTGGGTGCTGTTACGAGAGGCTGCTCTACAGACCTCTTGGCTTGGCTGGAAGTCAGATAATTACTGAGTCCACATTAATATTAGAGGAATGAACTTGGCACAGCTTTCAAAGTCACAACGTGCTCTAGCCTTGGTCACTGTCAGCTACAATTTTCTATGTTTTGCGTGGTGACACTATGACATCATGCAGCCGTCTCAGAGTAATACAATAAGGCAGAAGTTGCTATGCAGTGGCACTCCAAAGAAATGACGTAAACATGGCTCTTGAGTTCTGTTGAGTGGTCTTTTGGGAGCTGAATGCTTCTGGGTAGGATGAGGTGAATGACCCTGTCCATCCACTTCAAAACAAAGCTCCTCCAGGACTTTGTGCTTGAAGGAGTGAGCCCTTCATGAGGCTGTTTCTTCAGAGATGTTGTTGTTGGTCCATAAAAGCAGGGCCGGATACTTTCAGCATGGAGCCAGCCACCGTGCACCGCTCTCACGGACTCATTTAGTTAAAATCTGTTGTCTTTCTTTTCCCACATGATTGAAGTGTGTAGTTCCTGTGCACATTTGGAGCTTAAGCTCCCAGCTCAAGTACAATTTTTTTCCTCTTCTTAATCAAACAGTAGAATATCTGCAGATGAAAGGTTCTGCCTCTCAGTACCTAACAGTGGACACCGAGAGGGTCATTGTCTCACCTTCTGCTGATCCACGTCTCAATAGAAGGCTTTCAGCAGGTTCTCATGCAAAAGCCCTGACTGCTCTCGACTATTTAAAGAGGGCCAACTGTGCAGACAACTAGAGTGGCACATAAGTAGTTTGTAGGAAGCTCAACCCACAAGAGCATTTTCCAATCCCTGTTTTGCTTGGATTGTTAGAGTAAAATGTATGGACCATAAAGAAAGTATCAATATACGGATGATATTTTTTTATGTTCCCCATCATTCATTTGCAAATAAAATGACTTTTGTTTTCAAGCAAAGTTCTGGCACCTTCCTGATATTCAGAATAATAATCCTTTAATCACTTGAGTATTGCCAGTCCTAGGTTTTATCTATTATGGATGTGAAAGCACTGAGTGATTACAGCATTTGATCTGGGTAATAATGTCTTCACTGCTGCCCTGCCTAGGGCCCAGAGGCAGCACAGCTCTAATCCACAGTGCATTCTAGTGAAATTGTATTACACAAAGACCACCAGGGTTTCTCTTCTGAAAAGGGAGGGGTGGGGTTGAAGGGGGCTAAAGGAGGAGGTTACCATGGAAACAAGCTTCTCTGTCTCTCTCTCTCTCTCCCCCCTTTTTATGCAGACACACATGTACACATATGCACGTAATACAAGCACACTCACTCCTGGGACAGATAAGCGAAAGACAGGTGGTGTGTTTACTTTCCATGGGCCCTCCAATCCCTGAGCACGCTGAGCCCTGATAACACGAAGCCTGTACAGTCACCGACCACTGAAAGCAGATAAGCACTCCAGCAGAGCAGAGCAGTCCTCGCCCTCCAGCCAGGATGAACAAACCTGGGAGACCCGGATTCATTTGGATTAGGGTGGATTTCTGCTGCCAGTGTCGACGCCAAAACCACCGATGCTGCTGCTTCTGCAGCCACTGCTGTGATCAGACTACTGATGCTCATAGGACTTTCTACACAAGAACCTGATGTTGGGCTTTTCTCTCTGGACAGTTTTAGTCAAAGGACACGACCACACTGGTGGACTGGATGCTATTTTAGATACCGAGATCAAGAGGCTGTTAGCACTGGGCACGTTTGTGTCACTGAGGTTAAAAGGTTTTGAAACCTGAACAAGTACATTCCTCCTAATGTGTCCTCAAGAGAGACGCCAAACATTATCACCGTGCTGTTTCACCTTTGACTCATGTCTACTCTGTTTGTAATTGCCATTTTTCTTCTAGAAGAAGGCTGAAAACCCATCAAGAAATTCCTTTGTGTTTGTTCCAAGTCTCCAGTAAAATCCAGTAATTCAACACTGGTATGGTTTTTATTATAATGGCCTGTAAAGGGACCAACAACACGCTCTTTGATGTTGAGATCAAGACAACTACAAGTACTACTTTATTATGTGCAATATGCTAAGATGCTAATTATCTTTCCACACACATTCTGTGATTAAAGCACAGCTGGAGGTGCATGAGCAACATGACTAATTACTGAGGAAATGGTGATATTGAACTAAGGTGGTGAGTGCTGAATTTCCCTTTGGCCCCTTCTATGCCTGTACTGATTTTTAATTTATCCTTTAAAAAACTGATTAACAACTCAACCAAAATAAAAAAAAAGAAGTGGGTAACTTCTCAGAAATATTACAGGTTTGTAAATTGCATTTTCAAAGGAATTGCTGTTCAGCTCCATGTATTAAATATAAAGTACGAGTGACAATTTATTTGCAGTAAATATAAAGTCCTACTGTGATTCTTAGAAATGCAGTATTTATATAGGAATATTCTTACTTAGATTACCTTTGTTCAATTTAAATTTATCATTTTATAAATTACATAAAAGAAAACACCAGCACACTGACTTTAAATTATAACCATCAGCCTATTCCTGCACTAAGTAATTGGCAGATAATAGTACTAATATTTCATTGAAACAGGGATTGCAGTAGCTCAGTGGTCAGATTATGTCAGAAAGGGAAGTGTAAAACAATTCTCAAATCATTTTCATGCAAGTTCACTCACTGTGGAAAAGACGGATGTTTTGTCTCTCTTACAGATGCAAAACATCCAGTTTAATTGTTCATGCTTCTAAACACAAACAGCTGCAGGAATTGTAGTCTTACTTTATGGTTTTATTACATCTTACCCCATCAGTGTGTATTAATGTTTTTAGGAAGCTCTCTCGTGGTACCAAACTGCAGTGGTGGAGCTAGACGTTTATGCAAGTAGTGGCACAAGGTTGGAAATTATTCTGTTTCACCTAGAACATATAGCTTCTCTCTACAGACACACAAACCAATGTTATTATTGTAGTCATTATCAAGGCAGGGGTCCCCTTTATGAATTTGAAACACTTTCAGATGAAACAAGCATACCAGAGATGTAAGTGAAATTGTGCAACGTTTTTATTTATAAAATCTGAAAGATAATCTGTTTCTGGGGCAGCGCCATACTGTGTTTGATTTTTAAGATGACTTGTTAAAAAAACAAGATCTGCAGAACAATAGATTATGGCATTTATTTGAGCAAACTGCAAGTTATTTATTGCACTATGCTAATTTACAATAGTGCTGGTAAAATAATACTTTTTGCTTTTCTGATTCTTGTTGATTATTTTCATTCTTTTTCTAATTGTTATTCTAGTACACTTTTTTTTGTTTACATTTAGTTTGTTGAAGAATGTGTCATTTCCAGAGCTCCCACTGCGCCTGACAAAAGCAGAGCAGTGTTAGATTGAAAAGACATGGGGGCAATCTTTCAAATGGATCTCTTTTTTTATTTTTGAAAATATATTATGACATAATTATATTTTCTTCCTAAAAGCCCAGGGGAAACCTGTCTGTCAGACTGCAGTCCTTTCTTAGCCGCCTGGCTTGAACAGAAAACAGCAGTTGTGTGTTAATAGAACCCAGAGGCACTCTGAAACCTTACCCATTTTGCTTTACGCTCTCAGCCAGGAGATTAAAGTCAGGGAAACATTACAGGAGGCTGGATAATTGCCCCTGTGTCTCCCCAGCAGACAAAAGGCAACGCTCTGGCAATTCCCTCGGTAAATTGTCAAGAGAGGCTCAAGGATCCTTCAAGGCTGAAGCAAATTGTACAGTGCTGTCTAACAAACTACCAGTCTCTGGATATTATGGGGCTTCCATATATCCTTGGCCATAATGACAGCTTGCACTGCTGTAATAGAGTGCAAGCACAAGATAACTTTTGTGAACACGCTTCCGATAGAAAAATGATTACTCTGACTCTCAGTCTGTGCTTTTCATTTTTGCTTTTGTCCCCATTTGTATTTTCGATTTATTCTATCATTTTTTTGTCTTGTTCATTTCAATTCAGAGTCATTTGTTGGCTGCTGCCACCAACAGATGATTGCAGCCTTTACTCCCAATGGCCACTTGATCCCTTGACAATGAAAAAAAAAATCTGCAAGCGGTTAATGAGTTGCCATCCATGCCCAGTGTTAGGGACGTCTACAAATTAACCGACTTTTGTCGTGGCTATCCTTTTCTCTGCCTTCTCTTTCCTAACTCTCTTGCCACCACTTTCTCTCTCCTTCTGCACCCCTCCTCCTACACCCCCCTCCATCACGCCCTTCCTCCTGCTCTTCAATTTTCTCCCCTCTACCTGCCGGCCTCACGCTCCAGCAGCTCTGGGAGGAGCTCTGTCTGGCTCTGGCTCAGAGCAGCAGCATTCATCGTCAGCGCGGTTCATGTTTGGAATTAGCCATTTAATGAGAACAAAAGGAATTAATTGGCGGTTTAGGCCTAATGAGACGTCTGTGAAATTAACAGGCCTCATCAATGGAAACAAATACAATCCTTCAGCATTTGTTGTTGGGAAGCATTATTCTGACAAAGCTTTTGACACAATGATGAATAGCAGGTCAGGAGAGACCATCTGTGCTTTTTTAAACCCTTACAGGAGTGCGGGGTGGGGGGGAGGAATGTGGGCTGGCTCGAGGAGATGGTGATAAAAGAGGGAGTGAGGCAAAGTGGGGGTAGGGATGGAAGGGAAAGAAGAAAAAACGCTGAGGAAAAAAAATTTTGCTAGCTTTATTCATCACTCTTTAGCATGATACCGCTGTCTAACCATGGTTACAAAGGAAATAAAAAACACGAGCATTAGCATGTGAAAGGCACAGGGTCTCTGACTATGCGTCCAGAAAGCCAAAGAGCTCTGATTTCGAGGGATATTTAACCTCCATTCAGACAGCAACAAAGGCCTGGCTGTCGCACTCAGAGCAGTGGTTCAGTCTGATTGGGGCTCAGGGAGGAAGGGGAGGGGGAGGGCGGTGGTGGAGAAGGGGACAGGCAGGATCACAGACCTCATTTGTTCCCCCCTCTTTACTTTACCCTGTCTCTGTTCCCACTGAAGAGCAGCATTTCCTCTTCATGCTGCCACCTCCTCCCTCCCCTCCCTCGTTTCCAGCCCCCCCTCCTCTGCTCTCAAAGTTGTAAATGTATGACCTGAGGAATAAATTGGATGGGAAGGAGGTGAGGAAGCAGCACAAGAGAGCAGTAATACATCTCTATCATGTTGGGTGACCTTTATTTACCGAGCGCTCAGCAACATCTTTATGCGTCTGCCTGGCTTCCTCCTCTTTTAATGGCTTTCGGGCATGAAAGCTGCGGACGTGATGGAGGTGGTTATCTACATATCCTCATCTCAACCGGTGACTCAACTCGGCTGCCACTGCTCTTTGGCCACCCAGCAGTGAGGCCAAGCCCTGCCTGTTTGTGTATCATAGAGAGACTGTTTGCTTTCCTGTGCTGATCAAATAAACAGGCCATGTCTTTGGGGTGGGGGGTGGGGGAATGGTGGGAAGGTCGGAGGAGTGGTGTTGTTTAGCTCCATGGTTGAAGATAAGGAATTGTTTGATGCGGCGGAGAGAAACTAGAGCGATTTAGGTCAGCTAATCTGATTTACACAGAGATGGTCTGGCCATTGCAGGGAGCAGTAATTACATAGAGGGATTAAGCGCCCCCCCACCCAACCAAAGCCGCCAACCTACTGAGAGGAGAGAGGGGTGCTGGCTTAAAGGCCTGAGAACTGCTCAAGTATGTTGCTGCAACAACAACAGATTGAGCAGCTCTTGGTGCAGATTAAAAATGGCTGAGATTGTGTCCAAAACAAAGGAGGCATTTGGCACAGCTAGAATGACTGAGCTTGTTTACGTATTTGTGCTGTGTTTGATCCATCAGAACATGCCTTTTGTGTACAGTGTATGTATCTCAAAACAATGACATTCTTAAAAGTTTCACAGTGGGTCATGAAAAGGCTGGTTTTTGTTTACTTTTACAGTGTTATTAAATTTACATTACACTTGTTACCTCAGAAAAAAGATTACAATATTTTGGAAGAGCTACAGATAGCTGTTGCTGCAATTTTTGTTTGCAAATACCCAAAAGATTGTATGTAAAAAAAAAATTTTTAAATAAAACAACTTAAGATTGCAAAACTGAGGAGGCACGGTGGCTCAATTGGTAGAGCTGTTACTTCTTAGCAAAAAGGTCGCCAGATTCAATCCAATGACCTTTTTGGGTTTGTAGGTTCTTTCCATGCATGAGTGGGTTTTCTCTAGTTTCCTCCCACAGACCAAAACATGACTGTTAGGCTAATTGGTAACTTTTAATTGTACTTAGGTGTGAGTGAGAGAATAAATGGTTTGTCTGTATGGGTCCCTGTGATGGACTTGTGATCTGTTCAGGGTGTATCCCGCCCCTCGCACTGTGACCCCCATTACCTGGAAAAAAAGAAGCAGGATAAGATGATGAATGAATGAACGCAAAACCAACAGCAATCTAAAAGCTTATAAAATGTGTTCTCATTATCCACTATAAAACTTTGGTATTGGTCCAACTCAGATTAAGCATTAGCTTTCTCATTATAGTCAGAATTAAACTATATATCTTCAAACTGATATTGTTCAATCCACGACAAGTAAGATGTTGTTTGTTTTTAACCTTTCCACAGAGCCACACTTCAAGATCTGAACTATTGCTTTAAATGTTAACGCTTGTTTAGCTATTTTTCTCTGCTTAGGCAGGACAACAATTCAGAACCTTTTTTTTTTTGCCATTTTTTTCTGTGTATTTAAAATGCACAGCTGAATAAATAACTGCACTGCCAGAGCCATCACTTCATCCAGTGGAATGACTTGCACGCTTGGCTGCTGTTTCTAAAGTGTGCTTGGCTAATCCACTCATTGCTTTGTGCATCCAATGCTGTGTGAACCACGTAGGGGCACCCGCTCAGATGCCCGTGCATAAATTACTGCCACGGAACATAAAGTGCTGGGAGGATTTTCCTTAATGATCGCCAACACTTTAAATGCTTCTGCTTCAACAGTCGATACTGCCTCAGCCCATTCAATTATTTAGCCGTCCGGCTGTCATTAACAAAATCCTGACCTTGACATGTCTGCCCTATTTCTTTCCCCTGACAGACTCAGCTCTCCAAACGACTCTGTTTGCTCTGATATTGGCTGTGAAATCCATGCATATTGATAAGTTGTTTGCAGTGTAATTGAAAATGTCAGTTATGAGGCCCGTTCAGACAAAGGTCATAACCGAGAATAAAAGCTGACAGGCTTATGTATGGTAAATATATAGTGAAGGAATAGAGGGACCAGTGGGACGACAACAAAACGTGTTCTGTGTTACAAGCCGTTGTAAGCTTACTGGATGTCAAACAGACCAGCAAAAGAAAGATCTTTTAAGCTGTCCTAAACCTCAAAGTCATTACACAACTCTATTTTTTCCACCTAGTTTTATGGATTGGATCCCAGTCACTTGATTGAAATTCTAATCTGTTTCCAAAGGTCAAATTGTTCATTCATATCTCATGTTCTGGGTAAACATCCACAGCTCAAACACATGATAAGCTTTATGAATATGCTTATCAGATGTGTAACTCATAATGTCTTGAGGAGAAGCAGGTGTCCTGTGGGTGCTGTCTGATCTCAGCGCGTTAGTGACGAGAGGTGTCAATCAGAACCATTCCCAATCAGATTGCCCTAATCTGCACCACAAGGAGCATCATCTAAGGTTAAAGCGCCACTATGTCCACATAAACAAAGATTTGAACCTCAGACCCCAGGAGCCGACGACATCCCACCACCTCAGATCCTGTCCTCCCCCCATAGGCAGAGTGGTGACTGCCTGCTGGTTCTTTAATCGATTGCTAATGGGTTCAATTCCATCGTTGAGGAGCTCCTTGGAACATGGCCCTGAGACTGAATGAAGTGGAAATACCATTTGCAGCTTTATGAGCCGTTATACTGCAGCGAGAGACCTCTATTCGGCATGCTTCATAGCGCGGCTGAGAGTTTTGCACCATCGCTTGATAGTTTTTCTTACGCCGGTTCCTACTGCTTTCGTCTCACTGCTTCCCATTTACACTGCGCCCTAAAGCATTTGCATCCACTCAATCTGCAACAAAATTGCTTTGCTTTGCTGCATTTTTCACCAGGCTTTTGATATGTGGTGTAACTATATTAGTATATCTCCCTCATACACCGGATGACCAAGCAGATTCAGTTCATTGCAACACGCAGGGATAGTCATTAATTTTTTTTATCAGGAGTTATGACCCCATGTAACTCAGGCTTCCAGCATTACCATGTCTTATTGCCCACGTTATGAGTTAAGGGTTATTTATGAAACTGCAGTTGATGCTTTATAGCAGTGAAATGTTTACACCTTTGCAGTAGGAGAGCCTCAAAGTCCATCCTTACAGCAGTGCTCATATGAGCGCGCTCTGGCTGAAATGCAAAGCTAAGCAGCCAACGCTGTTCTACATTTCACAGCCAGTCCCAGCAGACATGTGCTCTTTGAAGCATTCTAGGCCATGGAGTCTTGTTTGTTCAGTATTTCCAGAGAGGGGCGTGAAGACGGAGAAAAAGAGAAGAAAAAAGGAAAGCTATTGTTTTTTTTTTTGCTTTCATGACAGCAAAGAGCAACATTCTTTGACATCTCAACAGCAAGCCTTGTATTACAGCACTGTTGCCAGATGCCTAGATACAATCAGCCATGTCAAACAGGAAGAGAAATAAGTGCTTCATTGAACTAGAGGTTATCGTGTGGGAGGGAGGAATGGTGTAGAGAAGGGCGGGAGGGGGTGAGGATGCTGCTGTGTGGGTGTCGGTGGATGTCAGCTCACTTGGGAATGGTTATTCTCAACCCCTCAATATGAGCCCTTTCTGTTAGATGTGGTGTGAATAATTAGTGCGACTGGCCCAGATTGTCTCATCAATGGACATTTAATCTTCTGAAGAATGCTGAGAAGAAAGCTGTAATCAAGGAAGCCAATGATTTCTGTGGCAGACCTGGTTCCAGCAGCTGCAGTGGGGTACAAAGCACATGTTTGTGTTTGTTCTTTCAGGCTCATCTTTCAGCGCCAAGTAGAGTATGACAGGATTTACATGCAGGCTTCTAATCTTTGTAAGCGAACCTGTTTCGGGATGTAATTCACATGGTATGTCTTTTGATTCGGATTAGTCCTGGCAATCCTCTTACCCACGGCTCAGTATAACTTATCAGTGACAAGGCCGTCTCGTGGAGCAGTGCAAATCCTCATATCCACCCCTCCCAGACTTCCAACTCGTAATTCTAATCTGTCCAAATCTGATCTGAGACTTTAACTTCTTAAAACCTCTTGAAAGCCAGGGCTCAAACTGAAGTTCATGCAAGGTCTTTGGATTACATAAATTGAGGTTGGGGATTTCCAATATGTTCTTGTGTTTGAGAATAGAGCAGGTTGTAAGCTGTGGTGGAATTTTATCATTTTTTTGTGCTCGTGTTTGAATTTGTTAACCTTCAATCTCACATAAAAAGATGACAACTGATACAATGTACAAAATATCATTTGATACTTGATTTTATATTATTTGCATGATTTCTATAAAATAGACCAAATTTTTCTCATTAAGTAATTGCTTTTAAGCAGATTCTTATAGACTTAAACAAATTCAAATTATTAAAACACGTAAGAAAAAGTTTCCTAAGCATTGCATACTTTATCTAATGGCACACTTTAACATTTCACAAACTGTTTAAATGTACGCGTCACGTTCCTGATCCTTTAAGGTTCTTTATAATTCAATAAACAGGATTTAAAGTGGAGCGTACATGCTCCACTTTTTCTGCCTCTGCTGGAAGGCCACAAACGAGTTCTTATTAAACGTCGCAAGATTATGCCTTAATCTCGCTGAACACATGTTGGATGGAATAAAAGCAATTTTATTTCTGAAACAGTACTCCACACAGCTTTCTCCCTCTATAATCTCATCCCGGCTTCTGCCACAGAATGAAAAAGTCTTTGCCAAAGCCGCTGTATTTCTTTTTTTTTTTTTTTTTCAGGAGCCTCAGAGTTGGAGGTCCTAATTAAGCGCCATAACACATAACACATTAGCATACTTGCACTCGAACTGAACTACACCTATACAGCCCAAAGACAAACTTGGTTTTGCAGTCAGAGAGGATTTGGAGGCCGTGTACTCTGCTAGTGTGAGACAGTGGTGTGAAGATGATGATAAGCCAAAGCTCTAAATCCCAGACTCAGCTGTCTTATCTGGAGCTGCTGAGCGGTGCAGCATGCTTTAATGGAGGCGGTTCACTGTCTGAGCTTTAGCTGCAATCGCATTAAGATTCCCCCTCAACTCAACTCAACCTGTTTGTTGTCAGTTTTTTTGATTGAATCTTGTGAACTTTGCATCATTTTGGGTTAAGTCACCCCGCAGTTGAATTTCTTTTTCCTACTTGTTCCCATTGGATGAACGGTCTAAATTTAATCTTGTATCATGTGAGAAAATTACAATGATCTTGCTACTAATTACACAACAATCAAGAAATCATTTTGTTAAACTAAAAGTATTCTTTTTGCACTCACCGTGGGACGCAAAGGTTTGTTTGGTACTGTAGAACCAGTACCAGATCACAGTTATATACAAATATTTTGTGTGTGTTTTAGTTGTATTAAACAGGGTTGTGTTTTGGCCACACGTGACAAGAAAATAGTAAAAGATTTTTTTTAAATTCTATTCAGATGTACATTAGTACCATTTTTTTAAGTTTCAGTCATTTCAAGGAACAGAAAACACCTCATGCAGCTAAACGATGAAGACGACTGTGTATCAAAATATCTTGTAACACATTGGCCAAATGTTAATGAATGTTGCAAAAGCAGTCATGGAATGTATATCTAAAACTGAGTAACCTTTAACCTGATTTGGCTGTTACAGCCAGTTGAACTTAACAACAAAACTGGCTGTAAGTCTGCCAGTTTTATAGATATTGAGCTAATATTTGGTATATTAAAAGACAAGACTGACCCCCAAAAGACAAGTTTGAAACTTTGTTTAAAATTTTGCCATTAACTATTTGGAACAAACTCTGTCTGTTAGCAAAATGTCTAATGAACCAGGGGACAAATTTTATTGAAACCTTTAGGAAATACTCATTAGATGTACATCTACAACTGATTAACTGTTGCAGTCAATCCAAATGAAGATGGTCATCACGGCTTATCAACTTTGGTCAGAAGAATAATGGCCACAATTCAGTCATTTTAAAAGATTTTCTGCTCGGTGTTATTTTTCAGGTTTGACCTCATTTTAACGCACAATTTAAAATTGTGCATCAAAAACAGCGTAAAGAATACATTTCAAACAGATTATCTGAAACATATAACAACAGATTTTAAGATGTCCATTGGAATGTCTGAGTCAGTTTGATTGACGTGTTTAGTTTTATGTTGCACATGCTGAGTAGAGCTTTATTTAGGAGCTCCTGACTGATACGTTCGATTGATGCTGATTCTTGGTACAGACACTGTTGTGCTTCCTTTTCTCCCTCACAATCACACACACACACACACACACACACAACATAAAAACGCACACGCCCCACACCCCCAATGAGTCCTGGTCTGTTTACTCAGGTGCCTGCTCACTCACTGCAGTGATGAACTCCTGTGCAGACTTTAACACTCTGCTGCCTCTCAGGCAAATGCCAAAACAAATCTTGTCATAATTAGCTGTAATCCTGCTCATTACCGTCTGCTTAATTATCCTATTAATAGCACTTCCTGGGAGAGCTTGTTTGCCACGCAGGCAAATGTTTGTTCCTAAATTAGCAGACAAGAAGACAGCTCCATTGTTCAAACAGCAGCTTTGACAAAGCAGAACAGGCAGGATTAACAACAGACAGAACAGGCCACAAGCTCATCTCCGCTTGGAGCTGACAGGCAGGGAGGAGGCAGCTCGGGCCAACAACAGCACTCTTATCCTTCAAGTTGCTGTATAATCTACATAGTCAAGTGCACACAATCAGCACGGGCAACTTGTCATATCAAAGCTGCAATGTGCTATGAAAAAAACATGAGTGACAAGAACAGAAGCAGCTACAGGTGCACAAAGAATAAAACTGCTTGCAACTCATATAAAAACCCTTTATTTGTGTCGACTTGTATTTCTTTCTATTTGTATCTATTTGTAGTTTACACATTTAGAGATTTTTTTAGATTCAAAAATTAGTCATTTGTTATAAATATATAATCGAAATAATCAAATAATTAAAATAGAGAGCTCCTGAATAATTATATGGAAAAGTCATAAAATTGAACAAATTCTGTCATAAAGTTTCTGACTAAATAAGGACTTGTCTTAGTTGAAATGTAAACGTTCCATCCTTTTAAGTGAAAATACATAAATTTAACATCAGTTAAATTCTACCGGACTGGACGTAAAAAAAACAATCAAAACATTTAGAACATATGGTTTCACAAGCAAAAAGCAAGATGTATAAGATCAGGGGCTATAATTAGGACAGCAAAATAAAAATTTGCAAAAATTAAATAAAAAATAAATAAAAGTGGGTTCCTGCACTTTTTATCTTTTTTATTTTTTATTTTTTTGCACAAAAGCATTTTTACCCTTGAGCAAATTTTTCCCTTTTATTTACCTGTTCTGAAATCAAGTGTTTGACCAAGCAAAAACCTCAAAACATCAAACAAATAAAATGAAACATAAAACTGGAACAATGAAAACACAATAAAACAAAAGCCCTTCTGTTTGTTCCAGTTGCTGCACGGATAGTATTTTTTATATTCTATTGTAAAAAAAAAAAGTCAAAACAATTATTTAAATAAGAGGATGAATAGTTTAGACTTTGACATCAAAGTTTTTCAATTAAAGATATTTCACAAGCAAAAAACACAGTTTTACTCCAGCTTTTTGGAATAACTGTTGCAATGACAAAGATAAATCAAACATATCTCAGATTTGACCAATCAGTAAATGGTAAAGTGGCCAATTTGTTGCATCATTTCTGAAATATAGCAGTATTCTGTCAAATTCTATTGATTTGTAAGTCTGAGGCACTATCGATACATCCTAAACCTTCGCCCACCAAGCCCCATTGAACCGCCGGTAACAGGACACCGAAGTAGACTCTGGGACTCTCAAAGGGATCCTCTCGCCTTCTCTTGGTCTTGTAAGAGGATTGGGTCAGTGCTGTAAAAATGAATTGGATCTGTCTTATCCATCAAGATTCCAAACAACACTCCAGAGGAAAGCTTTTAAAGTAAATAAGACAATTGCTGGGAGTAAGGTGAAGACCAGGCACATTGAGCTTTGCACACTAACCCAACCAGACTCAACACCTCACACGCCAGCAGACCTATACATTATAAATGACACCCACCCTCTCATGCACCAATCCCCTATACATACACAGAGTGCCATAGCTGGAGTAAGCAGAGCCTGCAGCACTGCCAGACCATTGATGTACAACACTCTGCCCTTTGTTCGTTGTACACAAACACACTTTCCACATTAATATTTCACAGGAAATGTACTCCGTGCTTGTGATTTAAAGCCTTTTCTTGTTAACAATGCTGTTTTCTCTATTCTGTTGCACTGAATTATGAAGGCAACTTGTCAGGGAGAAGACATGGCCATTATATTATAATAATATGGGAGATAAATGATTACTGGCAAGGCACGGGTGACTTTATCCGCCGCGACTTGCAGTGCTCCAGTTCAAACATGTTCCCTGAGGTTGCACTTGCAACTATTAGTTAGGAGCACGGAGAAATGTTTATTATTGCGCACGTGTGAAATGTGCATGCACACATTATGCACATATGCAGCACCATACTGCCGATCCATTTTTTTTATGTTCCTTGGATCTATTTGTTGGAGTGCTGGGAAAAACGCACAGCCAAGTGATGTTGCTTGTTTGTTCTTGTTGTCAGAGAAAAGGCAGGGATCAATGGATTTTCCCTTGCAAGAGTGAAACATGACAGACATAACGAAATCCTTTCATGAGAAATGAATGAATAATTCATAGGCGCTCTCTCGCTGTGCTTTGTTGTGTCTCATACAGATGGGATTACAGCAGGCTGGATCTTGGAAACATATGAAAGATTAATTTGTGATCTGGGACACTGCTTGCTTACAAAAGGACTAAATAATGATTTTACTGAGAGCGTTAGGAATCTGGGACTGGACACAAAGAGCCTGAAAAAGAAACAGGATTCAGAATAATCTGACCTGTCAAGATGTTTAAAAACTTTGTTTAAATCTGTACCGCTTTAATTGATTCATGTTGTGCTGCAATTAGGCTGAAAGACGTGTTAGCGTTGTTAACAGCATTGTTTGTTTTATTGTTTTAATTGATCCCTGAAGATTTAAGTGCATTTTCCATCTTGCACAGGCACTTCGCAGTTATAAAACTTCTCCAGCAGATGTCGGGAACTTTGCTGTCTGGCTCAAGGACACTTCTTCTGTGCAGATGCTTATGCTTCTCTTAAACCCAGGCACTCCTGCTGAAGAGCGGACTTCAAATTAGCAGCCTGCTGCCCAAAATTTCACATTAGTGCAGTCAAAATTTCCTGTCTTCAGAGTTGCTGAGTTTGGCAGGAAGGGGTGTCTGAAAATAACTTGAAACAATTTTTTTTTTTCTAAGAGTCCTCCACTAATTCAGCAGCCGGGGAGCATGAGAAGCTGTTGTAACCACCCCCCACCCCACCACCACACACACACACAGATGGCACAGACTCTAGGGTGGCATGACTTGATGTTTTTGATGAGCTGTGCATATACAAAAGCAAAACATCTGGAGCTGCCATGTGGCCCCTCCATTTGGCCAACTTCATACCTCCTCGAGCCAGATGCACCCAAACAACTGTGCGCTAAACAGCATGAAAGATTCATGGAGGTGTGAGAGGCGCAGCTCACGCCAGAGACCTGCCAGCTACTTTGATTGGAAATCTAAAAAAAAAGCTATGAATATGCAGGAGACATTAAGCCCACTGAGGGCAGAGAACGGGGATGATTTGTCAAACTATATGTGTTTGACCAGCGTGCTGAAAAGCTCCTGTGGTTTTAGGAGATTGGAAAATAGAAAAACATCTACTGTCCTGTTGTCATTTTTATTAAATTATTAAGACTTCTCATGAAATAGTTTATTATGTGGTTAACATGAACGTGACTGTGGCTTTGTGCTGCACTGGCCTGGTATCGATAACTTGCTACATGCTTCAGTTTTATCAGATTTAATTAGACTCTAAATTGGAAATACTTTGCAATTTATTTTAAATCATTTATGTAGGAAACTGTTTGTGGAGAATAATGTTCAGAAAGATGAGGTAGTTACTGAAAAACACAGGCAGTCATTTGCCTCAGTGTTTGAGATAAATCTATTTTTATGAAAAGTAAATTAGAAACTTATTTTGAAGGGTAAAAAGGCATAACAAAAAAATTCTGAAAAGAAAAATAAAGCAGTGAGAGCTGAAGATAAAAAACGGTTAGGCTAAATTATTAGGTGAGTTTATTAAAATGAGGTTAAAAGGTTAAAATTATACACATTACACATTTTATTATGATACAATATGTTTAAAGGATATACTATGTTACATATTATGTTTATTACATGTTTTCTAGTAAAGCTGAGCCATTATAGATAGATACTCAAATGTTATGGTTCACACACAGTAAATGCATTCACTTTGATTCAGTGACCTATTAAGCATTAAGCCATTTTACAAATTACAAAGTCTGCCCACTGATGGGTCTGTAAACATCTACTGGAGCACATAAAATTATTTTTGTGATGTTTGTTGCTACATCAGAAACACATTTAGCAATGCAATGCAATGCATTACATGCATTACATACATACATACATACATACATACATACATACATACATACATACATACATACATACATACATACATACATACA
>JAVKLF010000011.1:8011024-8021895 GCA_034783495.1 Millerichthys robustus | reverse complement strand
GCTAGCTGTCTGAAGCTCCTGAACAATATAACTGGCTCAGGTCAGATATTCCAATCACCAAGGGATTGAGTCAAGCTTAGGCTGGTTAGCCCAAGCTCTAAATAGATGTAGCAGGTTTAGGCCTATTATCCAAGGCTCAAGAAGAGGGATGTAGCAATTAAGAATAAAACGTTCTTTTTGCAAGATAACTAAACAACTTATTGATTAATTAAAAAGAAAATCTTATTAAAAAGCGAAAAAAGCACTAAAAACAATCAAAAACTTTTAAAACAACAAACACTCATCACAAAAGACATGCTGCTGCTGCCATCTTGGATTACACTTGCATCTGTCAAGACATGTCTGTTTATGGTATTTTTTAAAAATTATGTCTCAACTTTGCTGAAAGATTGTGAGAAAATCATGAATTTTCTGTTGCAGTCTTATTGAATCTTTTGAGTTTTTGTGCCCAAGTGACCACTGAGGAGTGTGGCCAAATTGTGAGGGGTCATTTTTTGAAAATCACGGCTTATTTTTGCGTGACATTCATGACTTACAAAACTGAATTTTTAGCCATGCATATTATTCCGTTGTCCACGTCGACAGACGTCCCAAAGTTTACAATATATTCTGTTGAAGTACATTTACAAAATGTCTGTCAGGCTTTTGACTTGCCTCACAAAGAAAACCGAGTTTCTGAAATATATGTCTTGTAAAACAAAAAATAACATAAGATGATTCTCGCCCTGTGACAGGTAATAATTAGGTCCTAAAGTGTTGTAACAAGATCCTGGATTATTGCTGTCAGAGGTCATATCAAAGAAAAGCCTGTCTGTCATCTGAGAGTTGTTACAGAAAGATCAGGTAAATGGAGCAGAGATTGCAGAGGATTTTTTGTTGATGTTGTTTGTATGACCTTTGGTTTCCAGGTAATCCTTATCTCAAAAGTCCTGAGCTCGTTTCCGACCCTCATTCACGAGGTAATCTTTCCATCCCTTGTTTGCCTGTGAAGGAATGCTCACACCTTCTGCACTTTAGAGATTCACTCAGATGTGAAATCTGCCGTAGGAATTCAGCAGGGCAAACTGTCTGCTAGCACATGCTGATCTCTCCTCAGATAACAAGCTGTTGTTTTGGCAACAGCCAGACATCAGAGAAGCCATAGCGCAAAAGAAGGAATGATGATAATAATAACAATAATTGTGACTGTTGGATGAGGTGTTGGCGCCCTGAAGCCCTGCGGCAGTTGTGTTTTATTAAGACCTGTTCTCCCTCTGCTTCAGCGTTGAGCCACATTCTACTGTGTGTTAAGTTGTTTGTTAGCAGCTGCATCGTGTAGTGGAGGGTTGAGAAATGAATATGCGTGAGTCAACAGCTCTGCTGAGCTGGGATTGAAGAGAAGGCCGTATGATATAACACTAAGCGCACCTGTCAATCCACACGCAATTACCACCACACCCTGCAGGCGTTTCACTGAGAAACTGCTGACAATTACAGGATGCTGTGGGTACAATTTCCCTGAGAGGGGAAGCAAATATTTTTTCAAGTGTTCTGTGATATATGGCTGATGGAGGACGGTTTAAAATTTAGGGGCTGGTGCAACAGGTTAATGCTTCTCTGTTGGTTCGTGTCTCTCTGGCTGAAGTGGCTGGTAAAAAGATTTGATCTGAAAATTAGTCGAAGCAGCTGTGGGTTTGAGCAATCCTTTGCTTTTAATGTGTGACACAATCAAAGTGTCAAAGAAAAAGATGTTGGAGCCAAAAGGTACATCAGGTACATTAAAAAAAACAGCTTTATCACTGCAAAACCTGTCCATCTAACCAAGTCTTACAATCTTATATCTAGCCTAAAAGTATTTTTGATCTTGTGTTTTTGAGACTGATGTACTAAACAAGAGCAGAACGTGTTAGATTAATAATAGTAAATTAATTATCTTGCTAGCCTGGAAAGTTATTTTAAAAAGGCTTATATTTTCACTTAACTTGATTCTTTGCAAATTAAGTGGAATAATCTGCTTTCTGCAATCTCCTTCGATGATGTCATTTCCAGGTGGTGTGACTCAGTTCTGAAGACTAATGTTGAAAGCTACTATATTGTGAAAGAACTGCCAGAGATCTGACTTCTTGAGCATGTGGTCCAGTCCTCAGGTGGTGGTAAACACTGCACGTGCAAAAGAATACTCAAGTCTAACTTTGAAATGGTCTTCTGCACATAATTCGACTTGTACTTTGAACACGATTTCTTTCAAAGCTAAGGTTTTAGCTAAAGCTCCTGTGTAATCAGCAGTGAATAGAGTGTGTGCCTTGAATGGTTCCCAGCTACAACCACGCTAAAATGTAGCATCATATCTGCAAATTTAACTGAATCAGTTTCATGGTTTTTAAGGTCAGTAAACCGTGTTGGCCCTGTTGAATTAAATTGGCTTCAAAAACCGATGAGTTATAGATATTTATTATTGCAAGTCCAGCCAGTGATTCATGATACATTTGCTAACAGACACACAAATACATGCACACACCTCTTTAATCTTTGTTTGGAATGCAATAACCTTTAGCTGCGCTGAGTTGTGTTAGGCTCAACTGTAACAATTTTTTCCTGACTGAAAAAAGTTATTATAAAATAAAAATCTTTACACGTTTAATGAAAGAAAATATGTTTTTTTAAGAATTAAGTGGTCTGCATCACTTTAAAAGCAAATATGTGACCCTAGACTGCTCAGACTTTGTGAGTGAAAAAACCTGGCAGAAGAAAATGGTAAACTTCACTTCTGTATGTGTCAAACAAAGCATGAGGAACAGCCATGAAACCATAAAGTTTACTTTCCCTATATCGCACAGCCACAGAACAGCACGGCTGCACAGGCCACGGAACGATAACTCTTAAACCCTTTTATAAACCAATCACTTCCTGGGTTTTCTCCTTCTCAGGCAAGACTGTTTCATTTCTGGTGTTATAACATATTGACTCTGACGGAGCAGCCTAAATACTAAGTGGGCAGACAGGAAGACAAAAACTGTTTCACAAGGTAGAAATTATTTTCAGTTCATCTGTGTACTCTAATTGCTTTTACATTAAATGTGCCAGCAACCACAGTATATTCATAATGTGTTATTCAAACAGTACAAGTGTGGACATGCATTTCATTTTTTCCTCAAAACCTCCAGAGACATATGTAACTGGCTAATGGATAACTGCCAGATCTTAAACCCAGTTGTAAAATTTTCAGTTATCTGGAACGATATGGCAGCTAAGATGTCTCCTAATCCTCGTTTAAAAGTGTGGCTGCGATTATCCTTATTACAGCAAAGTTGTTTTGTGGATTAAATCACATTATTAAAACCCACAAAGTGGGTTCCTAAAATGCACTTCTGTTTTAAAAGTCACAGATGCATTTAGAAGGAAGAGAAAGCTTTATACTGGTGTGAGGCTTTTATAACAGGGTCTAAGACGTAGTGTCGTGTTAACGAGAAAACATAAGACAGCACCCAAATAAAGCAGCTTTGTCTCCCTGATGGAGTGTTTTGTTATCACAAGGTTGATAAATGTGTGTTGTTGTTTTTTAAGGCTTCTATGTGGCACTAGAGCCAAAGTGAAATATTTGCCTCTGTGTATCTGTTGGACACCGAGAGCCAACAGTCAAACAGGGAAAGGAAACCGTGGAAATTAACAATTTTGTGGCTAACCCATTAGTGGCTTTTTGGCTGGCAATGCTAAAGATGGATAGCTTATCTGACTTTAATAGCTGGCACAGCAGCAATAGTGCTGAGCTGGAACGAGGAGAGGAACAATACGGCACATTAGAGGAGCAGCCAGCGCACACACATGCCACAAACTGCTCCAGATTTCTAATTAGCATTCATTAACAGTAGGGGAAAGAGCAATTATGGTCTTTAAGTAGTGCATTAGCTAATGTTGCTTTTTCACATGTCAGCAGATTTAAATAAAGGGAGTGCGCTGCCACATCAGAGTCTCTGTTTTGTGCTGACTGGGAGGTTTCAGCTGATGCTTGTGATGACCTTAAAATACACTGCTGCTGTTTGTTTACACTAGTTATAACTGCTAACAAGGCCACAAGCTCGGTCAGACGTGACTGACTGTTTGCTGCCATCACAGCTGCTGCAGGAGCTCTGTTAGTGAGTTATTTTACATGTGCAGCAGCCACCACACTACTGTCATGTGTTCACCCAGTTACTTCATCTGCTGTTTAGAAATGACTAAATTATCACACCTAATCTTCTGAACGTATATGGCTTGATGATGTTCAAGAAGAATACAAGCAAACTCAAGTATTTGCAAGTGATTAAAATGTCAGAATTTACCCCAAAAAATGCTTTAAAGACTATAAAGGTTGTGTGATGATTAAAAGACTTGGCACATCTCCATACTGAGTGTTTAGATCTCAATTAAAAGCATAGTTTTGATATGTTAAAGTGGGGTTCAGTTGAAAGGTTGTAAGCAATTAATATCTTACCTGTTGCTGATACATCTTACCTACTGAACTGTCTCAGTGTAAACAAAGAGAGCTGTTAAATTTGAGGTTGTTTAAAGCATAACCTGCAGCACATAACATAATAATTGTTCTGTTCTTCCACGGGATCCTAATTCAAAGTCACAGAACTGTTAGTTCAATTTTAAAAATGTCAACAAAATGTTTGGGTATGTGTAAAAAAAGTATCTTAGCCAGGTGTGGCTTAAGAAAATAATATTTACATGGAATTGCTAACTCTAAGATTGTGAGAACAATTGTTTAAAACAGTTTAGGAAAAATGCTTCTCAATGTGGGATTGTAAAGTTAAAGTATTATTTTAAAAACATTTAAAGAATATTAGGAAATCTCTGTAAAAATGTAAGAAAACAAAAAAAGCCAATTCTATTTAGATGCTCAAGCAGTACTTCAATTACAAGACGCACATCTGTTGGTGCTTGGAATATGTTTCGGACTCCTCATTTTTGTGTTTGTTAAAGCTGAACTGTTGTGGCACCCATCTTAGTAGTCAGTTGACTCCAAAAGCTAATCAGTTGTAGATTTATGTCTAATGATTATTTTCTGAGTGGTTCAATCCTGGGGCTCATGAGATGATTTGCCAACAGAAACACACACTCACATAATCATCCACCTTCCATAGTGATGGGTAATAAACAAGCTCAATAAACACAACTGTTACAGCTTCCACAAGTCAAAACTCTACCAAGAGAAATCACTACATCCTGTAATATATCATCTTTTAGAACATGAGCTCGTTAAAGGGACACTGACACAAAGAGTGTAACTGTGGTGAAGCCTAACTCAACTCAACATAAATAAAAAGGGGCCTCCTGTACAACTTAATCAGCACGCAGGTAAAAAACTCAATAATAATAGTTCAACCCATCCACGTTTTATTCGACTTGGAGCAGAAATAGCTTGAACTCCCTTCCATGACATTTCTAATGTGAGGCTTCTCCTTGGCTGTTGGCTTGGCAGAACATCTGAACTGTTGATTGATGAGAATAAAGCAAAATCTGCTGTGAAATCAATAGTTACCCTGTATTTTTCACAAACAGATTTTGTTGTGTGTTTGCCCGCAGCACTAAAAAAAGTTGTCAAACTTGGAACTTTGCTCCAGGCTCTTCTGGGATGGGAATAAAGTAGCTTGTTATAATCACACTGCAGTAGCAGAACAACCTGCCTCACCCACCTCCCACTGGCTATAAATTCTATAACTACAGATGTTTGCGACATTTATTTGGTTCTCATAAACTGAAATACTTGCTATCTGAAATGACAAAGTCATAAGGCTATAGAAATAAGATGAACATTTCTGAATTTAGCAATAGTGATTTAATAATAGAGCAAAACAAGAATGAAGTGGCCAAATATTGAATTAAAACCTGATATACATTTAGGCAAAAAAGGTCAATTAATTGTTATTATTAATGAAATGGTTTTTAATCATATTTTCTCAGTGAGGACACAACTGACACAATCATGATGAACTAAGTGTTAATTTAAAAAATGCTGTCTGTTTCTCAGTAACACTGCTGTTCCCACCAATCAAGTAAGACACAACAAAATGTATTATGGAATTTCAAAATAAAAATCTTATGACTTTCTAAAGACAGATGATTTTTAAAGTTGCACAATGTAATTACAGCTTCATTCCGGCACAAATATTCTTCATGCCTCTGCATGTTTTAAAAAGGAAAAATAATTATAGATGGCCTTTGGCAGCAATTTCACTTAAGAGTTTACTCATCCACCACATATTCACTGAACGGAAGAATGTGCAGTCTAATAGTTAGGCTATTATAATCAGTTCATTAACTTTGGCAGCTGTTTGAGTGTCAATAGACAAAATCAACAGTTTCTTTTTGAAAACGACAGTTTATCTAAAATGCTGTGCTGAAAAATGAAAAATAATGAAGCCACTGAGGGGAAAAAAATTTAAAAAGTAAACAGAAGTTTTTCTTTTTCCATTTTTTATTTTTATTACAGTGGACAGTCAAAGGTCACTGACAGAGCACACGTTACTGTGTATGATATATATGTGATATATATATATATATATATATATATGAAGTGAAGTGATATATATACGTATAAATAAATGTAAAATGCCTGTTCTTCCTAACAGCAGCCCTGCTCTGTGTGCTCTGCTAATATTGACTCTCCTGACTAACACTGCCTCTGTTGAGTCAAACACAGAACTGTTTGACTAGTATTAGAACATCATTGAGATAACAGCCGTGGACCTGTCCAGACAGGAGCTGTGGCTCTAATGTAAAGCAGAACAGGACAATCACAGCTGAGGCGGGAGGTGAGGGCTTCAGAGGTGGACTTCACAAGCTGCTGCCCCGACAAATATTTTCTCTTACTGAAAATTTTAGCACTAATACACAGAAAAGCCACTTGTGAAGTGTCTTTTGTGAAATCACTTTTTGTTCAGAGCAAGCGTGGCTGTGAGTAGATGCTGTCATTAAGCTCAGAGTCCTTGAGGTGGTAAAAACAAATTGGCATGCCACTGGGATCATTGTGTCTCAGGTGTGAAAACACTGCACTCGAACGTCTCGTCAGCAGGAACAAAAAGCTTGCATTACGTGCCAAAGCATGCTTTTAATCTGCGTGCAAGTATTAAATTCTTATTGTCAGTTATACATTGCAACTATAATACTAACAGTTTTTTATCCAGTCATAAAACACACACATACATAAAAACGCACATAAGAAAACCTACTTGACTATTCACCACATGCCGGCCTGCTTACCCACTTTGCAGCTTTTTATCTCTCGAATGCCTTTCAAAGCCTGAAATCTCTCATTAAACAATCGTCTTTATTCATACATCATTATTCATCTTGAGTCCATGAATTCGTGCTGCGTATTTAGTCAAAATAAACTAAACAGTGGGAAAAAAAACTGTGTGAATGCTGACTCAGCATTTACACAAATATTATCTAAAAGAACAAGGTGCTCATACGAAGTCAAAGGTCTGAGTCTGTGTGAACTTTTCCAGCTGGTAAAAGATTAAGGTGCCATTCTGTTTTACCAATAAGGTTTATAAGAAACAGTAACTCAACAGTAATTTGTAACTTGTCTGTTAAATCCTGTTTGAAGGATAGAACAAAACTGATCAAAATGTACATTCCCTTATTTGTTATTCTAAAGACGATCACTACCTAACACGCTGGTTCACATGGGTGTTTAATTAGGGTTGAGTTCTGAGATTGTGAAGGTCAAATCACATAATTTCACACTCACCTGAACATTCATTGACCCCTGGTACTTTGTGGACTGGAAACAGTCTTATACAGAGCAGGTTACCCATCGTGAATACTCAATCGCTGTTGAGGGGATGCTGAACAATAAATATGAGCCTTATAATAAATAATTGATGCACGATGCTGAGTTCAGTCAACTGAATCAGCAGCCATGTTTGTCAGCCACATGAAAGAGGAAGAGCTGCAGGCTCCTGCAGATGGCATTACAGCAATCTTTTCTGCTTATGTGGTTTCATTTTATTCCTGCAGGCCCTCGTGTTTTTCTGAACTGCCCTGGGTTATGTTTTTACTCAGTCATGTAAGCTAAATGAACCATCCATAATGTAAATGAGAAAGTGGGGGGGGGGAGCGGAGAAAAAAGTGGGAGATTGAGAAATAGTGAGACAGGGATGTAAATCTAGTGGTGCCCCTGGTGTTAGGAGGAAAGAAAAGGAGATGTCAGCATTTCCACACATTTCACTTTCAAATGAGCCAAACCTGATTGGAGAGTCAAAACCTTTTCTTTGCATATATCAGACAGTGCAAGTACATACGAAGCTTGAAACAACTTGTGAATTTAAAAAAGTAATTTATAGCAAAGAGCTTGGCTCTTTGGCAGTTGTCTCTCCCTCAATGCTTTTTATCTTTTACACCATTTAAAAACTCCCTGATTCTCCATTCAGGTGTCAAGGGGTCAGTTTTGAATGAAGGATCTAGGTTGTATTTTTTTGTGCAGAACAATCCATTGTAGATGCTCTGTGTTCAAGAAGCAGCAAAAAGTGTGGACACCCCGTTTCAAATTTTGTAATTAACAGGCATATTTTGCACTTGGCACCGCAAAACATGCTGCAAGTTATTTTGTCTCCTCTATGAGAAATATTTCCTGGCATTTTTTTTTGCTTCCAAAATTCTACAGCCAGTTTGATATTAGATAAATATTTGTGCTGGCATGCGATGAAGCGTATGTCAAATGAGCAAAAAAGCACTGGCACTGGCGGATGCGTTTAGCTGCTTAAGAACACAGAGAGAGAAAGAGAAAGATGAGTGAGAGGCCTAGTCTGTTGTCCATTAGAATCCACTCAGTTCCTCTGCAAACAGACAGGATGCAAGCCAAACAAGCTTATTCAAGGGGGTTGTGTGGACCGTGTTAGCTCAGCAAATCCAGCTCCACAAACATGCTTCAAAGAATCCTGCTATCTCTGCAGAGCCTTTGATGTGGGTATTGATCATGCAGCGGTCTGTGAGAAAAAAGTGGGGGATGCGGTGGAGGTTTAGTATTCTTTTCTGGCACAGATAGAATAGATAATAGCAAAAACATGCCCTCCCCTCACGTCGTGCTGTGCTTCAGTTATGACAGCTGCGCAACCATTTTCTGTCTCTGAGGTGGATGCGATTAGAAGTAAAAGAGCAAGTCAGATCGTTCGCCCTGAGGACAGGTCACAGTATATTAGGTTCAGGAGCTGCAGCAGAATCCAAATCAAGCATCAGCTGACAGCGAGGGGCATCGTGGTCTGGGTAACAGCAAAAAGATTCATTCATGGTGGCTTAAAGGGGTAGTCTAATCATTTCTGAAGTGATGTTTTGGTAAAAAGTATTACTAGTTAGTACCTTATCAGCTGAGATAATAGACATAGAGCACAGAGTATGGAGAAATGGGCAAAAGTCTTCATCCAAGCTAAGCTAATAGCAAAACAAGGCTCTACTGTTTGTTTTTCAGACTCGTAAAAAAACTCAGATTTAGCAGATTTTTTTAGATTTTACATTAGTTAATATTGCAAACTAAAATCTCAAACATTAAAAGTTTATTTGTTTCTTACTTTGTTTTTTTTTTTAAGTCTTCATAACATTGAAATGAGTGACATTAAAAAGATCTATACTTTTGCAAGTCACTTTTTGTTTAGTGTGTCTGGACAACACGCATGCTTCTACGTAAATGTATGTGTGTTGAGCGTAGACAATATAAAAGTTGGTGTCATGACGCTGCTGAGTGGATAAACCCACCGTGAGTTGAATAAAACTTGTAACTCAAAGCACAGATTAGGCAGACTGATGCATCTGCAGCCTCAGCACCATCAGTAAATTATGCTCAGCACACATATATTTACATAACATGAACGGTATTTGGTTGTAAAAACAAACTAAACAAACTGTGTCAACCAAAAGTGTAGAGGCTTAATATTACTGTTATAGCATTCTTCCATGCCAGAGTTGTTTTTGAGAAACAAACTGGTTGAAAAGGCTGAAAAGTTTTTAATAAGTTTTTGATTGGCCAGCCATTAACTTAGCCTGGAGGAAGACGAGATGGCTGACTAATTATTTGGCATTACATTGCTTCAAAAATAATTTAAAAATCTCTCTTAAATGTTAAGATTTTACAACCTGGTCAAGAGAAAAAAACAAGTACAACAACATTTTTCCCTTCAGTGAGTCTAGATGTCATGCTATGAAGGCAATGAAAGCAAAACAAACAGGACAAACACTTCCTCTATCACACAGTCACGCTTTATGCTATATGGAAAGGCAAACAAAGTCTGTTCTTTTTTTGCACGTAGAAACAACCACCCACAGCCCTGCTTCTGTCTCACACTGAGACCATTAGTCACAATGATATCTCTGCCAGCTGTCCCAGTGTTTGCTTTAGTTAGCCTCACTGGCAGTTTGAGCCTCATTTGAATCCTCACTTTAAGTTTATTGGGCATGCACTGAATCACAGCAGTCCAATAGGGCCAGTGCAGGTGTGCTCCTCAGGTAATGTTCAAATGCTATTCAGAATGGCTGCTAATCGTGTGAATAAACTGCGTGCTCCGTAAACCAAATAAAGCCACGGCCAGCCAGTGTTTCTGCCTTTTGGCAAAAACTATTTACAAGTACTCTAATCTGTTTTTTATTTGTGCACAAGGATGCTATAATCCCTCCTTTATGCTCTTACCTGGCTCAGCGTGATAAAAGTTGCTGCTGTGTTAGAATAAAAGAACTTTCCAGTAAAGCCTTAACATGATTTGGGTTCCTTAATGTGAACCGTAATTGCCTTCCATTTGGAAAGGTGCGAGCTTCTGCAGCTGTTTGGAGATAAACTCCCGATGTGTGTGTGTGTGTGTGTGTGTGTGTGTGTGTGTGTGTGTGTGTGTGTGTGTGTGTGTGTGTGTGTGTGTGTG
>JAVKLF010000011.1:7992893-8010924 GCA_034783495.1 Millerichthys robustus | reverse complement strand
GTGTGTGTGTGTGTGTGTGTGTGTGTGTGTGTGTGTGTGTGTGTGTGTGTGTGTGTGTGTGTGTGTGTGTACAAAGAAGCTTTTGTGTTTGCTTTCGCGTAGGAGTCCGTTTGGAAAAACCTGACTGACTGAGCTTTATGCAGATATGAAAATCATGTGGGGCTATTTCACCCTCCTCCAAATGCCACCTATGATTGTTCACAGATAAGCTGCTTCTAGTGTGACTAATTTGCATGAAAGCGCTGGCAAGACAAAGGTTTGAAAATGCCTCTCTCCTTTTGGCTGAAAACGTGAATTTAGACATCAGTTTATGGAGCTCATAAAAAGTCATTTTTTAATCACGTTTTAGTTATCGTCAAAAAGGGAAGGCGGACAGAAATGACTTTTGTAGAAGTCTGTGTAACTAAAATATTTCATGAAATACTAGAGAATTTTTAATGAAACTTTTTTTGAATTTAAATCAAACTTTCAGAAACGTATCATTGTTTGGATATCTGAAGCCATCTGCCTTTAGAAGTCAATGTAATCCGAGATGGTTGTC
Organism: Millerichthys robustus; assembly: GCA_034783495.1. Lineage (NCBI taxonomy): Eukaryota > Metazoa > Chordata > Actinopteri > Cyprinodontiformes > Rivulidae > Millerichthys > Millerichthys robustus. The sequence goes on along the minus strand of JAVKLF010000011.1, from coordinate 8,010,383 downwards.
CGTTAATGAATAATAACCAACACAAAAATAGCTTCAACAGCCAATTTCACAAATGTTGACCTAAAACGTGATATGGTAGTAGCTGAGAGTCATTCACAACTCTTACTCTGAGTATGATAGCTTGAAATCCATGTTAGTTTCATTATTTCTCGACATAAGATGATCTGAGTCGGAAACTCAAGCATTAAAGGTGGAGTTTGATATACATTCCTTCAAGGAATGCAAGGCCTTTAATTTACAATTTATCTACAATTTGGATGTTTGTGTGACAGAAGAAGAAATGAACCAGTCTTTACCACATCTAAAGCCTATTTACTCCTCATACATCATCTTGCATTGTGTTATTGTCAGCCCAACATTTTTTGGCATCTCCTCTGCTTTCATTTCATCAGCAAATTGCTCGGAGCGCTGCCTAAATAATCAGCCAACTGCATGCAAAGCATGGTTACGCTGCAGTGCTAACTAGATAAGATCAAGCACTTGTAAAAAAAAAAAGAATAAGGAAAAACAGAAAAAACTTTAACTTTTCTGTGAAGGACACTGTGGTCACAATGAAAGTGAGTCAACGGAAATCGGTCATGGCATACTGTCACCACAGTGAAGAAACAGCCAGCTAAAAGTGCAGCCAAGCCACATAGACTGGGCAAAGAGAATACACTCAAGTGACAGCTGCAAGCACTTAGTCAGCCGCCAAGAACAAAGAGGGGGAGGGAAAACTCTTCGGCCCAATTTGGCAATATGAGACTCCACAACAATGGCTTCCAGCGCTTTCAATAATAAATCAGACATGTTTTGAATTGTGGTTGTCAGAGGTCACTACTTTCTGTTGATATGTAACCACAACGAGAAGAACGACAAATGGATTTGCCTGAACAACTCCATCTTCAGATGATAAGGAGAAAAAGAACAGTGACAGACTTAACATGCGTTGTACTCATTTTTGGAACTGTTTAAACCAAAATGAGGTGGTGGGGGGACCATCAGCGAGATGTAAACTGGAATGAAATGACTAAAATCAGAGTTGGAATAGGAGAAAACAGATGGGCTGAAGTTGTTCTGAATCACTTACCACATGCACTTCAGGCTTAGAGGAAAATCTTAGCCAAACAGCTGAAAAATCAAACTTAACCTCCAGGAGGCTCTGTGAGTTTGTGACCCCTGTGGCGCATGTTTCTTTGTTACAGCAGAAAGGAGCCTGTAGCAGATTTTACATCTTAGTTAAACTCAAAGTGATTCCTCATGTCTCCACTGTTAATCTTGTTGCCAAAAAAAAAAAAAGAATAATTCAAAGCATTTCATTCCTTGAAGAAATGATATCACTTACCCCCAGTTATGCTAGCATTTTAAACTTATGTAGAGAAATGACAGATTAGTGGTCAATTTGGTCAAAACATAATACAGGAAATAGTATGCATAATCTCAATATTGTGCTTTGGGTGAAAAGATTGGGGATGACAATCAGCTCCTACCACAACCAATTTTTGCTCAACATCTGCAGAATTCCCTGGATTGTAGGCAAATGTTGATCCCATATTAATTTAGGTTGACTGTAAAAGTTATTTAGTTGTTGGTGTACATCTAATGATTAGTGGTTTAAGATATATTTTGCGATATTACATATTACATGAGATATTTTACAGCAAACATATATGTAAGATATTTTAGGTCAGCAGCTGTAAAACTAACTGAGCTTGAAGTATTTTAGTGGTTTTCAAGGTCATTTGGCTGTGGCAGCCATCTTGGATTGAGCTGACATCAAAAACTAATCAGTTGCAGACATATATCCAAAGAATAATATTGCGACGTGTCATTAAAATTTGTTAGGTGGTTCGTGAGATATTTTGTGAACAGACAGACAAACGCAGACGCGAACAAGGCCTAAAACATGATCACCCTTTCACCTTCAGGGGTGGGTGATAATGAGTCTTGAGTCATTAGTAGATGAGCAGGATTACAAGTGACAGGCAGTCAACACTCATATGCATTCAGCCTTGAGTCAAAGTGCAGACCCTGATCAGAGCTTTTTTTACAAAGCTCTGCTCTCATGCAGTATTTACTGGTGTTCCCCACTAACTGACTTTAATTGTCGAGGATTGTTACGCTCGCCTCTAAAAGCGAGCAGAAAAGCGTGTAATAGGTTGTGGTTTTAAAGGACAGCTGAGGCCGTGATTGAGTCACTTGTTACGGCTTTGCCCTTCAAATCTGCAATTATTCAGCTGATGTGATGCAGATTTGGAGGCAAATGGAAACCCGTCGTACTGCAGATGCCTCGTCCAGCCAAGTGTACTGTGCAACTGGATCGGGTTTCACTTTCATCACACCTATTTAAACTCACACCCGCTGCCTGATTCGGAACAGTGTGTTAATCATGGAAGCACAATAAGGTCACGTACCTCAACAACTCAAACTGGCTAAACATTTAATATGTTTGACTTTTTTTTTTTAATTAATCACAGATTAGGGCTGCATGATAGTTAAACAAGCAATTGTGAAATTGTTGAAAACTGCATTGACAATACTATTTGGGGGGGGAAACAGCCCCATTTTCCTGATAACTTTTACTGCAAAGTTTAGATGGATGCTTTAAGTAGCTTCAAATCACGATACATAGGAAAACTTCTACATCGGTTCATTGGCATCTGAATCAAGTCATATCTGCAGCTTCTTTAAGTCTTTCAAGTTGCAGGTTAGCAACACCATGGATCTATGTTCGGGTATTTTGCTGCAGAGAATCGTGAAAGCAAGTCAGTGTGGTTTATATCAAAGTTGCTCACACACCTAATGAGTCGTTTCCATAAGCCAGCTACTCACTGAACACCTAATGTACCTCAGACTTGGAGTATTTACTGTTACAAGATGATCATTATTACATTTATCACTGCAAGGGGTCATGTGGTTTGTATTAGTGGATTTAAATACCTTAATAAAATGATACTGTATAAAAAGGTAAACGTGTGGACAATATTTTGGTTTATTAAATTTTTAACGGGCCTCATCTTAGACTGATGAAAATGATTTTATGCAAACTGTGCCAAAGGCTGCTTAAGACTTCATCAGAGTCATTCAAGCAATAAGTCAATAAAACACTGCAATTAGGCTTGCTCTTTTAAAATCTGAGGCGGTCTAATTGACTGTGTATTCAAGCAAAATTCCCTCCAGCAAGTTTAATAACATTGACAAGAAACGAGCTTTAAGTTCATAAATGCTAAATGATCTATTCTTATCAATACAGCTGAATAAAGAGTTGGCTTTGAGATTTCAGGCCTTTCCATGAAGAGTTCAATTTACTTTCCTCAAGTGTCTTTTTGAAACTGCTGTTCAGAGGCTCATCAGTAGTTTTCTAATAATATCTTTATAAAAGCTCGGCTGTGGAGGGTTCGAAGGCGAGGAGCGGAGCGTGACGTGGAGCCGCACCTGAAAAAAAGAGCCTGGTCAAAAAGCAAAGCACTCAATATCTCATAGAAGTGAATTTAATGGCCACTGGTTGCTCTGGGCTCTTGACCCTCTCCGAGAGAGCGTTAGTCACTCTCCAGTGCTTTCCAATTGAAACACAGCCAGACTGGTGGAAGATGAGATTTCAACTGTCTACTCAAAGCCTGGATGACAGCGGTACCAGCATCAGCTGATCAGGACTCCCAGTGATGGAGAATGAAACTGGATGCTGGGAGTTTAGTAAGTTTAATAGTTTTAAAACAAGGACTTTCACACAGGTCTGCATTATTGTTGTGAGCTAAATTCTACTTAATACAAAACTACTTCAATAAATAAATAAAGGCTCTTTTCAAAAAATAGCTTATTCATTGGTTTGTAAATGCTTTATAAATCATTACTAATTCGTTGATCATAAAAAATAGTTTAATACACCAAAGAGAGTTCACCATTTATGCTGATTAACCAGCAATAAATATATCATTTGAATGACTAAAAGAACAGTGCTTGATCTTGCCAAATAGTGAACCTGCTTTAGTGTTAAGTTTTAGAAATGCTTTACAAGTTTTCAAACTCACATCCCATTTCTTAAAAGAAAAAAATAGGAACCAATCTTTGAGAATTAGTGACCCATAACTATTTATCTGAACTTCAAAATTTTGCATTTGACATCATTTATTAATTTTGTGAAGCAAATATTATTTTAGTTTAAGACAGAGTATATTTTCTTGGTTTTCTTTCTAAATCACTAGTTTGCAACAAAAAAAACATTACTAAAATTTGTCATGGGACAAACTTAAATCTTCTTTGAGTGGTAAAACTAACATTTCTAAGCCCATATTTAGCTTGTAAACCTAAAAGGTGTAGTGAATCAGCAGAGCTGCTCAGTTCTCTGTGTCCTGTGCTGCCATCTTGTGTCTACTTCTGGTACAGCTGCAGTTTGAGGTAAACATATTTGTTACTGTTAAACTCAGGAACAAAGTAAAAACAAAAGTTCAACCTTTACTTGAAGTTTGATATAATTTATTTAGGCAAACAAACTTTAACCGATAAATGCAGTGGCAAAGTCTTATGTGCCAATTTTAATAAGGAATGATCACAAAACTGGAAGAAAAAAAATAGTTGGCAGCTTTTTTTTTTTAAACAACTTGTAACAACTCACTTTTTTTCAGAACACTTAAAAATATTTCACAAAAACTTTGGTGACCTATGTTTAGGTACATATAGGTGCTTTTTTTTGCATATAAAAAAATCATGGAAAATGTTCAAATATAACGACAAAAACTGAATAGAAAACAATTCAGACTATTGCACAGCAGCCAGGTGAAAACAGAGGGGAGGAATTGGCTCCGCTGCAGCCATCCGAGGTTTTCATGGTTTTCTGCGCCTGAAGCAAAAATAACAGCAGATTCCTGTTTATTGACAGCAGATGACTTAAAGGCCGATTTCAGATATGATACTGAGTTTGCCAGCTTACTTTGTGATCCCATGGTGCTCACGTCCTGGTGCCATGTTTGACCCCGCCTTCATCTCCAAAGCCACAGAGCACTGGAGCAAAAAAATAAAGACATTCAGGGAAGTCATGCAAGTCTTGTTTTAAAACTATATGACCAGTATGCTAAATAACTTTTTTTTTTCTTCTATTTTTCCCCTAAAGCAGCTGATGTTCAGCCCTGTACTGATTTTTGTGTTAGCACAATCACTTCAGTCTCAGCTACAAAGTCAATACATTTTGCAGTTTCTACATGAAGGCATCTATGTTAAGATATTCAGCAGATTTAAGTGTCTTACCCTCGTTTCCACATCAGTCCAAGAACCATCTGTTTGATCTTTGTTGACCGGAGTATCCTCAGAAGATTTCCTTTTTCGGCTTCAGAGACAAAATTTTAATTGTTTTTAATCTACCTAGAGTATGACGGGTTTGCTAAACTATTGTGCTCTTTAAAAAAAGACTTATTTAAAGCTGGCTGATGAGTCTACCAATAAGGGATTTGTTTTCAACTTGGACATCGAGTGAAAAAAAAGAAAGAAAAAGAAATTAGTGATTTATTGTTACCCAGCACCAAGTTCAAATAGGAAACCTTCCTTATTGGTAAACAACTTTAAATGATGTTCCAAAAAGAACAATTACATGTAAAAGGTTTAAATGTGAGCTTACTTTGAGGCTGTGGCGAGCTGCTGTTTTAGAGTCTCAATGTCAGTGAATTGGACAGCCTGTCCTCCACCTCTGGTTTTAATCACATCTCCCTGAAAGTAAAGAACATATAGGTAATAACCAAGTTTAACTAGTAGCAGCAGCAGAAAAAAACAAAATGATATTAATAACTGACTTTCTTTTGGTCAATCACAACAAGGAGAGAGTTTCTGACGAACTGAGTAAAAGTAAAAATAAATAAACAATAAAAGCTGAAAGATTTATCCAGTGACCTCTTGTTCACCTTAATAAGTTTGGTTTGTATCTCTCCATCAGATGCAACCTCCTGGTGTGTCAACACGTATTTGTCACATTTTGACAGGGCCTTCTCGTTGGGTGCAGACACCTGGATGGCGTTGGGGATGACGGGCTGCAGGACGGTGCCCAGGTCGAGGTTGGATGACGGCTTGTGGTCCACCCATTTCTCCCCGCCAGCAGAACGGGAACGGCGGTGTAGTGGCCGCACCGGTGTTGTTGTCTGCTCAGATTAAAAGAAACAATTTAAAGAGGGGAAGAAACCGAGCTTGGTGTAAAATGTATATGTAAAAGACAGAAAGATAGGCTTTCACTTGTACAAACTGCTCTAACACTTTAGTCTCATACTGCTGTGAATAGATAACTCACGGACCCTGTAACTTCTCTCTATTTGGTCTAGGACAGAAGCAGGGGAAGGACAGCAAGCTCCTTCACATCTACCATAGCACTCTCCTCCTCTCTGGCTGACTGAAGAACCGTCTGGAGAATGGGTTATGGTTCTCTGGGCTGATCTAGGAGACTGAGAAGCCTTTCTGTTCTCTGCAGAATGAGTATTGGTTCTCAGCGCTGAAGACTGGGTTCTCTGGGCTGGTCTAGGAGACTGAGAAACCTGCCTGTTGTCTGGAGAATGAGTATTGGTTCTCAGCGCTGAAGACTGGGTTCTCTGGGCTGGTCTAGGAGACTGAGAAACCTGCCTGTTGTCTGGAGAATGAGTATTTGTTCTCTGTGTTGCAGACTGGGTTCTCTGGGCTGGTCTAGGGGACTGGAAAGTCTGCCTGTTGTGTGGATCTGCCCACTCCTCCAATGAAGAGATAGAGCAAGACACTGACAAAGAAGTACTGCTGCTGGGCGTTGGGCATGAGGATCTTGGGATCATCTCAAACTCCTCAACTCTAAGGGCACTGACTGCCTGTAACCCTGGCACTGGACTGACTTGGGGAGACTCAACGGGGCTCTGGGGAGCAAAAGTAGAAATACGTTTAGTCATTAGGTTTATATAAATTATTTTAATAGGAATTGAAATTAATAGACACTTGCACAGTTACTTGTATTCAATAACAACTCTCCATTATACATAATCCATGTTTCCAAGTCAAAAATGAGCATCTTGTTTTTTTTCATAGGACTCTGAGACAAAGATGCGAATAAGGTGCTGAACCATGTCAGTTTTAATTTAATTCAGAGCACCTGTCTGAACTGCAGCAGTTATATTAAATTACATTAACAAATACAGCATTTAATGAACATTGTCCTGTGATTTTATGAAAATAACTACAAACCACCAAGTATTTTTGCTCTACGGTATCTTAAACAAAAACAAACTAGAATTAAATGAATTTAGGGTTTTTTCCCCATGACAAATCATTTGAAGAAAGTAACTGGGATTTTGACTTTTGACATGTGACTCAGACTCCCCGAAAACAGTTTTGAAGTAAAGGATCATCTTTTACAAAACAATTGTGATGCTACACTTCTTTGTAACTTATTTAAAACATCATATACTAAAAACTGAATCAGACAGAAGGAATTTAAACTTACAGGAAGAGGTGTGGGTGATGCTGATCTCTTCTTAGTTGGGGGGCGCTCCTCTCGGGAGGGTCGCTGAGGCTGGGTTTGACGAGGTGGAGGATCAGGACGGCCAGGAGTCTTGCTCTCTGTCACGATGGCCTTAAGTTGTTTTAACTTTTCATCTTTTACCCAGAGCTTGTTTTGCATGTCAAGCTGCATTGCGTTAACTCTTCTGTCCTGCATACAGTAAGAACAATAATGTTGAACCAAATCATCCTCAGTTTAAAGTCTAATACTTAAAAATCAAAATTGTTTTGCCAAAAAAGGCACATCTCTACTAAACAATGAGACTCACACATTCTTTTTCCCACTTGTGCTGAGTGTCTGAGACCATGCCATTCATGCGCTGCTCCATGCGTCTCCTCTCAGACAGCTCCCTGTGCAGACGATTCTCTCTGGTTTCCAGCTCCTGCTGCAACGAACGTTTGTCATCCTCGTAGATTTTAGTCGTTTTCTGCAAAATGTCAATCTGGAACAGAGCCACGTAAGGCATTTAGAAAACTAAACACATCTACAAATCATTATTACTGAAGAAGCTAGAATACATTTATTTCCAACCTTATGCTCCTGCATCTTGGTCTTCTTCTCTAAACGTTCAATTTCCACCTTGTTGTTTTGGATGCTTTTGTCTTTCTCTAAGAGTCTGCCGTTTTGTTCATTAATCAAATTGTTTTTAGAGATGAGATTTGAATCCAGTTCCTGAAGCATGGATTTCATTGTGTTGGCTAAATTTTATATGTAAAAATGAGACAAAAAGGATGAGTCATGATGAGAAAATTTCCAAGTAAATTAGGCTGGGTAATTAAAAGGCTGAGCAAAAACGTGAGCAGGCACCTGCTTTGTTGTATTCTTCATTCATCAACTGCCTGATCCTCTGTCTGTTCTGCAGAGCTTGTATCAGACGAGGCAGGGTGACATCATCATTCGGGTCGGTCAGCTCAGATGACGGTAGAGGGGGTAGGCTGAGCACCAGGTGGCTCATAACTGAGGTCCCATCTAAAGAAACAGGACAAATTCTACTTTAGAGCAACTTTGGCTTTATTTCCACATCAGTCACAATGTCCAAAATGGGCAAATTACCATTCCAAAAAAAAAAAAAAAAAAATCCATATAATTGTGGGGGTTTTTTATTACCGGTACTCAATTCCCTTTCTTTTTAAATGCTTTCTTTTAGATTTTGTGGATTCATTTGTTAGCATTGCCTTTCTCAAAATATTTATATGCTAGAACTTTAGTTTCTGCAGAATGCCTTTAAGCAAATTTAGTTTTAATGGTGGCCTTTCATTTATTTTTTTTACCTTTGTCTACTGGGCCACCACGCTCCTCTAACTTGCGAGACAGCTCCTCTTTAAAGGCCTGGTTTCTATAACGACGGCCTGGAGTAAAGCCACAAATGGGCCTGTCCACGGGACGAGCCACTTCCACCTCCTGGGCCATCTCTGCAAAGCGCATCACCAGCTGCACAAACAGAGAAATGTCTTGCTTGTTATACAAAAGCAGATTTGATTTTTAGAACAAGGACTCAGCCATCATGTTGAAGCAATGTACCAATGTTTCCTCGTAGTCGTCTGCTTTGGGATTGACACAAACGACCATCCTGACTTTTCCTTCTCCATCAAAGTAGTTTTTAAACAGGTGGGTTACTTTAGAGTCTCTGTAGGGGACCATCTATAACAGAAATCATACATTAACTACACAGTTTATCTGGATTGAAGTGATGTTTAGCCTTAGCTTGGAAACAAACCCTGCTTGTGCCACAAGTTTGGTTTTCTCTGAGTATCTCGATGCATGTCCGTAGATTCAGCAGAGACTGATTAATGTTACCTGCAAAGTAAAATTTTATTAGGTGAAGTGAAACAAGGTTGAGAGCCAAATCAAATCCCGTTTAACAACAAACCTGCTTCACGTATTCGTGTGCCTTCCGCCCCGGTCCTGCCTGTGCGCTCACTTCCTGCCAAGTCCACTAGGCACAACTGACTAACAATAACCTGGTTCTTATCCTGAAAAACAAGTAGTGACAAAAATTACTTTGTGAGAATTGTATTCACCTCAGTTGGCATTCCAAATGTGCTTCTGACTGACCTGGAGAATGTTGTCGCCATCGGCATCAAGAGGAGCCTGTGCCAGTTTGATAATGAACACACTGTGTGAGCGACTCGACTCTCTGTTTAGCCGAGTGTTTGCAACCTTCCTCTTCTTCTGACCTGAAGAGAAAAAAAATGTTTAAATAAACAAACACGCAAGTCATTTTTTTCTAAAATTTCAACTCTTCCAATTTATGGCAGCGAACTGATTCTTTCAAATCATTAACCTGCTCAGAGAGAAGATTAACTGAAGTCATTTCCTGGCCAGAGCTGACCCTGGGACCAGCAATTCCAGGTCAGTCACATCTAAAATCCATCATTGCAGTACGTTTTGGAAAATATATCTAAATTCCCCTCTTCACTTCCGAGGATGGATCTGCACAGAAAACTCACCTTTCCAGAACACTTGAAAAGCTTCTTCAGCAGATTTTACTTCAACCTCCATGCAGCCAGCCACATACATATTGTGATTCTGATCCTCTCTGAGGTTTTTAGACTGAGGCGGTCTACAATGAAAATAAACAATGTTAAGCTTTGAACTGGAATTGTCCTTTTTCATGCAATTCAAGAAGCTCAAGTAAAGCAGTAAATGCAGATGGGACAGGGTACAATAGGTGCTACGACCTTCCAGACACAAAAACTAAACACTGATCAAATACCACAAAAAGACAGAGATGAAAAGGACAGAGATGTTTGCTGTAACAAGGATTGAAGCTGTAGAAGGCTAATGTAAGGATTTGTAAGGCAACAGGAAGGAAACACTAATGGTGGAGTTATTGTCTGCTATGTTCATAATAATCACAACTTGTGATTATCATTTGGGGTACTAAATTCCTTTGCAATACCTAAATTCAAGAGTAGAAGTAAATGTCTGAAATTTACAGTGCATTTAGCCTCATTTGGTTCATTTAACAAACTTTTTTCTTTGACCAGTTCTTTAATTTCAGTAGTAATTTAAGTTGTTTGTTTCAAACCTTTGAAAACATTTTATATTTTTTTCTAGATACGTAAATACTTAAAAATAGGTGCCACTTTTGTCCTTGGATTATTATGTGGAATAATTAATATCATAAGTAGTTTGTAGTAAAGTTTTCATTGTGAATACAAGATCTCTCTTTTTTTTTTTAAATGAAGGCATAGAAAAACTTCTAAACACTTAGTCCTCATGTTTTACAGATACACAAATAAAAATCAGACAAATATAATAATTTTGGCATCTAGTAAGACTTCAGGTTTGCTATTGGAAGCAATTTAAGCATTTTCTTCTTCATTTTCTAGTCCTGTTCAAAGCGATGCACTTGTGAAAACATCTCCAGCATTATTACAACATTCTATTTAATTTCTAAATCATACATCTGTGTGCATAGGAAACAACTGAGCTAAACAAAGCAGCTACTCTGACGTCTGATGGATGAGTATTCACTGGCCACATACATGAACTCAGTGTTCTGGGGCACAGGTGTGCCTCCACCATTCCACCTAGTAAAAAGAAAGACAACAATTGTCTTCTAGTTACTCTGCCATAGAAACAATTGCTCTTAACATACACAAACCGTATACACAGTTTTCTGTACATAAAAACATTCAGTTTACATTTAAAGACTCACTTTGGCTTGATTGAGTCTTCCAAACTGTCGTCCAAGAGATCGTAGATGTAGTTGTTGTAGATTTCTATGTAGGACACAAAGACGCTGTAGCTGCTGTCCTCATCCACACAGTCTGCTTTACAAGCCTCCTCTGGCTTTAACATGTCACCTATTTCAGGATCAATCTTTTGTCTAGAAGCAGAAAAATTGTCAATTTTACACATATACAGACATATTCTGAAGCAGAGGATTAAAATGTTACAAGTTTTCTTGTTACCTGGAGGAGGGTGTTTTCAGAACAAACAAGTTATTTTCCCTTCTTTGGCGCTCCAATAAAGCATCAACCTCGCACTGAATTTCCATGCCATTTTTATCATCCGTCTTAAAAACCTGAGCAAAACATTATTTGAAATTGGAGATTTTATAAAATGGTAAATTATGTTGGTTCAAAACATAATGCTGGTTTATGAGCTGCTCACTTACATATTTCTTGGCCTGGAAGGGACTGACACTGTTGAAAATCATGTCAAGGGAACGAGGCAGAAGTCCACCCTGACCCGGAGAACCAGTCATGGTGAATGTTTTTCCACTTCCTGTAACCCCATATGTAAAAAGTAAACCTGCAAAAAATATATATACCATGTCAGCTGGAAATACTGAACTAAAAAAATAGATCTTAAAAGTTTATGTCATTGCTTTATAGCAGCGGAATAAACAGCATCAGAATTAAAACATAAGCAACAGAATAAGTTTAGAGTCGCTATGTCCTCTTACCATTTTTTCCACGAATAAGATCATCAACAAGGGGTTTGGCCACATGCTCAAAAAGCTCCATCTGTGATACAGAAACTCCAAAGACATTTTTGAAAGAGTACTGCATCTGAGAAGACAGATTTATGGACACAGAGCAGAAATGAAGAACAATTTATTGTGTGTGTGGAAAAAAAGGTAATTTTGTCAACATGTCATACATTTTTATAAAGAACGGTTTTATTCAGCAGCCTTACCAGAACCGGTCTAAGGGAAACAACACATTGTTCAGAAAACAATATATAATCACATTTTAGTTGCATACATTTGAACTGATTTCATACAGTGTGTTCAATAAAAATCTATTTCAGACAAAGAGTTAAACAAGCCATTTTCTTAAAAGCAGCCACAGCACTGCTAGCTTTTTATAAAAACTTGAACAGTAGGTAAATAGAATTTTCTGCATGGCCCTAGATTAATGGCTCTCAAACTTCTCACAAGTACTACCTCAGAAAATATTAGGCTCTCAAAGTACCATTATGTCTTTTCTGTAGTAATGTTTCAAACAAATCAAGTTTGTTTGAAACAATGTTGTGGCTCTTCCACTGCTCCACAACAACTGAATACAATTTTGAGATTATTTAAATCAAGTTCTCTCTCTGCTCTGCACCTATTGTTGATAACCAGTTCTGTAAAGAGTTCACTGATAGCCACAAGCTCATCGATTAACTTTCATCCTGTCTCAAAATTGTCTCCTTTGCAGTTTAGTTTCAAGAGGTTTCCATTTGGAGCAAAGATAGTATTTTGCTTGAACCACTCATCTTTTTGTCCATCTCTGTTTTTTTACCACTTACATCACCGTCATCTTGCACACATGATGAGGGAATCAAATAAGTAAGTAATAGTAATTCCCTAAGCCTGCACAACATTGCAGTTTAAGGGATTGAATACACCAAACAAATCATGCGCATAAACATAAACTGATATGTATGTAGCATGTATGACGGTTAACAGCCAAAAGTGCTCTGATAAAGAAAGGTTTGGAGTCAATTTGACACAGAGTTATCACATATTTCTTAGGTCATCACTGATGATTTTTGCTGTTCATACAACAGTAAAACTTTGAGAACCAGTGGATTCACTTTAAAGGGCGGTTCCTTGATTTGTTACCTCTTTGTATTCTCCATTGCGGTGAACTCTGAAGCCCTCAGGAGTGTGCAGCTGGATGGTGGTGCTGCTGATCACTTCAATGCAGCATTCCTCGTCCTCTGTACTCAGAGGCCGCACACGTAAGTACACCTGAGTAACATTAAACAGAGAAAATAAACGCATTTCTGATAAACAATCAGTCTGATCAGTCATTAAAGATACTGGTGAAGTGACATACAGCATGAACTGAAACCTAAAGACTGTCGTAACTGATTGTTATTGTTGCGTTGTTCAGTCTTTTTGAATTGCTTACTTACCCCAACCGGGTCTTTCTGGTTGTTTGAAAACTTTTTTGGAGGAGGCTTACGGGGGGTTTTACACTTCCTGAATGACCAGAGAGGAAAACAACCATTACATTTCAATATGGTTTATCTGGATTTATCATATGGCAGTTCGTGTTGACTAGCTAACGAAGAAACGGGCTTAACGGCTAACTTTGAGACTAGTCAGACTGTAAATTATTAACTCAACACAACACAGATCGATAATAAAATCTGAACGCGATTGGAAAAACTAACAATATCGACTTACGCTTGTCTGTTCATTATGTCAAACAATGTGACTCCGTTTCACCGTTTCTGCTGCTCTGATTTTGAATCTTCCCTCCGCCTTAGGTCAGATGAGTTTTTTCAAAACGAGACTACGGCAGCCAATAGGATTGCAGAAAAATAAACACGTGCTTCCGCCTTTACGTCCGAGCCCTTTTATGGCAACTACGGCAACAACAAAACGTGTTTGCTAAAGAACGTAGAAATTAGAAGGTATCGTTACACTGATAAAGCTAACACAACGAACTAGTAAAACCGAGAAACCAATAAATGTGAAAACCTTTAGATTTTTAAAATGAAACTAAGTCATGTAGACGGCCGCAGGAACTGTTATAAGAGCGTATTTCACCTTAACGCTTTTAACACTAACCACATTACACGCAGTTTATCTCAACGTAGTTTATAAACTATTTAAAATAAACACGAAACAGTAAACATGACGCTTATTATTTTTAAACAGTGCCACCTACCGTCCACTAGCTGTAAACACGCTCAGGTTACAAAACATCGGCAGCCATTGCGGTCACGTGTACCGTCGAGTTATGCAAACGCTGAAGTTCCTGATGTTGGCTTGCAGCGTTTACCGCTGACCATCACAGGTAATCATCAGGTATATCGGTTATGTTTACAGACTGGTAAACCGTGGTCGAGTCAAACCTTTCCTGTTGTCGGTTTAAAAGGGAGAGACATGAAAAGCAAGTCCGCCAAGTCAGAGACAGACGAATCAAAAAGTAAAGTGAAGAAGAAAAGAACTGCGGAGGACTCGGGTTCCACGGTTTCTAAAAAACGTCGAGACAAAAAAGATGGAGAGACGTCTAAACCAGGTGTGCAGCTCTGACGGTACATCTTCCCTTTAAATCTCTGAGCCTCCACTGTACCTGAGACTTTCTGGTTCTGACTCATGATTGTGTTTGTGTCCCCTGCAGGGCCTTCTTTTAAGTCTGCAGGAGTCCAGAAGAAGAATGGCCTTGGGAGCATCCTGCATTACATTTACAGGAGCACTTTGGGCCAAAGTCTGCACTCTCAGATGAGACAGGTAAGAGAACTTAAAGCTGCTCGAGAAGGATTGTTTCCTGAAGTCCTAAACGTGTTGGGTCACAGCCATAGAAGAATGTAGACATCTGCAACAACATTAACTTAAATCGTGCCATCAATTTTAGGCTAAGTTTAAAATCTTCTGCAATAAAATTGGTGCCACAATGAATTTATAGAAACATCAATGTCTGTCTCCTCCCTTTTTCAGTAGGTAATGATGAATAAAAGAGCAGAAATTAAGTTTGCTCTAAATTCCAGTTGGATTGTTTTAACGCTTAGTTTAGCTCAAGAGAGAATTTTGAAATAACTTTATTTATTTCATGGAAGTGGGTGTCTCTGTCTCTCGCAGTGTCTCCAGGAGCCCTTCGTCCGCTCTCTGTCCTCCTATCATTTCCACAGCTCCAGCAGCCCATTTGATCGCAGAATCACCTGTTTGGAGTGGCACCCCACCCACCCCACCACTCTGGCTGCAGCCTCCAAAGGTGGAGACATTTTCCTGTTGGACTTTACCAACCCCACAAATAAAATCTTCTTTCAAGGGGTGAGTTTGTGCATCGGGTTTGTTTTGTCTGGCGCTTGGATGACAACGCCACACCACGAGGTGTTCAGAACACCACTGTTTTTCAACTCCATCCTGGGGCTGGAGACTGAGTTACAGACAGGAAGTTGAACTAGTTAAATCCCACGTCTAACAGCTCAGTGAGATCCCTGTGGGACCACCCTAAAAGTGTTTACCAGAACAGACACCACTGAAGGAAGACTTGAGACCCCTCTTTCAGGCTTGTTCAGTCTCACTGTTAGATGTTCTTATTAAAGTGGCCTGTGTTGTTTTAAAACAGCCATCTTTAGGTGGTAACAACATCCACATTATTGTTGGCTTGCCTGTCTATTTATGTTCACAGAATGGAGCAGGAGACTCTATTGGAGGGATGAAGTTTTGTCCCACAGACTCTTCCAAAGTCTATTTGGCTTCTGGGGAAGGCACACTCACCCTGAAGAGTTTTGAGGGCCACCCATCCACTCTGCTGTCCAGAACCGCAGACTGTGACCACGATCACCACGATGTTTGGTGAGGAAACTGAAGAACGACAGATAGTGGAACACAGTTTTGGCTTTTGTTTTTCCCTCCATTTTATAACCATCTTTTTTGAAAGTTATTTAGATTGAAACAAAAATGTCACTAGAGTTAAAACAAACAATAGTTTTAACTATTTTGAAGTGGGGTACTGTGGAAAGGTTTTACACAATATCTTACCTACAGTAGGTAGCTCTCTGAGCAACCTCAGACTGGAGAAACCGGGTGTGTCCGAATTCAGAGGCCGCATCCTCCGAGGCCGAATTTCAAGGCGATTACGTCACAGCGCTGCGCCGAAGGCTGTTCAAATTCGGAGGCTGCTCCGTTCGCGGCCGACAAATGCATCCTCGTTTTGCCCCAATTTGAGGGACGGCTCCGGTGGATCCTTCCCGGCCCACCATATCCCAGCATGCATTGCGGGCCGACCGGGAGAATTTTTTTTTTCTTGTAATGGCGGAAGAAGCGAGACCAGAGTACAGTTTTAAACAAAAATCTGACAGCACAAAAATTAAAAGTTTAATGCGGTTGTGTTTTTAGATGTTTGTCGTTTGCAAAGACGTGTTTTTAATAATATTATTATTTTGTTATCTGTTATATTGAATTCTGTTATTTGCAGAAATAATTAAAAAATAGCAAGTATGGCAGGTCTCGTAGTTCTTCATGTATCTTCAAGCTAAATTCGTTAATTTATAATATATATATTTTTGACATATTTTTATTTTTTTTAAACTTTTGTTTAGCGTTGTCACGGTTGCTAGGCGACACGTACGGGGTACGGGAGGGAAGGCTAGACCGTCCAAATTCACAGCCGCTCTCTTCCGGTCTCTGCTGTCGTCGGAGGACCCGGCCCACATAGACCAGGTCCTCCGGAGGATGCGGCCTCTGAATTCAGACACAGCCTTCGATTAATTTTGACCCGATTGAGCTAGCAGCTAGTCCGAATGGGTTCATGAGCAAAGTGGACACGATATGCTTTCCAAACAGAGGTTTTTTGAAAACTTTTCTTAAAACGGGTAAGATATTAACTGTTCATAAACTTTTCTACGGAACTTAACTTCAAACTAGCTGAACACTTTCAAATGATTAAATATTATATAATAATATTGTAATGTGGTTTTCAAGATTTGTCACTTGAGTCACACGTCACAGAATGTTTTTAAGGTTTCAGGGAATACTCTGGATAAATTATGCTGATTGATCATTATCTGTGTCTAGGGAATTGACAGTTTGCTTTGTGTCACAGTTTTTGGTACTGTTGTGTCGACGTGTCTGTGAGTCGACAGATGCTCGTCACCGGAGACAATATGGGACAACTCATACTTCTTGGTTTGGATGGCCAAAAGGTAGATCATTTAAACAAAAAATAAGAGAGGAACAAATATTGCTTTGTATAATCTACCTCAAGTTTTAAACCACTTTTCTCATTTTATTTATAAAGTAAACAAGTGTACAGCAATTACCGTTAAAATAAATTAAGTGTCGATGGATTCAGGTTGGCCTAAAGCTCAATTTTGTTGTAAAGGAGGCATTCAGGGTGAAAATATACATTAATGAAACAGCTATCCATGTTTAAAAAGAGAAGGAACAAGTCAGGCTTTACATCTGTCGAACACAGTGGAGGCAGTACCATGGGATGGGCCTGTTTGACTTGTTGGAACTTACTGCGCTGCTGTTCTGTTTTCTGAAATGTTTCAGATAAAGCAGGATGGTTTCTGAGTTGTAGCTTTTGAGTAAGAAAATCAGTCTTCATCCAGTA
>JAVKLF010000011.1:7968480-7992434 GCA_034783495.1 Millerichthys robustus | reverse complement strand
TATTTATTTATTTATTTATTTATTTATTTATTTATTTATTTATTTATTTATTTATTTATTTATTTATTTATTTATCTATCTATCTAAGGTAATTGTTGTGAGTGAACCTGACAGTCCTGACTGACATCCTGACTGAATTATCTCCAGAAGGCAGGACAGGTTTCAATTTCTTTGACATAGTTTAGAATAGAACTCAAGGCAAGCAATAATCTTTTTACCCATTTTGGTTTGTTTGTGCATCTGTTGGCAAAATATCTCATGAACTACTGGACAAATTTTAATGAAATTTTCAGAAAGTAATAATTAGATGCACACTTAAAACCGATTTGTTTTTGGAGTCAACTCGATGTCAGATGGCCTCTACAGCCTGCTGACCTTCAAATAACACGAGAACAAATACCTTTACATAATAAAGTAAATGTAGAATTATTCACTAATGGGAAGAAAAAAATAGTTAAATAAATGAACAACAGGTAAACATAAACAAGTTTTTAATAGTCGAGTAAAGCAGTCTTTATGTATGTATTCTGTTTTTGAAAATACATATATACATATAACTTATTGATTAGAATTAGCTCCACTGACCCTTTTATAGGTTCTTAACAAACAGCTGCAGATTTATATACATTTTTTATTTTTTTTTTAAGATTTATATTAAATGACCTGTTTGCTCAGAGAACATTAGGAGGACAGTCAGTGAAAGTTGGCAATTGTCAAAATAAAAAAAAATAATGTTTTTTCCTCACAGCCTATTTCAACCCGTCAGACTGCTCTAAGCTGCTCACCACAGATCAGCATGACCAGATCCGCGTTTACGCTTCCTGCGACTGGACCAAGCCTCAGCAGATCATCCAGCACCCACACAGACAGTTTCAGCACCTCACACCCATCAAAGTCAGTTTTATCCTCCTGTGAAATGTGACCTGATTCGTCACAAGAATCAGTCGCATAAGGGAAAAGTGTTACTTTTGTATGACGAACACTTAAAAGTACAACTTTTTGAAAACAGTTGTTTCATATTTGAATAAAGTTTAAATTTGTTTACTTTAGTGTGAAAAATGTCTTGGGATATTATTTATGATCTATTTGTTCTGTAGGCAACATGGCATCCCCTGTACGACCTGATAGCGGCTGGGCGTTACCCTGATAACCGTATCTGCACCGGTGCTGAGAGAACCATTGACATCTTTGACTCCAACAGCGGAGAGCTTGTGTTCCAGCTGTATGACCCCACTGCCTCGGGGATCAAATCTGTGAGTCATTTATCAAAGAATGAATGTGAAAAAAAAATACACAAAAACTGTAAATACATGAGCTAATTAGTTTTTTTGTGTGTGTGTGTTCTTTTAGGTCAACAAATTCAGTCCAATGGGTGATGTGATTGGATCTGGCATGGGTAAGCACGTTGTAGACCGTTTACCCTCATTCGAGTCAGAGACGTTTCATGAAACTGTGTCTTCCTCACTCACAGGTGCCACGCTGCTGGTCTGGGACCACGACCAGTCGCTGGTCGGAAATGAGCACAAACCAAAGGAAGAAACGCCGCCTTCGTCCGATTTGTCGAGGGGCCAGAGGAGGAGTCAGCAGCGCTCCAGCAGGGACAGGAAGGGATCGGCTGCGGATGCAAAGCTCAAGAGAAAACTGGCTTCTCTGGAACAAACTGAGACCAACACCAAGACGGAGTGCACTAAACAAAAACAAGCTCAGACCAAGAAAAAGAAGTAAACTGTTGTAGAGTCAGATTTAGAAATCCTTGTAAATTTATTTGTTACCATTTGTTTTCTAAAATCAGGGGTTGTTTGCGTGTTTGTAAAAATGTTCTTGATACTTTTAAAGTGTATTCTCACTGTAGTTTTTCTACTTTATAATAAATAAAGTTTCAAGTTTATACATGGTCTTTTTTCATTTAGATATTCTTAGGTGTGGGGGAAAAAGTGCACAAAACTAAAATTTTAAGCTGCTGATACTTTTCTTTTAATTATTTTTACATGCATGGATGGTTTTCAGGAGTAACTGAAGAGGAAACTTCCACGTAGTTCATAGACGGTGATGTTTGCCAGCTGGAGAAGCACTCCGCCCCACGCCTGCCTCTCTTCCTCACTCTCCTGAACCTGAGCCTGGTGGGCCGAGTACACCAAGCACAGGACAAGATTATCAAACTGATCTGGGCTCAGTGGTTTTTGCCGATGAGCCTGCAGCGTGAGCTCCATGGAGCTCAAGCTTTTTGGAATTCCGTCGTTGATCTGAGCCAAGAATCGCCACCCTTTCCTCATCGATGCCATCTCCTCATCCAGGAGGAAGACCCTGTCCTGGTCTATGGCCACCCCAGCCAGCAAAAACTGCAAACAAGACCGTAAAATAGTTTTTGCTATCAACTCTTGCTCGACAGGAAATGGCATGATAAAGTATATTCATGTACATTTAAATAGGCAAAAATGTACCTCAAACATCAGGTTTGCATCAGCGACAGATGAGGCATTTTGAGAAATTGGCCTTGTGCCTCCAGCAACATCTAAAGAGGAGGTTACTTCAAATCTTAAAAAATTGTAAAGAAATGCATGCACATCACTGAATATCTGTGACTCACTATGCATAGTGCATGAACAATCTTAAAGTAACGTAAAACAACTGAAGCAAATCTCTTTTTGTTTTTTTACTCACCCTGAAGCACTTTATCAAACCAAAGCAACAAAATAACCAAAAGCCAGATCTTTCGATGTGACTTCATTCTTCTCTCTGTGATAACAAATAAAAACGCTACTTCTCTCCCACCTCCACTCTTACTAAAACTGACTGAATTCCACACATATTTTCCAGCTTGGAAAAAAAGCACTAAAAGCCAGACAGCCGAAAAATATGCAGTAGTAGTTTGGGGACACTTAATGCTTGCTAAAATAAATTGAAAAAACTTCCTCTAGCCAGCAGGTTTCACTCAAGGAATATTTTTTTTCCCTTTTTTATTGTGGAATATTTAAGCACATATAAAAGTCTAAATCTGCACAAGGTAACTAAGGGCAGAGTTTCATCCATCCATTGTCTGTTACCAGCTTCTTCCTTTTTAGGGTCACTGGTGCCCATATCCAGCAGTCACGGTGTAGTGTACACCCTGGACAGGTCTACAGTCCATCTCAGGGCCACATAGAGACAAACAACCATTCACTCTCTCACTCACACCTAGGGACAATGTAGCCTAACAGTCATGTGTTTGGTCTGTGGAACACCAACGCAGGCACAGCCATGAGAACATGCAAACTCTATACCCAGAAATGTCCCCAGTCGAGGTAGCAGCTCTACCAACTGAGCCAATGTCACTGCTTGCTGGTAATCTGATGTGAAGTGTGCAGTTGGGTAAATTTAAAGTAAAATTATACTTTCAGAAATAATGCCATTTCTTTCATCCAGCTTTTAATATCGTGCAAATATGTGCTTTAAATTAAACATATGAGTTTAAGTATTTGTATACAGTACATTTCTTTTTTTTAAGGTTTCTATGGCTCACCCCATAATAGGTTCCATGGTAAATCCAGATAAGTTGCAGTAACACAGTTTGGCCACATGGGGACAGTAAACATTTCATTCTTGCTGTTGTCCCAGATTAAAGCGCGATTGTTTACTTCCGGTGCACAGTTGAGCTGATTCTTTAATGTTGCAGTAAAAGGATCAGAGGTAACACAGCTACTTAAGCTTATCATCTTTAAGCGTTACTGGTCACGTTGTACCTTTAGCACCGTAAAATCATTGTTTATTTTGCACGAGAGGAAACAGCAGGCAGCTAACGACAGATAATAAGAACACAGCAGCTAACGTTAGCATAACACATGTTAACCAGTCATCATTAGCTTCAGTGGTTTTTGATTGAGAGATATTCTGGCGTGATGTTGTGCTAAGTTAATATCACAGAATGTATAAACCTCGTGTTTGATTTTTCTCCTTAAGATTTTAACGTAAATGGACCTGCCGTTTCTCCCAGAAAAGTCACTAATTTAACAATAGTTTGTCATTATATTCATTTTATCAGTACATTCTGAATTACTTACATAATTCAATTAAAGTTAATGAAATTAAAGTGTATAAAACGTACATACTGCCATCAAAATGCAGCCAAAATTTATTATAAAACTTGAGTTTTAATACTTAACCCAGGGGAAAGTGGTGGTTATTTTAGAGTCATTAGATCAGTATTTCTTATAAGGAAATTTGAATCAGAGTTTAAGCATATTTTTGGCTTTCTACAGAGCAAGCAGCAGCGATGGAAACTAATGAGGATGGTGGCTTCAGTGCGGGAGGCTCAGTGGGAGAGGAGAACTATTTTCTGGGATACACCTTTACTGACAGATCTCACTCGAGTCGGGTAGTGAAGAGCATCATGGACCTGTGCCTTGAAGGTGGACTCTTTGCTGACGTCACGATCATCGTGGACGACAAAGAGTTTCATCTTCATCGACTGGTGCTGTCTGCACAGAGCAGTTTCTTTCGCTCTATGTTCACATCCAACCTTAAGGAGTCCCACAACCGCACAATTGAGCTGAAGGACGTTAGTGCCACTGTCTTTCAGCTGCTGATTGACTACATCTATCATGGTACAATCAAACTAAGGGTGGAGGAACTGCAGGACACTTATGAAATGGCAGACATGTACCAGCTGACTGCTCTCTTTGAGGAATGCTCCCGCTTCCTCTCACGAACAGTGGAGGTCAAGAACTGTTTACAGGTGATTCCCCTCCATCCTCACACACACACACACACACCACCACCACCATTGATGTAACAGTCTGTGCAGTTTCATAGCATTTATGTGGACTGAGATTTTCATTTTTGTCTAGGTGATGTGGCTTGCAGACAGACACAGTGACCAAGAGCTGTACACAGCAGCCAAACAGTGTGCAAAAATCCATCTTGCTCAACTGCAGCAAACTGAAGAATATCTCAATCTGCCTCTCTGTCTGCTCTTGGACATCATCAAGGGTAGGCTATTACAGTTTAATGGCGTACGAAAATTAGAATTTAAAATTTTTAATTTTTTTTTACATGTTTTGTACCCAATTTTCTGTTAAAAAAACAAACAGCAAACTGGTCTAAAATTAAATTTTAAAAAGTGATTAATGTCCAAAATATTGTTGTAAAATATTGTTTATTTAGTTGCATTATTCAGAGGCTGCAGGTTTAAGCTCAGGATGCAACAGGATTTAATATAAAACAGTTGCTAAATCTTTCATCCAAGTTTGCTCTCTCTGGAGACTCCTGCAGAAATTAGCAGCTGGGAAAAAAAAAATTCTATGACTTTAATTTAGGGACTCTGTGTTTGTGTTCAGATGGAGTCCCAACCTCCCAGAATCCAATGGTGGCTATCGAATCATGGATTAACCACAACAAGGTTGAAAGAGAGGAGTTTTCTTGCATCCTTCAAGAGAATCTTAAGGTAGTATTGCTTTGTACAGGAGAAGAAGGTTTTCCTTATGGGTCAACCAGTAGAAGTTTTACAGGGCCATAAAATTAATTTTTTAAAAATCAGCTAATCCTCAGTAAAGAGCTGAATTGTCAGACCCAGTGTTATGTCGCTGATGTCTCTGTTTTCTTTATAGGAAATTGGGGAGAATGTCCACATTTACCTGATTGGTAAAGAGGAGACAAGGACTCACTCTCTTGCTGTGTCACTGCACTGTGATGAGGACGATACAATCAGTGTGAGCGGACAGAACAGTTTGTGCCATCAGATCACTGCTGCCTGTAAACATGGCGGTGATCTGTATGTGGTAGGGGGGTCCATACCTCGCCGCATGTGGAAGTGCAACATGCACACTATGGACTGGGAGCGGTGTGCGCCACTCCCCAGAGACCGCCTCCACCACACCATGGTCTCTGTCTCCACCCAGGACGCCATCTACTCACTAGGAGGTAAGACATTGCAGGACACGCTCTCTAATGCCATCATCTACTACACGGTGAAAGACAATGTGTGGACAGAGACCAGTCAGCTGGACACTGCAGTGTCCGGGGCTGCTGGTGTTAATCTGGGCGGCACCATCTACCTTCTTGGAGGGGAAGAAAATGACATGGACTTTTTTACGAAGCCGTCTCGTCTCATTCAGTGCTTTGACACATCCTCTCAAAGGTGCCAGATCAAACCCTACATGCTGCCGTTTGCAGGCTGCATGCACGCCGCTGTCCACATGGATGTGATCTTTATTGTAGGGGAAGGAGACTCCTTGGTCTGCTACAACCCCCTGCTGGAGAGCTTCACACGCCTGCGTTTCCCCGAAGTCTGGAGCTGCATCCCATCACTGTGGAAGGTGGCCAGCTGTAACGGCTGTATATATGTCTTCAGAGACAAATGTAAAAAAGGTGACGCCAACACATTAAAGTTTAACCCAGCCACGTCTGTGGTTTCGGTCATCAGAGGTATAAAGATCCTCCTCACAAACTGGCAGTTTGTCTTGGCATAACCTGCCCTCTGGATTTTCACACTCTTTTCCTGACTTCACTGTTCAGCCATCCTGTGACGACTGTTAAAGACATATTTATTCAGCTGCGTTGCTCATTCCAGCCTGGTAAAGATAATTCAGCTGTCTGTCACTTGCTTCTATTCTCAGTGTGTCATTGTGGGCCTCTTAACTGAGGAGTAAATCTGTGGTGATGCTGTGACCAGTAATGAACTAAGCTGTTGTTTCCTGTTTGTTTACAGAGGTACATGAACCAGTTCAGTGGAAAACACCCTTCATTATATTTCATATCAAGCTGATTTGACTGAATAAATTTAACATTTTTTTAAAGTTTGTGTCTATAAACCTAATGTCAGAGATGTTTTGTAACTTTTTAATTTTTACAATATTTTTAGGTATGTTGTAAATTATTGTTCAAGCTATTATATAAAATGCTAAAATATTGCCACAAAATGTCACCTTTTGTTTTATTTCAATGCTCTCGATCCTTAAGTTTTTCACAGTTTAAGGAACAGCAGTGTGCCACATCCCTTTAAAAGATTTAAAAACTTAATCGTATCAGTAATACGCAAGGTGAAATTTGCAAAAGTTTTAAATTCCGTTTTGATCATTAGAAAAGAGTTGAAGGAGAGAAAGCTACTACAGACCAGCCATTGATGTGCAGCTGTAACCCAAGCTCAGGAACATGTCAGAGTCTGAACTATTCTAAGCATCAGTTGCTGACACCGAGATGAGGTCTGAGAGGGGGCAGGTGGGTGGGGGGTATGCATAAGGACTCGTAGGAACTTAGTCATAATAAGCCCCGTCAGATTTGCAATCATTAAGAAAAAATAAGGCTTTGTTTATCCTCCAGATGACATTCTGCAGACTTGCACAGTAGACTCGGGTCAGACCTGTTTAAGGATGTATTTATGCTCCATAAGTCTGTGACGTAGAAACCTATATAGTCTGGAGTTGGTTAGTCAGGAATGTTTCATGGGAAGGTAGATTGCTAGGAGCTGTATTGACCTTGGGACAGTTTGCTGAGGGCAGAACATAATTCCTGAAGGGACACATGGTCTAGAGTGACATGGCCATCTGCTGTTGCAGCAGCAGCAGGAGGAAGGTGGAGGGGGCTGGACGCAGGGGTGCTAAGAATTCCTTTGGCTGGGGTGCGGAGGGAGTGGATATTCTGGGACACTACATCTTGTACTCAGCTGGGATACATGTTTCTTTGGTGTTTTTCAAATGGAAATCCAAAAGAGAAATTTTGCTTTGAATGTTTTTGATGATGAAACGGAATCATTACGTGGCTGAATGGAGATGATGCTTTCCTGAATCTTCATGTCTCCTCGAAGCATTTGGCGATAATGGTCTTTGCGTGTCGCCAATCTTTCTTGGATTTGGTTTCCTCTTCATCTCAGCACAGCCGGAGCTAATAGAGCTGGATCTGGTAGTCTTCATCTTCAAGGGATCTTCTTTAAAGTTGTGCTTTGTGTGGGAAGGATCTGCTTTCTTCCTGCCTTACTAGATGTGCATGGCCTAAACGAATGAATATTTTTATGAGGCACCTTGAACCAGAGATGGGCCAGGACCAAACCAAGCAGCAGATAGAGAAGGGCCTGAAGTTGTATCAGTCTAATCAGACTGACAAAGCCCTGCATGTGTGGACAAAGGTTCTGGAAAAGACCTCAGATCCTGGAGGGAAGTTTCGAGTGTTGGGGTGCCTGATCACAGCTCACTCAGAAATGGGAAAATACAAAGACATGCTCAAGGTAAGACTTCAAAACAACAGAATGCTGCATAAGCAATCAATTACCATCAAACCTGTATGCACTGATGAATGTTCTGGGGGCATTTAAAGGAGTCATTTTGTAAAAATAGCCCAAAAGTCTTCACATTTTAGATTTTTATTCAATGTTTTTACTTTGTCTCATCATATTTGCGTGATGCAACTGGTGTGTGGTTGTAAATCTGTGCACTAAAATGTCACCAAACATCTCGTAGCTTCATATGTCAACACACCAGCATAGGATAGATGTTGTTCTGCTGTAGTAGCATTGTTACATTTCTACAATCAGTGATTTCAAAGAGGTCAAAGGTAACCATCTTCCTTTTACAGCCATCTTGAGAAGCATGGGTTAATTTGTGGCTTCCACGCAATGCAGAGTAAATAAGTGCCCTGCAACCTTAGAATCAGTGTTGGGTGTCTTGTTGACATAATCATCCGAACGCCACCCACAACCCTAGTTTTAATGAAGACTTTAAAAAAATGCAAGGGGTCTTATGACTAAAAGTACACCTTTCTTCAATGGATAGTATGTCACTTACCTGCAGCTTCTATTCTCCTTTTCAACACGGTTCTCTTCAGTATGCCCTTGATCAGATCGACACAGCCAGAGAAATGGAAGACCCAGACTACCTGACGGAAGGCTACCTGAACTTGGCACGCAGCAACGAGAAGCTGTGTGACTTCCAGAAAACTGTCTCCTACTGTAAGACTTGCTTAAACATGCAGGGTACCACCGTGAGTCTGCAGCTCAATGGCCAGGTGTGTCTGAGCATGGGCAACGCCTACTTGGGCCTCAGCGTCTTCCAGAAAGCGCTGGAGAGCTACGAGAAGGCCCTACGCTACGCACACAACAATGACGACAAGATGCTGGAGTGCAGAGTGTGCTGCAGTCTAGGAAACATCTATGTTCAACTTAAGGTACTGGTGTGGATGAAATAATCGAATTGTTTCACAGATGAGTGCTAGGTTTCATCCTTTGATTCAGCATTCATTTTTTTTAAAAAGTTAACTAAAAATTTAGGGTACAAAAGAGATAAAATGTACAACTTTTTTCCAAGTTAATTACGGTTTATGATAATATTTGACTACACCTGAATGCAAACGTCACCAGTGTTTGGCTCATAGTGTTGTCTGTGTTGCAAACTAAGTAGTCTGGCTGGTAGGGGGCTTATGTTGTACCCTTGACACAGGAGATTTGTTAATATAATCCCCATGCTTCCCAGGGAGGATCAGTTTCAGTGGCAATACGATGAAGCAGCATTTAAATAATACATTTTTTTAATAATAAAGAAAGTAAAAAAAACAGTTTCAGCCTAACTGCTACCTTACATGGCACATGTAAATTGCATACACAGCAACTCAATCACAATGTCTGCTTACTTAGGATCCTGCTAATTGTTCCCATCTGCCAACAGGACTATGAGAAAGCCTTGTTTTTCCCCTGCAAGGCTGCTGAGCTTGTCAATGATTATGGCCAAAGTTGGAGCCTGAAGTATCGAGCCATGAGCCAATACCACATGTCTGTGGCCTACAGGAAACTGGAGCGCCTGCCTGATGCCATGGAGTGCTGTGAGGTATTGTTTAAAACCCTTCCGTACTCTCCTCAGCGACGAACGTACACAGCTTGGAGAATTTCACGGGTTAGGTTTCCTCTTTGAGGTACAGTTTGGATGCCAGTGCTGCAGATTCAGTAAATACAGGGCTAAAGACAGCTGCAAGCACCAGTTGTGTTTGCATGAGCCCGAAGACGCAGACAAAAATATGCTTCGAGGCACTGGTTTAAAGTGTTAATGAAAATGGTGGCTTAAGTCTTAACCCTGTTCTAATTATGTACTGAGGGTGAAAAATAGCTTGATGTCATTGCCTTGGAGTGCAAAAGTATCGTAACAACAGAGCAGGATATATTTAAGATTTATTACTTTTGCCAAACACATTTAGCCAAACAGATTATACATCCTGTCATATTCCAGATACCAGAGGACAAGGAGAGGCAGAAAGGTGACAACTCACACACCTGACGGCTTCTGTTTTTGAATATACACTTGTATGAAAACTGTGAAATGACCAAAAACATCTGTGGTATCGTAGTGGAGCATGGAGTGTTGGAGCGAAGACACTTCTGAAATATTCTGTTGTGTGCTCCAACAGGAATCTATGAAGATTGCTCTGCAGCATGGTGACAGACCTCTGCAAGCTTTGTGTTTACTAAACTTTGCAGATATTCATCGCTACAGGCATGATGTTGATGTAAGTGACAGCGATACAACCATATTAGTGCAAACACCCATTTCTAAACATTGTCATTTATGTTTAGAAAAGTGAAAAGCTGTTGTTTTATTTTTGGATTTTGGTGTTTGTAGACAACATGTCATATATTTTTATATTATATATATATATATAATTATTATTTTTAATCTATTCAGAAAGCGTTCCCTCGTTATGAGTCTTCACTGGGGATAATGACTGAGATTGGAAACCGTCTTGGACAAGTACACATCTACCTGGGAGTTGCAAAGTGTTGGCTCCTGCAGAAAGAATTTGACAAGGTTCATATAAGAAAATTGGGTTTTTTTGAGATCCTAAAATAAGATTGTTTTTTTTTTACCAAGAGTGCAGTAAATACTATGTGTTTATGATTACTTTGCAGGCACTTGAGTCTTTGCAGCGAGCACAGGAACTTGCAGATGGGATGGGAAGCAAGGTAACTTTCGTTTTTTTAAAAGAAACTGAGCAAACATAAAAGTAGAAATTTATATTTAAGACATAATAACAGTTTTTTTGTTTGTTTGTTTGGGTCTGTGGAGAGTTTATGAACAGTTATCATCTTACCTGTTGTAGATAGCTCTGTCAATGGCCCTAATTTGAATGAATAGAAATTATTTCAGAGTAGATCAATGTGTAAATCTGTAAGTACCCAATGCCTGTTGGCGTCATCTTGCTGTGATCTCCAGCTACACTGGAGCGGTTCACAGGTGCGATGAAGATCAGCACCTCCAAATCTGAGACCACAATCCTCAGTCAGAAAAGGGTGGATTGCCTTCTCCACTTTGGAAGGGAGGTGCTGCCTCAAGAGGAGGACTTTAAGTATCTTTGGGTTTTATTCATGAGTGAGGGAAGAATAAGACATGAGATGGAAAGACGAATCAGTGCAGCTTCCGCAGTATTACAGACTCTGTGCCCGTCTGTTGTGGCAAAGAAGGAGCTGAGCTGCAAGGCATAGTTCTCTGATTACCAGTTGGTCTCACATTTCTACCCTTACCTGTGGTCATGAACTCTGGGAAGGGAATGAAATCTCAGATACAAGCAGTCAAAATGAGTTCTACGCAAAGTAGCTGAACTCCCCCTCAGAGTGTGAGAAGTACAGATATTGTTCATCTTTTTGCGGAACCCTCACTTAAACAGATCAGAATCATTACTTTCAAATTGGCCAGCAATTCTAAATGCTCTAATTGCATCATTAAACAATATTGAAGAAGCAGTCTTCATGGTTTATTGATCATCATGTTTTTGCACATTAGCTGTGTACTCTGAAGGTTCACTGTCTGCGTGAAGGCATCTACCGAAACCTGAAGCAGCAGAATGAACTGAGAGAGGAGGTGGTGAAGTTCCTGCAGTGTGTCGAGGAGCTGGAGCTTTACTGCGGCATGTGTGGAGAGTCCATCGGGGACAGGAACCAAAAGCTGCAGGCATTACCCTGTTCCCACATTTTCCATCTCAAGTAGGTGTTTGTTAAATTCAACAGAGGTATTTGCTGTGATACTACCGTAAATACAAATACAAATTCTTTTTGGCCTCAAAACTTCTCTACTTCATTTCATTGATTCATGTTTCCAGGTGTCTGCAGACAAACGGGACAAAGGGTTGTCCGAAGTGTTTTAAGTCCTCCATAAAGCCTGGGTTTGTGTGATTGCCAAACTTGGATAGAGTGTTGGATCTGCAGACGCAGCACAACGCCTCATAGGCTCCTGACTGTTGTGAGAAAAGCAGGCAGCCTCGGGATGTGCGGAAATTCTTAAAAGAGCAACAATTTCCCGCTCTGCACAACAGGATGATGACCAGAGCGGCCTGGTTTGGGGCTCACAAACTCTGATTGGAGCATCCAGGTCATTTAGACATCAGCCTGACACCATCGGTGAATACGATGCACAGCTAACAGTGTAAAGTTTTAATATAAGCTGAAGAATCGTCATAGTTTCAGAGGACTGGAAATTTGTTGCAACATTTACGTAAGAACTGGACTGTTACCAGCAGCATTTCTGGCGTATGTACTCATTAAATCAGAATTGTTTAGTAAAAATTGTAATTAACTTGTATTTGGCAAAATACTTTTATGATGTCTCAGAAGTCTCGTAACTTGCTTTTTTTAACTCAACTAACTTTGTTTTTTAAGAAAACATCTGATTATTTTTTTCAGAACAGTTGAGCCATTTCTGAGATGCACTCATTTCATACAGATGAATTACTGTATCCATGTATATACGTTTCTCATATTTGTTTCTTTAGAAAGTTGATTTATTTGAGATCTTTTATAAAACTACACTCTTAACCATTAAAAACTAGTATGTCTTTACAAAACAGGTTCATGCAGCTTTTTTCCCTTAGAAATGAGGGAGAAGGAGGAAGACACATTGGACGTTTGACCAATTTTACAGTTAACATAAGTTTTTATAGGGGATGGACAGATTCTGTATGTTTACTTGTAAAATAATTGTAATTTATTTTCTATCACCAATTGAATTTTCTTTGCATCCAGGGTCATGAAACAAATCTGGCATTATTATATCAGCAAGTGGCTGCATGTTTTATTTAGGATGCAAGTCAACAATGTAAAAATATCTATACACATCAATTTATTTACTGGTACTTTCTTTCACATTTATTATACCTTTTCCTAATAGTAAATGAGTTTTACGGTTTTTATTCCATTTTAATGATTCAGCTTTAACTATATTCTCATTTTGAGCCAAAAGTCAGAACAATAAAAAACGTTGTTCAGACAATGGGTTTTATTTACTCAAGAACTGGTGTTTGTTTGGAGGCTGTGCTTGAAGTTGGTTAAAAAAAGACATTTGATGATGCGTTCGATTGCACAATAAAAGTTGATTATTTGGAACTGCATCAACAAAATGTAACTAATGCTTCTACCCTTTTTTGGAAATCCTCCATAAGTGATATGTTGCCTTTTAAACTGACTTTATGTTTCTCTCAATCAAAGTACAGTTTTGTTTTTTTGTTGTTTTTTTATTACACAAACCTTTGTACTTCTCATTCTCGGGAAACTTGGCCTCACATTTAAACACCAGCCAGTTCTTGTTTGAGGTTTATGCAGCCATACAATGATGTGTCACTGTTACATGAATAGATGTACATAATTATCCAAGTTCATTCTAGGTTTCCACGAAATAAGCATGATTTACAGACAGTATCTTTTAACAGTCGAAACTACCTCTGTTTTTGCCTCCAAAGCTTTGAGGATAAATGCTGCATTACCACAATGTTTAAACCTACAGACTAATGTTTTTCTAGGCATCAGCTTTTCAAACATGTACACATTTAGTCAAACCATGTTATAGTGTCTCATATGGAAACATGTTATTTTGGAGAATAAAGGACACTTAAAGTAAATGTATTTATTGATGTTTTATTTGTTTTTTTAAGATAGATCACTTTATATTAAAAATTGTTTCTAAAAAAATAGCATGGATGAAAAGTGCTGAGTGTATTTAACCTGCTCCTCTAGTTTGTCTGCATTTTTCAGTGTTGTGGGAAGCACCTCCTCCACTGACCGCACCTGACAAGCAGAATGGAAGTTCTTTCTGAGCCATTCCACAGGAGGACTTCAACATGCTGCGAACAAAGTCTTTCTCGGATGTGGACTTACTATGTCCTCAGTGCTCTGACATCTACTGCCTTCCTGTCGTTTTAACATGTGGCCACAACATCTGCAGGGTCTGCTTGTACAAATTCTGGGAATTGAAAAGGTGCAAAAACTGTCCGGTGTGTGGCATAGAGTCGACTTCTGGGATGCCTCCCATCAATTTAAACCTACAGAGTGCCGTGAAGGATTTTAGACAACGAAACATTGTTGAGAATCTAGAAGAATGCAGTCTTCACCACGAGAAGCTGAAGGTGTTTTGTAACGACGACGAGGAGCCCATCTGTCTCGTCTGCCAGATATCAAAGCAGCACACGATGCACAAGTGCTGCCCTGTGGAGGAAGCAGCACTGGCCAAACAGGTAATAGGAAGTGACACAAGACAAAGAAAATGTACTTTCTGATTGAATAAAGAGATTTAAAATGGTTTAAATAAATAATTAGATAAGATTTTTCCCCTCTTCTTTTTTCATAAAATCTGGATCCTGCTTAACCCTTTTCTCTAAGGCATTACCCACCTTTAACAGATGTATCGTTTCTTATGGTGATTGGTCGACTTGTGAAATTAGTTTACAGGTTTGATGACTCAGCTATTAATTCATGTACAGTCATTTTAGTAATAGGAAATTGTGAGTAATGTTTAATTGTTTTGTATCAGTTATTGGGGTTGTAAAGTTATGTTTTTGTTTTTGTGTTGACCCCAGGAAGAATAGTCTTCATCGAGGTGAGAACTATTGGGGATTCTTTCAAATAAAAAAAGCATTAAATTCAATCTAAAATGTCCAAATTTAAGAAAAAAATCCATGATGATTATACAGTAAACCAAACTTAGCTGATTATACATTTGAAAGTCAGTCATCAAAAAAACAATTATTCGTTACAATCTTAGTGGACAGAAACTTCTAACTTGTTTTTCTTTCAGTCTGAAATGTCAGCCCTACTGGAGCGCTTGAAAAAAAAGGTCAAACTAATGACAAAGACAAAGCTGCAATGGGAGGAAACAAAAACTTATTTGAAGGTAAAAAAGACTTGCACATTTTCTCCCTCTCCTCATCAACAAACAAATTATCATCAGTGATATAAGCAAATTCCTCAACTTTACAGACCCAAAGCTCCCAGATTGAAGCAACAATCAAAAAGGAGTTCAAGAAGCTTCACCAGTTCCTTACTGAAGAAGAAAGCAAGAGACTGAGGGCCCTCAATCAGGAAGAAGAAACAAAGACTGAGCTCATGAGCAAGAAGATCCAAACCATAGAAGAGGACATAAAAAGTCTCTTCTCCACCATCACTGACATTGACAAAGTCCTCCTTGAAAAGGATTTACCATTCCTTAAGGTAAAAAGAGCATTTCAGTTCCACAATTAGATATTCTAAACCAAAAGTATCCCCTCAGGGAAACAAGTACTTTAAATTATGCAAAATAAAAATGACAGGCTGATTTACTGAAACAGCAGACGCCTGTCTGCAAGTTACCAGTAATTTGTTAAAAATGCACTCGGACTAGCAAGACGAGTAAATCAGCCGCAGTGACACCGTGTGAACACAGCTTAGGACATAAGGAAGCTAAAAAAAAAGGGTTTTACAGTCAACATTTGGTTTACACAGGAAAAAAAATCTTATGAAAGCAATTCTCATTTATAGATTACTGGAATAAGATTTATAAAAAAAGATTGATATTTTCTGCAGATTTGACAGTGAAATGGAGGTATAATAATATGGGACTGCATATTGTTTTTGGATGCTTGTGCTCAAGATAAGGAAATGGATTATTTTCACAATATCTCTTCAAGTGATACAATTAATGGGAATAAAAGCAATCTTGACTCATTTGACTGCTGAGTAAAATTACATAGGGATATTTGTCCAAAACACAAAATCTAAGCCTTCTTCCACGTCTGCACCACGGTTGGATAGTAAAACTTATTATTGTGGATATCAATACCAACAGTAACATGATTTTAGGACATCATCTTTTTGTTCTTAAATACACAATTATGTATTTTAGTGTCTGAAGTTTCTATCTTTGAAGTCTATATTTATTTTAGGTTTAAAATTGTACACTACAAGTTTTATTTTTGTTTCCAATATCTCTTCCTTCAGAGCTCATGTGGTGTCTGACTTGTGTAAAATTTCACTTTTTTTTTTCTTTCAAACTCAGGCCTACAAGGAGACAAAGAGACAGTATGTACAAACTAATATGTGCTTCAATCCGCACTAGTTGTTTCCAGTAGATAATGTTGTGACAATTTCAACATGTTTTCAGGGCTACATCCACCATCCCAGACCCAGAGAATGTCAAAGACATCCTGCTCAATTCTTCAAAACATCTGGGGTTACTCAACTACGAAGTTTGGATCAAGATGATGAACATTGTTAAATACAGTGGGTGAACAAACAAATGTTGGTAACAAATTTGTTGTGAGGCACACAACAGCACATCACTGAACTTCATATTTTGCAGCTCCTGTCATTCTGGATCCGAACACGGCTCACGCCAACCTAAAGTTGTCCCAAGGATTGACCAGAGTGCAGTACAGCAACAAGCTGCTCCTACCCGACAACCCCGAGCGCTGCACCAGCCGCATGTGCGTGCTGGGAGCCAGTGGCTTTACATCCGGAAAGTACCGCTGGACGGTCGACTTGGGCCAGGGTAAGGACTGGTATGTGGGAGTGGCCAGCGAGTCTATTAAAAGAAAGAGCACGGTTTTCTTCAGCCCCGCCGAGGGTTTCTGGGTGATCGGCTACTGCAGCAAGGACTCGGTCTGGGCTCAGAGCTCGCCTCGGGCTAGAGTCGCCATGAAGCAGAAACTCGAGAAGATCACCATCGAGCTGGACTGTGACAAGGGAAAGGTGGTCTTCAGCAACCCAGATGATTCCTCTGTGATCTACACATTCAAGGAGAAATTCTCAGAGAAGATCTTCCCCTACATCTCTGTTGGACTGTGTGACAACTGGAAAAACGCCAGCCCGCTCACCATCTGCCCAATGACGTTAAAAGTGAATAAAGAATAAAACAATGAACTTGTTGTGCAGAAGTGTGTGCCAAGACCACTGGCACACAGAAAAAAAAAGACTTGAAAGGTCAGGAGAGTAGTTTTAAGAAGATTTTAGTTAAATTAATTTTATTTGATGACATTAACTTTCTTTGTTCTTTGGTTTCCTTTGTGTTGCCATATCTTTCAGTTTAGAGTCCAGTTTTCTTTGCAGATGTGCTTTCTTACTGGGGTCTACAGATTTGTCTTTCTTTCCACTCCCAGCATAAAGAACACCTTCTTTGCTTATTCTCTGTCGAGCATGGGACTTGGCCTTATCTCCACAGCCATGAACCTAAGAAATGTTAAAATAAATAATAGTAATTTTTGGTAATGACAAAAAAATGAATAACTACACAGACTCACTGTCCATTCTGCAAAATTTCTGATAAAGCTCACACACAAAATACAAAAAAAATAAATAAAATCATACCAAATGCCGCACTGTTGCCTCTTACCTCTGGTATATGATGACTGAGACAATATTGCCTGTTGCAGAAAATGCAAAGCTGTCCGAGTGTTAACACGGATGCTTTACACTTGGCAAAACTACAAACGCTGTCGGCCTTCATCACGGCACTGATGAGCGCTTCGAAGTCGTCATCCGGAGAGGCGGCGGCAGCGATGTCACAAGCTCCGGCCTTTGTTTTGTTCTTTCCTGTGAAACAAATGAGTTAAACTCGTACCAGATGTCTCTGAAAACACTTTTTGAAATGTTTTTATTTTGGATACAAACCTTTGCCCTTCTTTGTCAGCTGGCTCGGAGCTGGAGGAACATTTGTCTGTTGCTTTCTTTGTTGAGCAGTTTCTTCTCTTCTCTGCTGCTCTCGCTTCATTCTCTCCAAGTGTAAAGTTTTCAGGTCCAGTAAAGGCTGACGTGACGGTTCACTCTGCAGGCTGGAGAGAGTCTCCTCTGTCTGGGTTTCTTTAGTTTGGGTCTCTTCTTGCGTTGGCTCCTCAGCTGGTTTTGACATCACAGGCCTGGAGATAGTGATACATCTGTCGCTGCCCTCACCTCTGCTCTCATGAACAAGACCCAGCTCCTCAGAGATCTGATGGACCAGCAGCCGGTCGTGGGAGTTAAATGATGACGGAAACTGTAAATCGTTCCGATTTAAATCCTTTAGAAAATTCTCCACCTGCTGTCTGATTTCAGCGCATCTGCTGCTGTTCTGCTGCTGTTCCTTTGGTGCTGATGATGTGCAGGACTGAGTGTGACTTTGTGAACCAGCAGTTTCCACAGCATGTTTTTTCGGTTTGGCTTTGCTTGAAAGTTGATCTTTGACCCTCTGTTTTGTGGCGGCAGACGCGGTCTTTGTGTCTTTCTGCTCTCGGCTGTAATTCTGTGGCACAATATCTGGAAGGTATTCAAAAGCCGTCCTCACTTCCCCAAATTCAGTCATGTAACTGATGAGGGATTTGAGGAAAGCATGATTCTGAACAGTTTGTGTGTCGCAGACTACAGCAATGTGGCGTCGTGCACGAGTGACGGCAACATTTATCCTCCTGTCCTCTGCCAGAAATCCAACTTCACCTAAAATTAAATATATATATTAAGTGTCAGAAATAAACTCCAACAGCACAAAAGACATGGCACAATCAACAAAACATTACCCTTTCTGTTGGAGCGAACCAACGACAACACAACGGCTTCTTTCTCTCTGCCCTGAAATCCATCCACTGATTTTATCTCCAGCTCTGGGTGCCGTGAAGAAAGCTTCTGACGCAGAAGATCCACCTGTATATTGAGAAAAACACTCCTTCACTTCAAGAAACTAATGTTGGATCTTTTGTCTTTTTTATTTTGAAGGTTTTAGAAAAAGTTAGTTGAATATTATGATACGGTTTTCTAGCAATAGTTGAAAAGGTGTTTTTAAAAATAAAAAAAGCTACAATTCAAGGTTGCCATTTTTTTCTAAAACTTGCAGATTTATGTGAAGGTAAATTCAACCCAGGAAACTAAGATGTTCAAACACACAGCCTTTTAATTTGAAATGTTCTATTGTTCACTCCTAAATTCAAAAGATTTCCATGAAGTTTTGCTTGACTGAAAAAGAATTAACAGAGCATGTTTTATATACTGATTTGTTTTCCTTTTTTTGATTGGTGGGGGAAATAAAAAAATGATTAAAAAAAGTAAAAGAAATAAATCTTTGCCTTACTTGTAGATTATATGGTGCGATAAGAGCAATATCTTTAGCTTTAACTCCAGCTTCAATCAAGGCCTTGATGTGCAGCTCAACAATGTCAACCTCACCTTGAGATTTAACACACTGTTAGATCACACAGAATATAGACATTCAGTTTTACTTTTGATTAAAGTTTAAACCTTGGTTTCCTTTGGACTGCTCCTCTGTGACCTCCATTTCAGTCAGACCGCACCCTGCTGTGTCGATCAGAAGGAGGGGAGTGCAGGTTTCATCCACACAAGTAACGCCTGGTAGATCTCTGTTGAACCAAAAATACTTTTAACAGTTCTGTCTTACAGTGAGACTGTGCAGAAACACCAACAAAAAGTATGTTTCTACGGCTTTATGGAGGCTCACTTCAATAAATGTCTCTCCACTGAGCTGTGAGAGGTTAGTCTTCCACTGTACATGTTTTCGGAGGCCCACTCCATGATGGCACTGTTCATGCGGTATTGAACTGTTAGCATACGGACCACCGAGTCTCCGTACATCTGGATAAGTCGTTCCATGAGGCTCAGAGATAAGCCTTTAGATGCAGCCCTGCAATGGTGTACACAGAAAACAAAATATCATTTGAACCACAATACAAAATAATAATGCAAAGCTTTAAAAAAAGGCTTTTTTTCCCCCAGCAAGAAGTGCATTAAAAAAAATCCTTTCATAGTCATGAAAAAAAAACCCAAAAAACTAAAATCGATATCAACGATGCGTAATGTTTATTAAAAAAATGCACGATACGGCTAAGGTGAACAGATGAAATGCTTGAATGTGAATAAAAACTGAACAGGTTCCGTTACGTTTGTGATTTGATGGTCGGTGGTAGCTGTTTGTGGTCTCCAGCCAGGATGCACTTGCGCGCTCTGAGCAGGGCGATCCAGCAGCTGCTCTCCAAGGCTTGAGCACACTCATCAATCACCACCCAATCAAAATGCTCCGTCGGCAGGAACTTCAGAGGCCCGTCATCACAGGCTCCTGTAGACACAAACAGGTGCTCGCTGTTTGCCTGTCGCCTTCACTGTTACAGTTAATTGGTGGACTCTACTAACCGGTGTTGGTTGACAGCACAACATCAGCACTTTTCAGGATATGGGTGATGGTTGTTGCCTCCCTGGTTTTTAGCTCTTTTCTCAGCTCCCCTATTTCACGTTTATAGTTTACTCTCTCTCCTTTGTCGGACAACTTCCTCATCCCCATCTTTAAAAAGAAAAGAGGCATAAAATTTCCTCAAACTATTTGAGGTAACACTAAAGTGAAACCTTAGACGGAGTGCAAAGCAAACTGCAAAACTTACAAATGCTTTGTCGATATCCTGACGGATGTCTGCGATGATGTTTGCATTATCGCTCTGAGAGAGCACAGCATCCAACGAGTGCTTCTGGATGGATTCCAGGAGTCGCGCAGGGTGACCCAGTCTCAGGACTTTGGCCTTGCAGCAGGCTAACCTTTCCACTAAATTATCCACTGCAACATTTGATGGGGCACAGCAGAGGACCTGCACAGTCATACAATCCCAGGTATTAGAATGATCCAGTCTGAGACAACTGTACATAACCCCACCCCCAATGTATTAGAATAAATGATACTTTTTGAACCTTTTGGCCTTGTTTTACTGCTTGCAGGATGATCTCAACAACAGTGGTTGTTTTACCAGTGCCTGGAGGTCCATGAATCACAGCCAGTTCTCTCTGTGACAGAGCAAAGGTGACAGCTTCTCTTTGGGAATCATCCAAGTCTGAGTTAAAGAATCCAACCTCTTCTGTTGAAACAAAACAGAAACACACAAAATTAATTGGCGTTTCAAGATGTTCAACTCATCCAAGATGCATTTATTTTCTAAGTCTTTACTTACTCAGCTGTGAGTGAGAAGAAGGCTGCGTGTTTCCAAAAAGAACATTTATCAAATTACCAGCAGGTCCGTTGCTGTATCCATTTAATGCATTTAAGGCACTGCAAGCACAAAACAAACAGAGAAAAAAATATGATAGTTTTATCAAAAATTATACACTCATCACTTTAAAATTACAGATGTTACTCACCGTTTCATTCGTTTATAAGTGATGTCATTGGCCAACTGTAAGAGGTTGTAAAGAGTATCTCTGTCAAAACCATCCTTCAAATCGTCAAAGGCCACGCTCATAGATGCCTGACTGACCCTCGTTACTATCCCTGTGCAGATCTGTGAGGCTGCAGAGCACTCGGACGAGTCATACAAGCCAACAATATCACCTGAAACCAAAAAAGTCAACCCCACAGTCAGCCAAACATAAACCTGAAGACACAGAAACACTGATGTTTAGTCTTCCATCTCACCTGGCCCGAAACTGTTGCTTGGAAGAGATGAAAAACCAAGATGCTTCCTTGGTTCAAAGACAACAACCGTGCGACCATATAGGCCTGTAGACTGACTTCCTATCTGCAGCTTCAAAAGGCAAACTCCTTTAGTTTGAAGGTCCTTCAAGGAAATGTTCTCCTGCCATATCCTGAGGTCAGAAGATGACAAGTCATTTAAAAAAAAGAAAAAGAAAGGTATACTGGTCAAAATCAATATTAAATAAGACTGGATGTTTGCTCAGATCCATATGTGTAAGAATGTATGAAGGTAAAGACGTGCAGAAACAGGAGTGTGGACACACTCTTTGAAACAACAGGCCCCTAGTCCTGAGTAACTTCATGGCTTCTTTTATTAACTGGGTTCAAACCTAGTTTCTTGTAGTTCAGCCTCCCGCTCTTCTTGCAGAAGCTCAATAGTCTTCAAAACAAACTTTTCCAATGCCATTGCCTAAAATATTTACAAAAATGTACAAAATATTAATAACACACACATACAACAGTAAGTCATTTTATAATCACATGCAACACGGGCTACATTTGTCTGATCAGATTTGGTGTAATTTATGGATCAACTATAACCTATAAGTCTGCGTCTATCTTCGAAAAAAAAAGGACTAGTTAAAAATAAAGCTCATATTTAAAAAAAAGCCTTGACGTTTTTTAACTTTCCATATCTGAGTGTTTCTATTTTGAATGAGTCCATCTCAGCTTGTTTCATTCTTCCACTTCATTTTGAATTCAACCATGTACATTAGTTCAACCATATTCATTAGTTAAAGCCTTCTGAAGTTTGAAGAATAGCTTCAGAGATCTTCAACCCTGATTAAAATAATAATAATTACCTATTGCCTATGTTCCATCACTCATACATTCCAGTCAGGTGTGTTGAAGCAGGGAAACATCTAAAACATGCAGGACACGGTGGGTCACTAGGACCAGGGTTGAAGACCTCTAGCTTAAAGATGTGTAAAGTAAAAACCAAGCGGTAAGAGTTTAAATTCTAACTTAATTCGTAGTCTGTGAAAATAATATTATAACACGAGAATTAATTAGAGTACATGTGAAAAAGACGTTAGACGTTTTTAGATACACCATTCAAATGAATAATGGCTAAGTTCAATGTTGACGCGTTAGCCATTTGAATACAACTCACACAGAAGCTGACTTACCTGCTGTTGAGTCACCAAGATGTGTAAATATATAAATAATGCATGTGATTTGATCAGACGTACTGCTGCTCCGTGAGTCTTCCTTGGGTCTTCGCACAGACACACTGCCACCTATTGGCTGGGAGGACATTTTCCCCCTCTGTCACGGCTTTTATTTTGAAATTCACCCAAACACGGAAGTTGTCTGGCTGTGTTGATGCTCCTCCTACAACGTTTGGCTAAGTTTTCTAACACGTCCACTGACAGCCAATGCAACGCAATACTTTAGTATTAACACGTTTTTGTTAAATAAATATGACTTAAAACTGGACAGGCTGTGAATGAGCCACCGTATAAATTCAGACCTCCAGGATATGCTGGTTTTTAATCTTCCACATCTCAAGTCAGTCAGTCAGGAAGGAAACACAGTCACTACTGCAGTAAGCCAGCAGACCTCAGTCGGATAATTTCTGTTAAATTCGTCGTCTTCGTTGACTTTTTGGAAATGAAAACCGCGTTATTGTTGCTGCATGCCGTCTCGTCCTGCTGGCTGGTCAGCGCCACGCTTTCAAAAACGGACGCAAAGAAGCCGCATAAAGCCGAAGCTGAGGTGAGTGAGCTGCTCTACACCTGTCTGTGTGTTGGTGACCTGTCGGTGCACGATGACTGGACCTAACCTGAGTTTGTAAATTTTATTTTACGTGTACCTTGCTGCTTAGACATCTCTAGCTGAGCTGTCTGTGTTGGAAAGAGGTCTTGTTGTCTCAGATCTCCAATGGAAAGACGTTGTGAAGGAGGAAAAGAGGTACTGTGCGAACATGAAGAAGACATTTCAAGGACCTGTTCTTGGATATGTCACACCCGTGAGTCTGACATTTATCTACACCCAGATTTTAATGGCAATTCAAGAACACAGATTTGATCTTTACATATCTACCCTCCCGGTACCAAAATTAGCAGAATGTAGTGAGCATTTTTAAAAAAATAGGTTAAAAGTCACTATCTCTGTATTTCATCTAATTGTGCTTAAAAACAAATTAACAAGAAAGTTGCTTTATTAAAAATATAATATGTGGTTGAGGAGACCCCGTGGAAGACCCAGGACATGCTGGAGAGACTATGTCTCTCGGCTGGCCTGGGAACGCCTTGGAATCCTCCCAGAAGAGCT
>JAVKLF010000011.1:7955015-7967620 GCA_034783495.1 Millerichthys robustus | reverse complement strand
TGGGCTTCCCTGCTCAAGCTGCTGCCCCCGCGACCCGACTCGGATTAAGCGGGAGATAATGGATGGATGGATGGATGAATATGTGGTTGAGATTGAACTAGTAGTCTGTAAATCTACTAGGAACAAATCTAATTGTATTGTCTCTTCATAGTGTAGTTAGTTCATGAATTTTTAAAATTTAATTTCAATCAGATCATTTAAAAGCTGTCGTTTACTTGTAATAAGGTTTTAAGCAAAACAATTACGTCATTTAGAATATTGAATATGACAAAACTAAAGACCTTTTCCATAAAAAAGCATATCTTAAATCTTTGTATTGATGCAGTATTTGGTCTTTTTGTCTCCATCCTGCAGTGGAATTCCCATGGATACGATGTTGCCAAGATGTTTGGCTCCAAACTGACGTCGGTGTCTCCGGTTTGGCTTCAGCTTCGTCGACGGGCTCCTGAAACCTTTGACGTTACAGGACTCCACGATCACGACTCTGGTAGATGAGTCACTGAATTTTCAGTCATATCAGAAGTAAAAGGTGACTTTTAAAGCCCTTTTTTCTTTGTAGGTTGGGTCAAAGCGGTATGCAAGTCAAACAAAAAAGTCCGGATGGGTGAGTTAAGACGGTCTGTTAATGCGAATCGTGTCAGTAAATTAATCAGTCACTTCATTATTTTCTTCGATCGTTTGATCTGCAGTGCCTCGTATCCTGTTTGACGGCTGGTCCTATCAGGACTATATGAGCGTGCTGGGGAGTGAAGATGAAATTGAAGAGCTGGCGAGTGAGCTAGTGGATGTTGCAAAGGTAATTTACCGTTTTTTTCTTTTTAAATTCCCTTGAATAATTGCTGTTTGCTCTAACTGATGTAAACGCTGTGGCCTTTCAGACTGAAGGATTCGATGGGTTTACCTTGGAGCTCTGGAGCCAGCTTGGTGGTAACAAGAGAAAGTAAGTTTTTCAGCTGGCAAAATTAATGTTTTGGCTTTTTTATTGTCAGTTGACTTAAAAAATATGTACATACATTTTTCCCCATACAGGGAGCTGGTTCATTTGGTGAAACACGTATGTGAGACTTTAAAGTCTAAAAAGTTAGACTGCATTCTTGTTATTCCCCCTGCTGTGACGAGGTGAATGAAGTTATCTCACTTTTCCTAACTGTTTTTGTACAAAAACTAGTGATTGGTGCTGTATTTAGTTTTTCTCCTGTTTTATAATTATCAGTACGGGACAGCCGGGGATGTTTGGCAAGGAGGAGTTTGAAGAGCTGGCTCCATTTGTTGATGGGTTCAGCCTTATGACGTACGACTACTCCAGTGGCCCCAGGTGGGTAACGAAGACCAATTCTCAAAGTTCAGACAGAAATAGACTCCCAACAAGAAAATATAAAGAATCCTTTTGTTTGTCTTATTTATTTGAACAGGCCAGGACCAAGTGCCCCTCTCCCCTGGGTCAGAGAATGCATTCTCGAGCTGGCTCCCAATAGTCAGTGGAGGCAAAAGATTTTGCTTGGACTCAATTTGTATGGCCTTGATTTTTCGAGCCACGGAACCGAGCCAGTCCTGGGTGGAAGGTAGGATTTAACTCATTGGTGGAACACTGCAGGCTTTTAAAAAAATCAGAATTTGAGGGATGAATGAGGGATGAGATTGGCGGGCAAATCGATGCAGCTTCCACAGTATTGCGTACTCTGTGCTGGTCTGTTGTGGTGAAGGAAGAGGGGCACTGCAAGGCAACGCTATTGGTCTATCCCCCCTCACCTGTGGTCACAAACTCAAGGTAGTGATTAGAAGAATGAGATCCCAGATACAGATGCTAGAAATTAGTTTTGTCTGCAGGGTAGCTGGACTCTCCCTTAGAGATGAGGTGAGAAATTCAGTTAGGGTCCAGGAGAGACTTGTAGAGCTGCTACTCCTCCAAATCGAGTGAAACCTGTTGGTGGCAGTTCCAGTATCTGGTAAGGAAGCCCCCTGGACATGTCCCTTGGGAGGTGTTCCAGGCATGTCCAATTGGAGGAGACCTCTGGGAAGACCCAGGACACACTGGGACACACCTTTGAACACCTTGGAGACCTTGCTGCTCCAATGACCTCACTCCAGAACAAATGGAAAATAATTGATGAAATTCATACATTTTACCTTCTATAGAGTTTTCAGAGTATAATTAATGCTGCATTACAAAGATCATCATTCTGTACACAGTACCTAAGAGTATGCAGAAATTTCAGACTCTTGTGATTCTGCAACACTTTCTTATGTTGAGATGCATGGGGATCATATTATGCATCTTTAACATGTATTGCTTTATTTAGTAGTTTGACAAAGCGTTTTAAAATCAGTCAACGTTACTTTATCCTGCTGCCTAATTACAATGGCACAATTAAACAAAACTCTGAATACATGCTTAGTCTTTTTGCTCCATTTTTATTCTTTCATCAAAACCTGGTGCCAGAACTGTTTTACAACAGAACACAATCAAGGTTCAGCTGCATTAAGCTGGACCTAATCCTATCCTTGAATCAACCTCAAACAGATAAAAGTACAGTGAAATGTTATTACAAAATGTTTCCAAACTTTCAACTTTAATTGTATGTGTGTAATTAAAAAGGAATAATGATAGCTTTACATGTAAGAAGAAGGTATTTTAATGCTCTGGTTTTCTGTAGGTACGTCGAGATTTTGCGAGACAACCGGCCCAAAATTCTCTGGGATGAACATTCTGCAGAGCATTACTTCAGCTATAAAAGGTACAGATTAAGAGAAATAGAAATATGGTTTAAATGTTCAACTCTCAGGAAGATTTTTAAATAACACTGTTTCCCCTTCTTTCATGTCAGAAACAACGCAGTCAAGCATGTGGTGTACTATCCATCACTTAAGGTAAAAATACATTTTTCAAAATTTTAAACTACTGATCAATCTACATTATTCCAACAACTATTATTGTTACAGTCAATCTTCGTGAGAATCTCTTTGGCCACTGAACTGGGAACAGGACTTTCTTTATGGGAGCTGGGACAAGGACTGGATTATTTCTATGATCTACTATAAGTGTTGGACTTCCTA
Source organism: Millerichthys robustus (assembly GCA_034783495.1). Lineage (NCBI taxonomy): Eukaryota > Metazoa > Chordata > Actinopteri > Cyprinodontiformes > Rivulidae > Millerichthys > Millerichthys robustus. The sequence continues at coordinate 7,964,566 of JAVKLF010000011.1, read as the reverse complement.
GTAAAAGCAGCACATTGATTCAGATTTTTCTTTGAACTGAAACAATCTTTGTGGTGAAACATACAAAGTCTGGTTAATATTTAACTTGCCTGAGGGTCATGAATGTGTTGCTAAGTCTTGTCTGGGTGACTAAAATGGCCACTTGTTTAAAAAAAGGTACTTGAAGCAAATCAGGTACTTCCGTTTGGCTTATTTTTATGCTGAGCTTGTGATTTGTACAGATTTAACTGTAGTAGTACATCTACATTCACCCATAAGTCAAACAAAAGGAGGTTTGTGTTTGGTGGCAGGCTGAAGTAAAATATCCATTACTTTTTGGATCCATATTTGCTAAAAAATAAAAAAAAAATCTTCAATAATGCTTCATTATCAATACAGCTTTGTTTAATTTATGGCCAATTACAAATATAATGGAATCGTATTTACAGTGTTGCCAAACATCTGACAAATTACCATTCATGATTTCTTCACAATAAATGTTTACATGACTCTAGGTCACAGAACAATATTTACTTGGCATTACAAAGCAGGACCAGATTATTCACTGCAAGTGACGTTGACTGCATATTCTGTCCAGTTATTAAGTGTCTGTCTATGACGACATGAACGGCGTCTTCTTCACTTGCTGAAAAGCAAAGACCAACAGCTGCTTTGAGGAATTATGCGTATTGTATTTATTTTTTGTGTGTGTTGCGGGTTTGCTCACCTGTGTAGGATCCACCGTTGTCTTTTACAAAATCTTCAACGATCAGAGGCAGGTTTGCAAAGTCGGGATTCCGCACCAGTTCGAACACCGACGGCTTATGAGGAAAACGGTTACCATTGTTAAATACAGTGAATGCACACCTGTGGCCTGGATAAACATCCTGAGGAATATTCACAAACCCCAGTTAAGCTGTAACCACTGAAAATCCACCTCTGCCCGTCTGTGGCACAACACAGTCCAGACACGCCCTGACCCACAGCACAGACTGGCTCTGCAAAGTACGAGGGGGGAAAGCTATATTCATTAAGCAGGTACAAAAGATAAAGATTTTATAACGTGTCTTAAACTCACTTTGCTGAGAGATAAACTGTGTAAGAATGCGGTGAAGAGAGCCACTGTGGGCCAGGTCATGGAGCCCTCCAGGACAGTCTGGGATGAGCAGAGCTTGATATCTGGCTCCTTAAAAAAAGGTCATGAAGATGCTTCTGAGCAAAGTCCAACAACAACAGTCCAGCAGCAACAAACCGTTTTAATGATGATGATGATGATGAAACAAATCTCACCATCTATAGATTCAAGTTTGACTGGCGTTGCGTACGATTTTATGTTGAAGTCCTGCACCCATCGAGCCGTGCTTTCATCCACTCCAATAAAGTCAATCGTCTTTCCCTGCAGTTCAAAACACACACTGAACAAATCCAAAAACAATCTCTGGTACTAAAGTCACATGATGGCAACTGCACTGGGAAACACAAAGATAAACTAATTACAATAAATGGTCTGCCTCTACACGATTTTTTGTAATTCCAAATGACAAACACCTGAAGATTCTTGTTCAGTTCCACAAGATTCTAATGATTCATGATGTTTTCTAAAGATTGTACAAAAAAAATCGAATTACCATTTAAACATCTTGATTAGGAACATTTTAAAGAGATTAAAGTTGTGTTTCAGAGTCTGATATTTTCTCAGTAAGTGACTTTGATTCTTGTCTTGAATATTGAATCAAAAAGATGAAGATTGTGCTCTCTCAGAACAATGTTTATGTTCTTGTTTAGTTCTTTTATGCAGATGAGAGAACAGTTGAGCAAGAGAATGTAGAGGATTCTTTATCAAAAGTTGGTATACCACGGTCCTTACCTTGGAATGCAGATGATAAAAAAGTATACCCCTACTAGCAATAATGTCAAAAAACAGTGTATTTTGGCCACACAGGAAATTGCTGAAGGGAAATAAGTATATGATAAGAATCTAAGTTTAGATGTGATGGTATGTTTCCACATAAAACGTGATAAATTGTGCTTGTACACAGTTTAGTAAAAAGGATAGTATAAATATAATTTTATAGATAAAGTTGCTGGAAACCCTTACAACTTATTAAAAGAATGTTTTCTTGTCAAAAGTGATTCAGTTACAAGCCTTTTTTAGTATAACATTACACAAATCTGTGCCAGCGGGGGGCGATATTGTGCATTTCTCTGCACAAACGTCTTAAAGAAAAACGCGTAGAAGAGAATTTACGTAACCTGCGTAAGTAAAGATCAAGGTAAGATTGTAGCTTCGTGACTTCTCTAAACATTTCATGACAATCGCATTGACTAACAAATATAAGGTAGTTTTTTGTGACGAATCATTAAATACCTGTGTACTGTCGTTTTAAAATGTAAATTCACTGTAGATTAATAAATTGTTAAACATTTAATAAGTAAATGACTAAATCTAAGCTTTATCCTTGTTTTACGCAGTTTACGTAAATGCTCTTCTTCAAGCCGTATATGCGGAGAAATGCACGCTATCGCCTCACCGTGGTCAGACTTGGTGTAACAAGTGTCGTTTTCTGTTTTGGTTTTTAAGATAAAAATTCTTACCCCTGGCGTGGCCACCTGGAGATTAAACGCCGTGCTGCATATACTGAAGCACTGAAGAAAAGATTTGGCTGACACCCCTGAATGAATTAAAACAACGATTGACATGATTTGACAGCATTATCAAATGAAGGCAGATCGACAAGCTAACAAGCCAATTAATGACCAAAAAAAGACACCTTTATTACTTAATTTATTATTTGAGATTTATTTGGCTTACCTTGTGGTGAGGCGCTAGCCACTATCAAACAAGTTGGTTTCGCGGACATGCTATAAACTGTTAGCTTAAAATGAATGAGAAGCTACAAAAAGCGACGCTAGGTGGAAGTACAGTCAGCTGACAACAACATCCGCTTCAACATTTTCACAATAAAAGTTCAAAACTAATCAGCACATTTCTGAAACAAAATAAAGCGTGTATTAATTTGCATTTCTACAAACAGCGTAAAATAGTTTATTAAAGTCCAAGTAAATACATTTTTGGTGCATAAAAGATATATCTGCAAAACGTTTCAAAGCTAATTCAGATTTCTCAGTACTCGATTATAAAAATATTTCTTTAGTTAGGAAATCTTAGCTGTTTTCTTTGTTATAAAATCAAACATGAGTGAAATTCTCTGTGAGGATTAGATTAGTGCTGTCCAGCAGCATTATGGTCTCTTTAGTGTTTGTATTTTTAAAAATATGTTGGGTCTTATTATTTGGAGTCAGAACTGAACAGAAACTGCAAGAGTTGTGTCATAAGAAAACATATTCAAGTTAATAACTTCAAGTTAATAATGTTTTAAAATCAGTATGGATCTTCCTTCAGGTTTCGATAAAGGCAGCAAGTGAACATCATCCCCACGAGCTGAAAGAAAACAAAATTAAAGAACCTCTTAGACCTGCTTTTTGTAAACTGATGATCAAATTCTTCTGTATTTAACTCAATGATTAAAGCTTCACCTGTAGAAATGCAATCCCAACACCCACTGCGCCAAGGATATACAATTGATTCTGAATGAAGTTCTCTAATTTCATGATGCATCCTCCCTGGGGGGTGGCATAATACAAAGGGTAAAATAAAAATATTGTTGAACGAGAAAAAAAGGATCTCTTATACCTCCACTTTGTAGATGTTGGATGGATGGGTCCTGCAACCGCAGAGCTCACTGGGAGTTTTGCAGCAGCTATCAGGAACAAGCCGCTTATTTTCTGCTTTCTGGATCCACACACTGCCTGTCCAGTCTGAGTAGTTGTGACTACCACAGCACTTAAACTGAAGGGGAGGGAAGAAAAATGATGAAAAACTGAGCTTCATTTGACCAGTTTTTCGGCAATCGTGAAATAATCAAGCCTTTCCCCTCCCTCCACACCTCCTGCTGTAGCTTGTCAACAGCCTGTGTGACGCTCTCCTCTCCTGGTTGATGGTATTTCTGCTGCATAGTTTCCTGTAGATTCTGTCTGAGCTCATCATCCAGCTGTGAAGCAGGAGAAGCATTTTAGTGAAGGGAGAAAAAAAAATCAGACACTACTCCTCCCTTTGTTAAAAATAGCATCTCTGGTCAAGTTTCTATCCTCCCCTGTAACATTCCTGTCTACCTGAGTGTTTGCCCACACATAACTGAAACTATAATCCCACAGATTTACTGACCTCAGTTCCTGATTCACCAAAGCAGGTTTCATATTAGCTTAACAGAAGGTAATGTGCAAACTGTAAAGGTTAAAAATTAGCTAATGTTGGATTCTTTCACATTGGTATGTTGATTTAAAAAAAAGAGTTTATTTATGAAGAAGAAAAACCTTTGTTTGAATAGTCATTAGCCTGTCTAGAAGACTTTTGCCTATTTCTCTAAAGCTACTCTGCTCTATAACCGATGTCAACTCCAATCTAAAAATTCATGAACGTTCTTGCTAATGTTATTTTATAAACCGTAACACTGCTGTCAGTTCCACACTTTAGTTATTATAGCAGAAATATTGCTAGAAATGCCCCTAGTTTCACCAAAGTGCTACAGCTAGGTGCCACTGCAGCTATTAACACTCATGTAAGCATTGGTTTCTTTGTCAATAACTGCCTAATGTAAACTTCACTTTAATGCAAAGGTTTTGCAAAATAGTGTTTGCATGAACTACTGTGAAATATTTGAGGTTTAACTTAATCTGTCAGAATTAAACTTTATTTCTCCAAACTGAAGAGTCAACTACAATAAGTAACATATTAATTGTTCATAACATTTCCACAGAAACAACTTTTAAAAGGTCTTGAACACAAAAACTGTTGATGAAAGTGATTCAAAAGAGGAACACACACGTCATAAAATTACCTGTTGGCAGAAAGGGAAACACTGGAGCGAGCACAAGAAGGAAGAAAGAGAGTTGTGAGAAGAATGCAAAAGAAGAACAAAAGGAGAATGTGCACAGAAAGGCATGCAGAGAGTAAATCTCACAAAAGGGTGCAGGCACTTTTGGGTTAGAATTTTGTAAATAAATGACAGAAAGTAAGGAATTGGGTTTGAAATCACACAAAGTAGAAGGATACACATTTTGCAATTACTGCAGTGATATTTAAAAACAAAACTTTTCTGTGAGCCAAAATGATGGCAGATAAAACGAACAGAAGGTAAAACAGGAGAAAAATAATCTCACCTGCTGGTAGTTAATGTAAGCCAGGACTCCAGCAATAATTTCCAGCAGGAAAATACAAAGCAACAAAACCAAATACTGCAGAGAAAAAAAAAAAATTTAAAAAATGAAAGTACGAATAAACTAAAAAAAAAACCCAAACATTTGACCATCTTTATGGCAGTTTGTCTATGCAATCATGCAAAAGTGTGAATGCAACTTTGTGAAACTCAAAAGTGAATTTTTGGTGAATAAATTACGGAATCGTGGAAAAGAAACGTTTTTTTTTTATGTGGAAAGATACGAAAATAGACATGATGTCACAGAGTTTGTGCAACTCTGCTGTCAGTCTGAGCAGCCGCCTGTGATGCCCCTCATTCCTGGGGCGTGAGTTGCACTCTAAATGCAAACTCTTAAAGACACACTCTGTGCGACTTTCTCTGTCATACCTGACAGCATGCCTGACATATCGAGCTGCGCTGGATGGATGCAGACTAAATAGGTCACACAGCTCATTTTAAACATGTCTTTGTTTCTGATTTGACATATGGAAATAAAAGTAAAATAAATCAATAAACGACACAAAACAATAAAATTTTCTTGCTTATGTCGTGCGTTTTTAGGACTGACCCCCTTACCACAATCAAAAGACTTCTTAACTCCTTTAGAGTGGCACAGCATCCGATTATGCCGGTCACGATCACGACGACTCCAGCGGCTATCAGGATGTAAGCAGAGGCCGAGTAGAAGTTGGAGTTTAACAAACTGATGTAGTCGCTCTTTTCCACCAGAGTCCACACGCCCACCGCCAGCACGGCCCCTCCTGCCAGCTTCCACAGCACACCATCATCATCAGCACAATTCAGACCAGATGCTCAGATAAAGAATGCAGCAGATAACTCAAAGCAGTTCTGAGAAAACGCCTAAAATATGACCAGAATCCAAACGAGACAACACCTTATTGATTTACTGTAAGCTCCAACAGAATGAAGCTAAATTAGTGTTGGAGTCTGCTGCATTTAAACCATTAAGCCACATTAAGCCATTTAGAATTTTATTCTTAAAATCTAAAATGGGAGTTAATCGAGCAAGGAAAAAACAAATAATCACTGTTACATTTGCAAATAAGTGACTGTGTTGTAATACTTTCATTATAATTATATCTTTCCAGTCAGTATTTAAAACATTTGGTAGGTTTTGTCACTTTTTGTTTCTGCTTTGGGACACACATGTTTTCATGTGGACTTACCCAGAATAAAATATTGAAGAGAAAAAGTAGATATTTCAGACAAATTACCCCACATGACTTTGGTTTTGTTCCACGAGCTTCCATTCTGGACGAGAAAAGACAAATTAGTGGTCTAAAAACTGCTGCAAAGACACACAAAACAATAACGAATGGGCTCTAAAGGTTTAGAATGTGTAGAACCCAAGGCCTGCATGCCAAATGTGGCCCACAAGAGCTTCAAATGTCTTACAATAAGAGTATGCTGCTTTAAAGCTAGCATTGACCATAAGCTATATTTCCCATATTGTATGGTTATTTTACCAGCAAAAGATTGTTCTGTTACAAGAGATAAGAACATTATCACACATTTTTCTGCTCTTATTTCTGCATAATGTCAAGGTAAAGCCTCACACACTATCTGTGTAGTTAGCTGCACCCTACTTCAGAGTTTTCCTCCTTTCAGTCTGCATTATATTTCCACCGTTAGTAAGAAAAGGTGATCTTATGGTTGGAGCTGAGCTGCAGAATATAAAAGACCTTAAAAAAAAGAAAAAATAACTCTTTGTTTATTCTCTGGTTTTTATTTTAAAACTGGCAACAAGTTGGTGTAACTGTGGCGACAGAAGGAGCCCACGGATGAAATCAAATATGTTGTGGGGAAAACATACTTAACGACTTGTGTCACGTCCGCCAGCAGACAGATGTATGTCTCCATCTCAGTAACTTACACTCATTCTGAAGTTTGCTTTTATCTTAAACTCAACTATTTATTTTTATTTTTTTGGAAAAAAGAAAAAAATCTGAGCAAAACAGTGAGGTTGTACTTTTAAATATCATCCCTGCATTTCTCTATCTGCACAGAAACAGGTTTAAACAGAGGAAACTCACAACAGACACTCTAGAAGTGTACGATAAAACTTTTAAGATATAAACTAAACTGCATGCCCTAAAGTTGCTGGAAAACAACCATGCTAATGCTCATATAATTATTTTTACCTCATTGTGTCATGGAAATGATGGCTCTCCCATTTTATTGAGACCAAAAATACTCCTACCTGATTTCCGATGATGGCTCTCAGAGTGCGTCTGCAGATCCCACTGACCCCTCGCTCACTGTGTTGCTGTTGCTGAAGGTGAACTGAATACAGCGTTAAGTTCTCAGCTGACGCTCAAAGCCAAAAGCCTCCCTCCCACACAAGCGTCTGAGCGTCTGTCCTTTTTTGGCTCCACGGGCAGCACGTCCCCCTGACACAACAAGCTGCACAGAGTAACTTGTCTGCCCCCCTCTGGTTTTAACAAACATGGATTCTTGTTACACCAAAATTAAGCCCCGACCAACTAAAGGAGTTATCAAAAAATATAAAAAATTTATTATTAAGACAATATAAATTAGACAAACAATACAGTTATAATTCAGTAAACTTCTTCACAGAAAAAATGTCCTTGTTTCTGTGTTAAACTGAATGGCCTGTGGACATAATAATCCTTTGTTGGTGTGGGATGATGCTGAATCAAAGCCAGGGAGTAAATATTCTCCCCAAACGCCTGAATGCTACATTTTACTTCAAGTACAGCAACGCCTCTCAGCAGTGTTTTCAGTCAGTAAAAAGGCATCTTCACACTGTTGATCGTGCTTGGTGATCAGCATCCTAAAAGAAATAAAATACAAACATTTTAAATTCATCGTTCTGTAAAATAAACCACAACATTTGGTGTTTTAGATCTTGATACAATGTAAGGAACAAGGGTTGGCTGACCCCTTGGACCTGCCTGTCGTCCCCTGGCTAAAGTGAGAGGTAGAAATTGCAGCTTTTTAGCCTCATTTCACACAAGTTTATGTTTAAAAAACCTACATGTCTGACAAGCTTGCTTGTTCACTCAGTAAATTGATGCTTGTTTGTTGTCAGCAGGTTCTGGAGCTCACGGAAACAGCTGGATCAACAACAGGAAACATTACTGGGTGATTTCTAATCCGTGTTAAATACTAGCCGAAGGGGTCAAACCACAGCTGAGTTAGCATTTTTAATTGTTAATGTAAAGTAATTTGGAGGGTCAATAATGCTCCAAAACACTGAACTTTCTCATTTCTCATGAAAGAATTTGGTAAAATCAACTTATTATTGAGTCAGACGCTTTCTGGGTTAGATTTATTAAAGAAGAAAAACAAATACTGGAAATAGAAACATGTTAGATCTGGACAATATGGAGGACATTCAGTTAAAAAAAAAAAAAAGTCCTACCTCGCCAGATGCTCTATCAACTTTTCCATGTTCTCTCCTGTCTTGGCACTGGACTCATAAAACAAAGCCTGGTACTGCTGTCCAAGCCAAGAAGATGAAAAAAATGTATTTCAATGAGTCTTTTTGTTTGTTTTTTGTGCAGCGTTGGTTTTTCATGAATCACTGCAGAAAAATCTTTGAATATTCAAATGAACTTCACCTCCGCCAGATTCTGACCCTCTGCTGTTGTCACTTTCCGCCTGTGTTTGTCTGCTAGGTCCAACTTGTTCCCAACCAGCATCAGCACAGTCCCTTCACACATCTTCTCCTGGGACAGACACACAATAAATTATAGTACCATACTCTGTAAATACAGCCAGAGATACATACTATTATGCTGTCTGCCATTTGAATATATAAAAAACATAAAAAAAGAAACGTTAAATCATATTTTTTCTTTACAACTAACCCATTATGTGTTTAGTGGGATATCTACTGTGCAGTTTCCTCTGTAATCTGCATGTTTATTCAAATCCCAGTTTTGCATGATACCTTGACAGAGTCTATCCATCCTCTTACTGCAGTGAAGGAGGCGGAGTGAGTGATGTCATACACAGCAAGGACGCCGTCAGCCTTTCGGTAGTACTGCTCAGTGATACTGCGATACCTAAAACAACATTTCAAATATTCTTCATGGAATTTATTATTGAGTTTTTAAGGACAAAAAGAGAGATTTTTGAGTTCAAAGCCACGTGTCTGACCTCTCCTGCCCCGCAGTGTCCCAGAGCTGCAGCATGACGGTGGTGGAGTTCAAAATTAAAGTCTTCATTTGAAAATCCACACCTAAATTCAATAAAATTATATTCAGGTTATATTTTGCGGTCCACAAGGACAAATATACTTATTAGAAAAATGTAGGCTTTTTAGCA
>JAVKLF010000011.1:7933704-7945693 GCA_034783495.1 Millerichthys robustus | reverse complement strand
TATAGTTATTCGGTGTACTACTTCTCTTAACTGAAACATGTAGTTTTGGTCAATATTTCTGGTGACTTACATTTATTTTATTAAAACACAGCAAATATAGACTTAAATAAAAAGGAGTTTGGGAAGCAGAAAACAAGATCTTTGAAGAACCTGAGAACACATAAAACATAACTCAGCTTGCTTCCCAGAACATTTGAATTAGTTTATCAAAATCAAAGTTGTCTTAAAAAAGAATGGAGCAAGAGCACTGTTTGGGACTTTATAGCTGCTAAAATGTATTTCTAAAAACACTAACTGCTCAACAATTTTACATTTAATCTTAATGTAATACATTTTAGAGTTTTATAATTTTTCATGATTTCTGATTATTAAACAGGGGCATCCCATTTCCTTTCCCAAGACTAAGTACAAGTACTTCAGTTTGGGTACTTTTTGATGATGAGTACCAATACCAAGTAGTTAATGAGTTATACTTAAACATTACAGTGACTTTAGAAACACATTTCTTTTATTAAAACACAGCAAACTGTCTGATGTCTCGACATCACTTGTGTTTATCTTAAAGTATGTCCAAACAACGAGGAAATGACATCACCAAGCATAAAAGTTGTGTAGTACTAAGGTGTTTTCATAAGTATGTTTACTTCAGACTGTTATCAAGCCTATAACTATTTATATCGGGACACCACCACATTACACCCAATTAGAAAAGCTCATTTCTAAGTCAAATCAAAATTACTATCTTACTCTCAACCTTTTGTTTTTTTGGAAACTGCAGAATCCAGGACATCGTCATCCTGTTCAATGTTATCATCATCCTCCTAATGGTGTTCAACACCTACGTGTTCCAGGTCGGTCTGGTGTCTCTGCTGCTGGAGAGATTCAGGGCTCTGCTTGTGTTTTCTGCTCTTTACTTGACCCTCAGCATCTGCCTCCACTCATGGCTGTTGGTACGCTCAGGCACTCACTTGGAGCCATTTATGCAAACTTACAAATACACGAAAGTCCTCGTAAACATTTAAACTATACCGTAAATCCTTACCAGTGCATGTTGATGTTTTTGTTGTCATTTTAGAACCTAAGATGGCTCGATTCAAACCGTTTCATTTGGACAGATGGTCTCCAAGCTCTTTTTGTTTTCCAGAGAACAGGTGATTCATTGCAGAGAACTGGTGCATTCATTTCAGTTTATGTTCCATATATATATATATATATATATATATATATTTATTTATTGTAACTACTTCTGTCTGTTAACAGCGGCTGTATTGTACTACTACTTGTACAAACGTACAGCAGAGTACATGGGTGACCCGAGGCTGTATGAAGACTCTCTGTGGCTGCGTGACGCTTTCGCCAGAGCTCGCCAGTGAAGACGGGACGGTTATAAAGGAAGCCTTAAACAGTTTGAAGAACAATTCTCCTGACACTCCAAGACTGGGCAGCCTCATCAGATACTCTGAATTATTTCCTATATGTTCACGTGGAACTCAGAACACAGATGGGACTCACAAACAGGCAGTGGCCGATACCAAGTCTCAAGGTTTGTGTTTACTGGGCCCCCCACAGATGGGTGGTTAAGTGGTTTACACAGGTAGGTGTACACAAGGATGGCACATGTAGTGTAGTTTTAATCAGGATTGAGACTGGTAATCTTGGTGGCCTTGTAAATTGAACTGCACTCCAAAGAAAGTGAAATGTTTTGAAATGATTGTTAAACATTTTAACTGCCTTGGCATGTTTTTTTTTTTGTTCTGTCCTGAAGAACTCATTTTCTCAAAGAATTTATAGTGATAGTCCAGTTTGAAAGTTTAGATGTTCTCCTCAGAGGAAGAGAACACTTTAGCTGTTTTGCCTTCTAAAACCTTTGTATATGCCGTTTACATGCTTAATGGAAGTTTTACAAGCCTTTTTTTTTACATTAGCTCAGGGGAATTTTGAATGGGGATTTTTTTGGAATTGTGTTCACAACATTTTTTATTAAATAATCCTCATCTAATCAGGGTGTAATCCTTCATCGCCTGGATGGTCAGTGTTATCCTGAGACAAGGTGAGACAGGGTGCTCTATTTTTAAACGCAGATTATTCAGGGATTGAGGTTTTAGGCACCACCAGTGAAACACACCACAAATAGCCATCTGTGCGACAAAATAACTCTCTATTCTTAGTCAAGTGAAGTGGACGTCAGATCTAGTATAAACATTTTACAGAACCGCTACACCTTGGTATTATCAAATCAGCAGATTATTGTTGAGCATGCTCAAAGAAAGACAACAGATTTTGTACAAATCCCCTTTACTTGTGAAATAATATCCAGAGTCCATATGATTCCAAATATTGTCAGTGCCAAACAATTAAATCCAAAATCCTGTACGTGTCATCCGTGACGTCCTTTATTCTGTTGGAATGTGTCATTTTGTAATGGGGTTACCTGAAATGTGAAAAAAATTAATAAAAATAAGTGAGTATGTAATTATTATCTGTTTCAGTAACGTGAAATCTGTTTAAGATTCTGGGCGTACCCTCATACGTAGATGCCGACCCACAGTAGTAAGAACAGCACACCAAAGCCCATAAAAAGTGAAGCCACAAGGGAGATGAGAAGCTCTTTGTAGACGTCCCTCGTGTATTTTGTTGATGTCACCTCATAACTGAGGAAGAGTTAAGGTAAACAAACAATAGTACAATAAACTAAAATACTGTTTGCTCTCCATCTAACCTGTCACAGGCCACTTAATGTATTGAACACCAAATAAGGTTAAATCTAGTTATTTAAAATAAGAATTTTACAATCCTTAGTAAATTAACAGTATAGATTTCTACTTAAAATGTTCTCCTACACTTGTGTGAAGTTAGCAGTTGTTTTCTGCAATGCAACCAAAAGCAGATCAGCTTCTAAATTTTTCTAATTAAAGCAACATCTAATAAGAACCATTTAAGAAAATATGATTGTCGTTTTGTGAAGCATATTCAAACAACCTGATCGAAGTCCTTTACCCTCACTGTTTTTAAGAAACTAACACCCCCAAGACCATTTTTGCCTGTGTTTTTGCTGCAAATTGTATTAATGCTGAAAACTCTTCGGTGTCTGAACTGCAGATCTTTATTTCTAAGTACTTTAAAACCAGCAGATGGACATATTTTTTAGGTTTCACGAGCAACAGGAAACAGGCTTAAATCAGAGGCAACCGGACTTAAATTAGTTTATTGTTGGAAAATGTTTCGACACCTATCCAGGAGTCTTTGTCAATTTTACAAAGACTACAAAAACAAAGACTCCTGGATAGGTGTCAAAACATTTTCAAACAAAAAATTGATCTAAGTCCAGTTGCCTCAGATTTAAGCCTGTTCGCTGTTTCGATGACCCCGGATAACTGAGAATTAGCACGGACATGTTTCATGAGCAACTGACTATACGATGGTTGAAACAGACTAGAGTTAGCAGCCAAAAACCATGTAGAAGAAACTTTAAGAAATAATAATATTGAAAAACAGCGTCACTAAATACTGTCTGCTGACTCTGCATATTTTAACTTTTCATTTTTTATCTACATACTTACGTTTTCTTTCACTGAACAAATGTAAAATTAAGAAGACAGACAGCTGTTGTGTTTACATGTTTATACCACAAACATAATGAAAGTTTATTCATGTTTCACTTTGAATAAATCTGAATAACCTGGTGGTTTGTGAGGTTTTTTATGGACAGCCCGAACCTGTCTTTAGTTGTGCTGCATGTGTCAAAGACATCTGATGTAAATAACTATGTGAATATCAGACTACAGCTGTTCGCAGCATAAACGACAATTTTAAAACAAGCCTCCATTTTGTGTCTGCATGTGCTTTACTATTTTTTAAGTTAATCAGCTCATATGTAAATATATTTATTCCTACAGAATGTAAAAGAGACAACATCCAAAATACCCCAAAACAATTGTGCATTGTTCATTTTACAGCAGCCCACTGCCACCTACCGAATCTGTACCTCCATTTACCTGAGGAACCGCACCATACATTTACAGGGAAGCAATCAAAGGATACACGAAGAACCAGGCGGTGAAGAACATCCCGATGGCCAACAGGACCACGGTGAGGTGGGGGAACACCGCGGGGTTCACAGGACTGGTGTATCTGGTCATGGCCTCGAGTTCCTGCAGCCAGAACAAAAGACAGTAAAAATGGCATACAGCCAGCTTAAAGTGTACCGAGTTATCTTCACGAAACAGGCTCTGACTTTGGTTTAAGACTGCAAACAAATCGGTTGGTTTCTCATTAGCAAGTGGCTAACTTTAAATCAGTGACAATCGCGAACTGCTAGCACACTTTTTGAGACACAAAGTTCCGTTTTACAAGTGTAATCTAATATGTATAATTAAACATACCGATACACATAAAAACCAAAGTTATATAAAAATAAGTGTGATTCATTCTTTACCATTTTCTGAAGAAAAGACAATCCCTCTTGCGGCTCCTGTCTCAGATGAAAAAGCCACGTACTGTTTACTCCTTCCTGGTTTTTCCTTGACGCACGGTGGACGTTCAGGAGTTTGGGTGATTCCTGCCCTCAGTATAGCCTTTCAGGCAAGTTCATTTTAAACGATCTTAAACTGATGCCGTACATATATCTTTAAAACTCGCTTTGATATACGCTTTCTACTATTTTATTTATTATCAACTTTCATATTAAGTAAAATCGCTTGCGTTGTGATGAACTATTTCAATTTCTAGGCTAAATTAAGGATAAAAACGACTCGGTCGATTTACGTCTTCGAGAAGGTCTAAAACCTATACTGTCACCTAGCGGACTGGATGAACAATTGTTTCCAAAAGGTAAACGAACTCAAGGCAGTGCAATAACCACTTTATTATCTGTTTACAATCATAGTATTACAGAAAATTATTTTAAAATAGGCTCATAAAGTAGTGATATTAATGTAGCCAATGAGTTTAAAGCTTATGTTATTATATTTTTCTAACTGAGATACAATTACAAATGTTTATCCTGGTGTTTTCTTGTTTTTATCAATTATTTATTGACTCTCAAAGGTAAAAGTTAATATATTATTGATAAAAAACAATAGAAACAAAACAAAAGACAACAGATACAAAATGAAACATTAATATAACAGTAAATTGAGTTCTACCAGAATATCTGACACCAATTTGATGCACTGGATAAAGCAATTTGTATATACAAGGGAATAAAAGTGCTACAGTGATTTTTTTATGCTAGCTGGTGCATTTTAAATAGACTAAAATGGTACACAATACCCATACGAGTATACTAAAAGCTGGTTTTCATTTCATCATAAATTCTGTGATTTTTGATGGCTTTTCTCCTCTTTATTGGCAATAATTGTTTGAGTTATGCTGCTTTATTCAATTCTCTGAACAAAGGCACACATGGAATACAGATTTATTACAAATTTCCATTTGTGCATATTGATAGTTATTAGAAAATGCCTATGAAGCAAGAACACAAAATCCAAAAAGAAAACATACATTTCAGTTATATTAAGTGTTATCATTGCATAGTCTTTGTCCTATAGGCACAAGAAAAGATAAAATATGTCAAGAAAAATATATGAAAGGAAACTGCAAATTCAGTGTAAAAGTTTCCATGTTTAGAATAGAACTTTTTTACCTTCCTCTCAGCTTTGTGATGCAGACCTTCAAATAAATCAAAAACAAATCTTCCTTCAAAGCTATGATGTATTATTTTAGAGAAATGATTGGGCAAACACCTGAAATGATGCCATTTCATGTAAAACCAGCATTTTCCAGTTAACAAAACACAGTGTAAGCTATTCCAGTGTTTCTAAAAATATTGTCAGTGTAGGACTTTTCACTAAGAGAGGTCGGTGTATCAACAAAATTAATTCCTGCCTACTTATCCAGTCGTAAAGGGACAGTTCAGATCATTTGATTTGGGGTTCTGTGGAAAGGTGATGAACAATTAATATCTTAACTGTGTACCGAAAAGTCGATTGCTGCTGTCCAGAAATAATATCTTAGTATTTCTGTTGGATTTATGGTATAATTCAAAAGTGGTGTAAAGGTTTCCAAAATAGCATTTGCAGGAACGTTTTTACATTTATTAAGAAAAATCCAACTATTTATCCAAAGCTAAGATTTTTCAAAGCTCTATCTACCACAGGTAAGATATTAATTAAACCTTTCCACAGAACCCCATTTCAAATGATCTGAAAAATCCCTTTACCGTATATGTTCCAGTGATTCCACTATTTGGGTTCCAGTCAGGGGTGTTCACTTTTCCAGTAAGCCTTCACATGAAGAGCAACTTCTGTGCATAAATGTATAAAAATGTTTTGTTCAGTGTTTTAACCCTAATTTAAGTTGATACTGCAGAATTTGCCAGTGTTCACTACCAAGGTATGCTTAATATTGAAGACGTTTGTCAGATGCCAGTAATCTCTTCTCGATGTCTAAAACTACAATTATTGTTGTATACACTGGTTTCATGGGTACCAAGAATCAAAGTATTACAAATTAAAATGAAATTGTTTGAAGTCAACATTAACAATATCTTAATCTAGAAAATAATAATGGCTTACATTACAGTTGAAAGACATAGTGATCAATAAAAATAACTAGAGATTCGTGGACTTTACAGTCCCACTGAACAGAGTCAACTGCAGTACAATCTCAAATATTTCAGTGTGTTATAATCCAGTGATAACAAAAGAGATGTCCTACTGCAAATTACATGGGGACAGTGTATCAATTTGCTCTTAAAAATTAAAATAATGAACAATAATGAGACACACACACACAAAAAAAACATCATAACACTATACAACACATCTGGGAAATATACATTGAAGTATGAAAATGCTGTGAAGCACCATCCTCCTCTTCCTCCTCCTCCTCCTCCTCACACACAGCTGCTCTGAATAACAAAATGGACGTCAGAGTACAGAGACTGTTTTTCTTCTGTGGCACAAGTCACTTCCTTCTGTCAACCAAAACATGAATACAAAGAGTTAAAATCAAACAGTACTTAGACTTAACACAATCTTAAAATCCCACTCACCGGGTCTACCAAAACGGGTATCATGTTAAAGAAGAATTTAATGTGGTTACACTAATTATTTGCATGACGATATCTTTGCACCTTTTCTAGGCTCAGATTATTTTTGTTTTGTGATGAAGTGCGTAGCTTTATGTCTGTATCTGCGACGTGATTGCTTCCTGGTCCAACCCCTGGAGGCGTGGCTCGACCGGAGGAGTGGCCCGCAGTACCACGGGACCGAAACAGCTTGGAGGAGACACAGGCTGCTTTGGTCCAGCTGAATGCCTTAGAACTTTGCAATTGTGTAAACAATTGTTCAATCTTATGGTGAATCTGTCTATGGTAATTGCTTCCTATGCAGGGATCTGAACACGAATATCTTACAATGTGTCTGAAAGATCCTCAGATTTATTTGGTATATCCTCCCACAATATCAGCTTCATGCTGATGATATTCAGCTCTAATGTTCTTTTAAGGAAAGCGGGTTCCATCATTTAAAAATCTAAACAAACTGCTTGGCTAACATTTTTGTTAGATGTACTGTAGTGTGTACAACACCCTGTTTTACGCATATATTTTGTGTTTACAGTATTTAAGGATGTTTATACGTATTTTCGGTTTTGTGTATACAATTTTCCTTTCTTTTATTGTAAAGTACAATGTGACAATATATCTACGATAGGTGCTATTTAAACAAACTAAATAGATTTATAAAACTAAATTTACTTACAGACTGAGAGAATCTGAAGTGATAGGTGATGTCCTGAAAGTACGACGCGGACACTGACCAAACATGATGAGTCCCCTTAGAAAAAAGCAATAAAAGAATTTTTAAAAAATCAATTTTTAAAAAAGTTATATGAAATATGCTCAATATCTACATTTGTTGTACCTTTGCTGATGAACCCTGTTCAGTATGGAGCTCTGTCTCTTTGTGGTTGAAACATAAACGTCCTCTGGTAGCTCCACATTGATGCATCCACACACTGTTTGTATATCTGGAACACAAAGGGCCTAATTGTTTGAGCATGATATTTTTGAATCTATGAGATCAATTAAAACGTGTTCATTGATTGCATGATTGATTACTTAACTGCTCAGGAATAAGATAATTAGAAAAAAAAATCTAATTTGCTGAAATGGCCTCCAAATGTTTTTACAAGGGGAGGATAAACCACATTATGCACCATTGCATGAGGTGAGCTTTGCTTAAATTCACAATAAATGCTCTAAATTAATCCTAGATTGGATTTAGTCTAACTTAAAAAAAAGGTACTTGCAGGTGACATAAAGCAACACAATCTGATCTAAATGTGTTTACAGTTCAGCCATGCTCATACTTACACCATGAGTAAAGTAATTTGGGAGATGGAGCCATTTCTTTGCCCATGAAGGGAAACAGTGTAGCTGGAATAAGCATAGAAAGAAAATATGCATCATACGTATACAACACACCAAAAATTACACTGTAAACGTATAAAAGAGAAAGCAGTGTGAATCTTTCTGAAGTACTGAGTGGTTAGGTGAGTCGTCTTCCAATCAGAGTGTTGGTGGTTCAATTCCACTGCTATTCAGTCACATGTCAAAGTGTCTTTGGGCAAGACGCTGAACCACCACTGCCTCCGATGTGTGACCCATCAGTGTATGAGTGTGATTTAAGCACTGACTAGTCTCCATAGAATGATTTATCTAGATTATCTTTGAAGAGAGACAGTAGAGTTCTGTGTGAACGGGTAAATGAGGGCACAGATTGTATTGTAAAGTACTTTGAGTATCCTGGTTGGATAGAACGGTACTACATAAGTACAGTTCATTTATTGGCATTGCATACTTGACATTGGTGTATTTTGTAATGAAAAAAAGAAGATGGTGAAACAGAATGAGTCTTCCCCCTTTCCCCACCTCTCTCAATAGGGTTGATACTTGACAGAAA
The DNA here is from genome assembly GCA_034783495.1 of Millerichthys robustus. Lineage (NCBI taxonomy): Eukaryota > Metazoa > Chordata > Actinopteri > Cyprinodontiformes > Rivulidae > Millerichthys > Millerichthys robustus. The sequence continues at coordinate 7,936,727 of JAVKLF010000011.1, read as the reverse complement.
GGACCCAAGAAGCTATCAAGTAATTAACACCACATCCTCTGTTTGAACTCTTTTTTTTCTTTTAATAATTACTCAGAATCATACAGACATGGATCTAGTTGTATACCTGCAGGCCTCTGCTGTTGCACAACCTTGTTCAGTGATTTCTTCATTTGTTTCCACAATTCGAATACTTGAGAGAGAAGGAGCAATTGTTCCTGCAAAAGTAAACAAATAAACTGCTTTGTGGGGACCAAACCATTGGTATTTCTGTTTCAGTAAGTAGAAAAACTTTGTTTGCCATCAACAAACAAACTGATTCACTGTTTGCATGCTACGTGTAGGAGCACCATGGATGAGCTGTGTAACCTTTTGCATGTAGGCTGCGTTGTCTGCGTGGCACAGGCTGCTGAGGAAGACGGTTGGTGGTTCCGGCTCCGTCTGGGTCTGCAGAGACAGGTTTCTTGGACCTGGCAAAGTACATGGGTGCAGAGGTGTGACTGAGGCGATTTCTGTTGTGGCCGTCCTTGTCCATGGGTCTGGACTTGGCCTTCTTGTTGATGGTGCCTGGTGTGGGAACCAGGCTGCTTAAACCTACACAAGATATAAAACTTGTCTCAAGCACTTGATAATGCAGAAAATGAAGCCAAATATGCAGATATATTTGGATTTTTACTTATTTCTTTTTACCATGAGCTGTTTGGTTGTTATTCACTGTCAGAGCAGTTGCTGATTGGTTGTTTACAGCTGTGGTTGAACAGCACGCTACCAGAGAACAACATCACGTCAAGTCAAAAACATGTGCTGTATTCATCATACCCTCAGGGGTTAGGTCATTCTTAAGACTTTTGAAACTTTCCAAAATAAACATTTGATCCTGCAGATCACCCAGGACCTCCACTGACCTGGTGTAGGTGTGGTAGGGAGTGGAGTGTATGGATTCTTGCGAGACAATCCCAGTGCAGCCCTTGACCTTCACCAAACAAATGACAAACAGAAGGTAAAGACCACACTTTGGGACATTTCAATTAATTTCAGCGTGCTTACATACGGAGATCATGATCCAATTTTAGACAGAGCAGAAAGAAAAAAATCAAATAAGAGACAGGAAAAAAAAGGAAGATTGGAGCTGATGTACCATTTGCAGACAGGTGGACAGACAGTTACAGTAGCAGTGAAGATGGGCATCCAAGAGATGTAGAGAACACAGGAAGGAACAAAGCTACAGGAAGCAGGGATGGATTTTAAAGAATTATTGGAAAGTTGGAAACAGGGTATGTTCATTGTCATTATCTCTGCACCTTTGAAAGTACATACCCATCTTTCTCTGTGACCTCTCCTCTATGGTGAAGAGTGAGCATATACAGCACTGACATCGAAAGGACGCTGCAGACATAACAATTACGTAAGACACTGTCATTGTTCATCCCTGTGACCAGATTCAGATTTCGCCCTCTTACAAAACCCATACCTGAAGGCCATTACAATGACCAGAGCCAGGATGGTCCCCTGCATGAACCTCTGACTGATACAGCCATGATCCAGAGGTGAGCTCTGCATCAGGAACATACACGATACATGCATATACAACACATACAGAGACATATGGAGATCTTAACAACTTAATACTCTTAAACAAAAACAAAACAGCAAGGCATCCTTACAAACCTTACTCCCAGATTTGACTGTTTTTTTCTTGAGCGGGCCACTTCCTGTTCTGCTAAAATAGCTTCCAGATTGGCTATAAAGAGAAGAAAAACAAAAGCAACGTTTAATATGATGTTGCCTGTCTTTAAATTTGAAACACGCTCTCATGATCAGACCGAATTTCTGCTTGTTCTCTCTCACCTCACCGTGCCGCCGCTCACGGTGCTCTTCATGCTGTCGAGGCGACGCAGTTTGGCCAGCTTGCGGCTCCAGCGCTCCAATTCATCAATACGGGTCTCCAGGTTGTCCGTCAGCTTGCAGAGCTCCTTCACAGCTCCCACATTCTCCATAAAGATGCGCTCCTTTGACACCAGAGGATTCAGTCAGTGCATACTGAATGAACTTCAAAGCTATAATCACTGCATAATATAGCAAGTGTGTGTGTGTGTGTGTGTGTGTGTGTGTGTGTGTGTTAATGACCTTATTGACAACTAAGAGGTTGGGAATGGTATCTCCGTTGGCACACACTACATCACCCCCTTCTTTCACTGCCTCAGGCAAGATTTGTTGAACTTCCTGAGCAATCACACCTGTGAAAGGACACATTGAATGGACGCAATCAGAGATACGGAAAATGTTTGCCTATCTACATAATGACTGGCAGATGAAACATTATTGTTTTAAGATGATTTAAAGGGTTCAAAGATTTAAACTGAGTTTCTGTATGAAGCATTTACCAGTCTCTGCAGTGTTCTCTATGCCCACGGTGGCAGCAAACTCAGGCTTGTATTGATAATGAACCAGCCTCATCTGAGAGATTCGCTTTAAATTGTCTGTGGTGTCAACCTAATGACAGAAGGGCACAAAAACACATATCAGTGATTGGCACTGATGAAAATGTAGTGTTAGATAGTACTAAAACACCAAAGTTATCCATCCATTGTCCAAAATGTAACTTTAAATGAATGTTTAAACTGAATTTTCAACGGAAAACAAAAAGAAAGGCAACATCTCAAATGTGGAATCAGAACTTCCCACCTTGAACATGATGAAATTGTCTCAAAAATATTAGGATAAAGACAGAAAATAATTTAAAAGTTTGTGTAATGCTAATGAAAACAACTGTTGATACTATACATGACATTAACAATTTTAGAGGGTCACAAAGACAAACATGTACAGTTAGAGTTAGAGCTGTGAGTAAATAATGCAATCTAGGAAGTTAAGTACTAAAAGTTTGGATCAGAGGTGTTCAATCCCGGCCTACTTCAGGTTTTGCAGAGGCTTAACATCCTTCCTTAACATGCAGGATAGTGGATGGGTATTACACACACACACACACACACACACACACACACACACACACACACACACACACACACACACACACACACACA
>JAVKLF010000011.1:7911111-7933604 GCA_034783495.1 Millerichthys robustus | reverse complement strand
CACACACACACACACACACACACACACACACACACACACACACACACACACACACACACACACACACACACACGTAATACCACACCTCCTGGACATTTTCTTTTGCCCTAATGTCAGACGGATGGACCAGCTGGCCCATGACCTTCATGTTGCCATGGACGACGAGGGCCTCATCGGGGCGGTCGGTGTTGATACCGACTCTACCGTGATGGTACACGGAGTCCGGCAGCTGCCCACGCTGCCACAGCACCTCGTTGTCACTTTCAAACTGGCCTGGGTTGGATGCCTAACACGCAAAACCAAAGAGAAGGGTGCACAGAAAATCTTGATTCAGATATAAAAACATTAGGCCAAAATAAAAATTCAAAACAACTGTTTGACAATATCGACATATCAACATATTTGCTTTCTTGCCAGGAGTTTCTGAAAAGACTGGTCTTTGCTTTTATTAGATAAGACACTATTTTGGAGATGATCACAGCTGTTCATCACAAATAGTTTGTTTTCTAAATTGTTCAATAAGCAAATCATAAAAAATAATTTAGTATTCTTTTATTTTTGTTTTTTCCTAGTCTTATCTAACAAACTTTATTAAACAAACAAGGGCATATCTTCTCAATTGTCCGCAAGGAAGCAAATTTTGTCAATATGAGGTCTGCTGAAAGAAAATAGTCTTAAAACATTTAGGTGAATATGCAAATTTGCAGTCATGCCGTCTACATCTGTGGTATTTCAAATACTGTCACTTCCTAGCAGAAAGCTTATTCTCTCCAAGTTTAGACAAGTAAATCTAAAAATCATGGAGAGAATAGAAAAGCTTGGGTGGCAGATGAAAAAAAAAATGTCACATTCACACAGGTTCTGAATGTTGTAGGAAGGGGACAGACATGGCCAGACGTTACCCTGACGATGATCCTCTCCGACACATGAGCAGCCACAGTGTAGCTCTGACTGTGGGACTGTGCGTGCAGCGCCACCACCAGCATGAAATACCTGCAGAGATCGAGCGATCGGGATGAGATGTGGAAACTACAGGTCACCGATGTGACCAAAACGCAGATTGTTTTAATGACATGCCCTTCACCTCTGGTCTGGATTTGGTTTGCCCTTCTTCCTCATGTTATTTGCTGTGGTCTCACTGAAGTGGAGCCTCCCCACTGTGACTTTCGTAACCTGCTCCGGTGGCAATGTGACGCTGGAGAAGACAAAAATCATAACCACGTCATGAAATGGAGCTTTGTTTCAATTTTTATTTTGTTTCTTAGATATTTAGGGAGCTCAGACTAACAGAACTGGCTTGAAGGGCCTCTTGCTGCGGTCAGACTGTGACTGCTCCACACTGATGGACTGATTCATGGCTTCCACCTGCCAATAAAGAGCAAAGAACAACACACAAATGTACAAAATACACTTAAACGCCACAGATTCCCACAGCTAGCCATAACATTGACATCTGAAAATTATAATCTTGTCATTATTTGTATACACATTATTATTATTATTATTATTATTATTATTATTATTATTATTATTATTGTTGTTGTTGTTGTTGTTGTTGTTATTATTATATACACATTTGAGCGCCAATTTTGTTTAACCTTTTCAGATAATGTGTTTGAATCATGATGAACTGTTTGGCTTTCATCAGTTAAATATAAAGCTACAGGGTGAGTATGTTGTGCATAATAAAAAGGCAGCCTAATTACCTGAAGAAATGTGGGATATTTAACATTAACATTAACTCACTAAAGAAGCAAATAAGAGAACAGGGTTAGCCCTTTTTTTGCTAGTTAGGCAATTAGGAACATGACCCAGTAATGAGACACAGAACTGTGCCTCACTGCACCATGTAACGGAACCAGTCAGTGTAGCAAAAAGAGCAAAAACAAACAATGATCTCAAAGTTGTCAGATACCAGAACAGTCAAAATATTTATTTATTAGGATTTCATTTAAAATAGAGGAAACTTATGAACTCTTGTCAAGAACAGTTGTTAATATGCAGACAGTCTCTGGTTATTGTCTTAACACAAACGTTTTTACCCATAACATTTTGGATTGATTGATATCTCTATGTTTGTTAAATAATAACTGGTAAAACCAGTTTATTTATTTCACTGTTTTTTTCTTATTTGTTGCTTTGATTTGTTATTTTCTTGTATTTGGAAGAATTTTCTTTGTGTTTTTGGTTCATGTATTACTCATGTATTACTTACCGGTGAATCACTTTTGTCTTCTGTTTACCCCCGCACACTAGGGTCTCATTAACCAATCAGCATACCTGCTCTCTAGCTATAATTACCTTCCATCAGTATATTTAGTCTTTTATTCTAAATTCTAAAAGTCTGCTGCCTCCACTTCCAGTTCACAATAATACCAAAGTCAGGCTTTGTACATGACAGATGCTCTCCTGTCTTTACCTTTACTCCGTGAAGTTTGAGGTAGAAGCAGTCGATGGGCTGCAGGCCTTCATTTGTCTTGATGTATTTGGGATCTCCGAGCATTCCAACGTAGACTGTGACCTGGAAATGGTTCTTCTTTTGGCAGACAAACGCATCATCAGCCAAGGAGAAGTTGAAGCCTTTGTCTGCATCCACACGGTAAGTTGGCATTGGACTAAAGATGGAAGAAGACATAATGACATAATGTAAAAAAACGTAAATGACCTCAGATTTGTCATAAGTGTTGTCCTCAGGGATGCATAAAGATAGTAAAACTGATTCTTTTGTTGGAAAATACCACAGTTATCCAAGTTTTTGTTACAAAAAACCATCTAAAGGGTTACAGAGCATGCAGGTCTTAAACTAAGCTGGATTTACATAAATGAAAACCCTTTTTCTTAAAGTGTGGCTCAGTGTGTTTAAAGTTGCAATGATCAACCAGGTGGTTTTGATAACATATCTGAAAGGTCTTGAGTTCATTTTAACCTTCCTCCCTATCTTTTCTGGCAATGAGAAAGCCCAAGAAGGTGCTCACTAACTTTTTCCCTTTACTCTCTAAGTTGACACCCTGCCCTCGTTCACTCCCCCATACATCTCACCGCTGAGGAATTTTTTTAGAATTCCACTTTTCAGCTATTCTTTTTCCATCTCTGCTGTAGATTCTAATGAGTTTTGCGCTTGCTCAATTAACTCTCATGGGTAATGACTCATTTGGTTTTAATTACATTTACAGATATGCCCAAATAAATAAAGACAATCCACGCACAGCTCTTTGCAGTTGACATCGTAAAGCGATGTCCACTTGTTCTGTTGGTGAGGTTGCCACTTGATGCACTGATAGTTCGGGTCCAAGTAGGTGTTGTCTGCATCCTGGATTAAACCTGTGACAAACAGTTTTTTAAAAGATGCTATTAAAGTGAGACGACTTAATGTAAAAAAAACTATGTTCTTTAAACTCTTTATCTCTGTTAAGAGTTAGTAAGAGCAGGTGAGCGGGAGGTAGAGAGGGTGAGAGGGGGGAAAGAAAGATGCCTGCCTACCTGGTTCTTGTTTGATGATACCTGTGAGGATTTGGGAATTCAAGGTGCTGTTGGGAGAGTCAGAGTGCTTCCTCTTCTTCGCCTGATGAACAGGGATGCTGCTGCGAAAGGAAAAGTGAAACACGGTCAAAGGCAATGAAACTGATCTCCATCATCAATACTAATTTTCAATGCAAACATATGGCACACCATCTGCACATTTATTCAAAATTCTTGACACCAAGAGTCCTTTAGCCACTATTAGCAAGCAATAAAAACTCAAACATGTTCATCATAATCAACAGTGATATTCTGACTACTAGTACTAATAGCTGTTAGCTTTAGCTGCTTGTTCCTGCTTATGATTGCAAGCAGCCTCCGGCTTTTGCCAGATGAAGGCTGAGCTGCACATCCTTAGCTTGGTTTTGCTAAAGTCTTCTTGCTGCTAAAAGGGTTATTTCTCTCCACGGACACTCATCACTTTGTGCGTGTTTAAGCTGGAGGATTGCGCCAAAGTGATCATTTGATGCAATGTGCTGGTTTCCTTAAAAAAGCAATCTTTTACTAAATGGTATTTTTTAATAATCAAATCTGATTATATTATAACTGGATTCAATTTATTGCATCTATCTGGATTTGGATGCATTTTGAACAGAATAGGATTGTGCAACATTTGATAACATTTGGACTTTGTTGCTCTACTTTCATAGCATCTGGAGACAACTTTTGGTGTGAATTAATCATATATAATAAACTGAACTTAACTGGGTTAAAAAAACCCAACAGGTTGAGACTTTGGAACCACTAATAATGTAAATCTACCTGACTACTATACTTTTACTTTAAGTAGTTGGACAAAATTGCCTCTAATTGGTTAAAAAATGGTAATAGTAGGAGTGTTAAATGTTGAACTAGAAGAACCAAATGTCCAATTAGTAGAGGAGGTTTAGACTAGTAGAGGAAAATATCACCTGATACCAACAATATAAAATAAAATGGTTTGCCATACCACTGGACCACCGTGCTCATGACTCACTCTTGTCCCTGAGGATGCTGCAGCAGCTGATGGAGCATCTGCGTCTGCTGCACATCTCCGCTTCCACTAGCGACTGGTCCAATAGGATACTGCGATATCATGGGCTCAGGCTTCAGGTACATGTCTCGATGCATGCTGGGATAGTGCCCATGTGGAGGAAGCGGTGGCGTTGGAGCCATGTGACACATATTTTCTGGTGTCATGGTCCTGATCATGTGAGGGTCTGAAAAAAAATGTTCTTCATGCATCACTTTCTGTTGTTGTTGATTTTTAAAAACTTTTTCCTGCTCACTATTATTTCAGTGAATCAAGCTGCTAATTTTTTTTTTTAAATTTCGCAATATTGCATAAAGATATCTTTCATTATGTCACAGTGGATGACGGCCCATCAGATAATATTACATTACTGCAGTCTGTCTTATTGAGCAACACAAGTCTGTGACTGTCCAGAATCACTTTACTGTTGCTTTACTCTTTCATTTTTGAAACAAACCAAATGAGCCCCAGTGTTCTTAAAAATAAATATGCTATGAAATTTTTATTTTGAATATAAATCTTATTTGTTTTAGGGAAGCTAAAGAGATGAGTTACTTACCATTCACCTGTTGAGGAGAATACGGCTCTGAGCTGGAGTCTGGTGGGGATTCAGGGAGTGTCCTAAAAGCAATGATACAGGCGGAACAAAAAGCATTAAATGTTACACTCATAAACACAAATATAGTCTATAAACCCTTAAAAGACATGTGCCTGTTTACTAAACTTCCCCAATAACTCTCCTCTGGTATCAATTTATTTTTTCAGATGTTCTTTGCATGGGATTGTGAGGGTCCGATTTTCTTTGGAGGATGTAATTTGATTCTTTCTCAGTCTGTTATCAGTCCCCTTCCCCCTATAGTATCAACCAGCTTATGTTTTTATTTGTACACATGAAGCTTTATCAATAACTAATTGGACCTGTAGATGGCTGCATGTCTGTTTTTGTCATACAGGATGAATATAACTATATGCTAAAACTTGTTTCTTTTTTAACAGCAATTCATTCATCTGTTAATCTTCTACTGTGCTCACCCTGGAGCGTAATGGCCCCTGTGCTCTGGTTTGATGTGAGCTTGTTGCTGTTGTCCCAGGCAGGGGTAACCGTGTCGAAGGCCCACAGATGGACCTTGGGGGTAGGCGTTCTGACAGCTAGAGGGCCCAGGTGGAGGGGCTCCTTGGCGTAGTAGAATAGGAGGGCTCACACCACAAGGCAGTCCTCCAGAGGAGGACACTCCTGCCTGGGGAGATGAGTAATTTGGTCCTGGTGTGCTGTGAACCTCTGAGAAACAGCTGGAAACAGACCAGGGGGGAAAAAAATTAAGGAGAAGAAAGAAAGAAGGGATTAGCCTTATCAGAAAAAACAAATTCCTTTGTAACGACATGATGTGGTTGGGTTGTTTTGACGTTGCTGGTATGGCCTGGAGTCCCTACTGACATGTCAGCGCTATCGTCCTCCTTGCTGATGTACTCTTCCAGGATACTGGTGTCGATGTTGGCTGGCTCCAGAGAACTGGTAATATCATGACCTGCGATGAAGGGAGGGTGGGAACACGGAGGAGGGTGGGGAGGGGGATGAAGAGCATCTGGGGATTAGCAACAAGAATCTGTCAGCGGCTCGACACAGTGCCACAGCAGCCCTGATCTCAACACAAGCTGGTGTTGCAACAATTTTCTTGAATTTTGAATAAAATCTTACTGTAGGGACAGTTTGTTAAAAGCAGCAAACAAAGTTTTCAGGAGCAATTAGTCTAAGAGTGTGGTTATTCTGATGATTCAGTGCAACTAATTAATTGACATTTAACTAGAATTACATCCGTGAACAGGTACTACATTTACTGCAGCTGCATTTTCCCTATTAAAAACAGTAACAGTTATTGTGTACAACATAACTATAACTTTACAGCAACTTAATTATCCCCTGCCATTGACATGTGAAGTCAGACAATAATGTTTTTGTCTGTGTGTGGTGGGTGGGTGCACGAACCACTGGACAAATTTTAGAACACTTGCAGAACGTAATCATTGGATTTACTTCTACAAATCATTACCTTTTGGAGTCAGTACAACTCATGATGGTTGTCTACTGTCAACTAACCAAAAATGTCTACAACTCAGTTATTTTTACAAATACTGACCTAAACTCTGGTATGGTAGTAGCAGATACTAATCTCTAAACAATATTTTTCAGCACTAATTGATTATGTTTGATCTTTGCTTAAACATTTACCATGAACTGTTGGTAGTCAACTCTGTCTGTTTGCAAAATCTATAAGAACCACTAAATAGATTAGTATGAAAATCTTAGAGAATAGTTATTAGATGTACATCTACCGTTGATTAACTTTAGGAATACCCCAATTCAAGATGGTTGCCACAGCTAACTGACCTCAGAAAACACAAAAATGGCTACAATTCAGTCCATTTTACAAATTTAAAGCTAAACTCTGGTATGGTCTTAGCTGATACATTGACACATTGAGTGTGAGAAATTGTGATATCACATGAGACTGAGAATAGTATTATTTTCAAAGTTTGATCAAATGTTTTCCAAATCACTTCTAATTTACTGAAATAGATCTTTTAAATTATTCATGTATTCTAATAAGAACATTCTACCTACTTTTCTATGCAAGTCCAAGTTTTTGTTCCTTACATTCGTGGGTCATTTTCAACCTTTTGAAAAGCAAAGCCTCCCAAATCCCCAGCATATGACCCCACTTAATCTAACGTACACCTGCTTACTTGTGTGTGTAAAAAATTGTACATGTACCATTTCATTCAACTATTGGGAAATATTTTCCTAAAAGTTGCATCAAGTTCACAAGTACAGAAAAACAGAAAGGGAACAAAAAATCAGGGGGAAGTAGAAAATACAAGGACTTTTTATATGGTGGGTGGGCAGGCATGTCCACTTTTTTATCCCCTTCCCGTACGTACACACACACACACACACACACACACACACACACACACACACACACACACACACACACACACACACACACACACCATACACACTTACTCAGTCTTCCCCTGATAGATTAAAAAGCTGGGAATTTGAGGAATTTTTGTGTTAGTATTAGCAATGCTTCACCTTTTCCCCTTTAAAAAAAAAACCTTCGCTAACCGCCATCAGAAGCGTCACTTCAAGTTAATAATGTCCCAGTTTCTCTTTGTGTTTTCTACTGTTTGGTTTAAAGGTAACTAACTTATCACACAATCTTACAAAGAACATTTAGTTTGCCACATCCAAGTGCACAGTTCACCGAGGACACCAAGATAAACATTCACATCTTGTAACTTTCAGCCATCAAACCCACAAACCCAAAACTTCATGCCCCAAACTCATTAAATAAGATTTACTGTTTAACATGAGAAATTCTTGTGCTGCCATTTTTTAAACTATTGTCCTCCACTGGTGATAAATAAACAGCTGGTTAATGTCTCATGATGTATGGGTAGTGCAAGGGTAAAAGAGAAAATCAGGATGGTTTCTCCCAAATGAGATCCAGATGTGCACCCCACCCATTGAGGCCGTAAATTCAAGTTGGCAGGCCTGATAAGAGAAAACAGAGCGATATGAGAAAAGAGGAGGTAAGATGGATGGGGGCTGCATAGGGAGAGAAAGGTAAAATGAAAGTTTGATATTTCAGGATGGAAAAACAGAGAAGATGACTACCACAGCTAAGCAGACAGAGCTGACACAAAAAGTGCTATAAGTCAGTTAGTTTTACAAAATTTGGGCCAAAATAGTATGTGGTAGTAACTGAAAGTAATCCTCAACACACACCCAGAGTGTTAACTGACTAGGTATGGTCTTTGTTTTGTTTTACCTTTAATTAAACGGTTCCTGCTTTAGATTGGGAATATCTAACTTTATAATTAATTCTTAAACTAAATTTTTTAAAAATAAATAATTAATAAAGAATAGTAAATAATTTAATTACATCTGCAATGACAGATTTTTATGAGAACTATCAAAGCAATTTAACACATTATCTGTCCATCCATTATCTTAACCTACTTCTTCCTTTCAGGGTCACATGGGTCACTGTGTAAGTGGCGGGGTACACTCTGGAGTCCATCACAGGGTCACATAGAAACAAACGAGACAACCATTCACGCTCACACTTACGGACAATTTAGAGTTGCCCATTAGCCTAACATTCAAGTTTTTGTTGTTGTTGTTGGAGGAAACTGGGGTGCCCAGAGAAACTCCACGCATGCAGGAAGAGAACAAACAAACCTACACAGAATGGTCCTCGGTGGAGATTCAATCCAGCAAACTTCTTGCTGAAAGGCTCTACAAAGTAAACCGCCCACAGCTGAACAATGAGCTGAAAAACATGTTAACAACCTTTATGAAGGTAATGTTGTCTTCAAGAAATTGTCTTTTGGTCTGTTTTTGATTTATGTACTAAGAAAAAAAAACGGAAATTGTCCTTTTTATACGTAAATCTCTTGTTGCAATCAATCTGATTCATGTGGCCACCACAGCTATTGGACCTTGGAAAGCACAACAGTGGTTATAACTCAAACAACTAAGGTTTTGTGTGATAGATAAAAGCAGTGTTGTATAAATATTGCAGCATTAATAGGCTCTTAGCAGGGTCACATGACCTGTAGATGGGGGCGGGTTCTTCTCTTTGTGTGCAGAATACAGAGGGTCAGCTGGTAGGATCACTAAACTTATGCATTTCTGACTTAAATACATGATTTTGTGCCTTCATTTGTTCTTTTTTAACATGTTGCATTCATGTTAATGTGTATTTAAAGATATAACTTAAAAAAGATGTATTAACTTTTTTTTCCTCTGCTCTATGCACTTATATTTGTTTAAAACTTTGACATGAAGGCGACATGCAATCAATCAAGGAGTTCCTACAAAACAAATTCCTTTTTCTGTATTTCATGTTTACAGATAATGCAGTGTGAATGCTTAGTTCTGAATGACTAGCTGATGTTTGCAATAGAAGCTAAAAATTTAGCTGAAAGTGAAAGTTAGCAAAATGCTAGGTAAGAGCTAAAAGTAACACAAAGTAGTACAATGTCAGCTAAATGTGTCAAAATCCTAGCTGAAACCCCAAAATGAGAAAAAGCAAAAATTCTAGCTAAAAATTAAAGTAGCAAAATGTTTATGTTAAATTAAGATCTTTTAAAAAGCACCATTGGGACTTTAATCACTGTGTGGAGATAAAAGCCACTATAAAAAGTCCAATTCAGGTCTAATTTCCAGCTCACCACCAGAGGCAGTGAGGAGTTAAACCGAACTGCGCACAAACCTGCTGTGCACACAAATATAAAATTCTGTATTTGGTTCAGCTGTGAGTCCAGTACCCTGAAATCAGCTTAGCAAATGTTTCATTAGGCCACGCTGTTTACCTTATCAGTTGTTATCTGATGAAGATGAGCAATAAAAAAACACAAAAAAGTTGTCTTTCTGTTATTTTTGTTCAGGTGAAGATAAGAAGAACCATAAATCAAGCAGCTGAATCATCCTAACTGTGAACCCAATGTGTAAAGATCTCCCTGTTCCTCCATGTTTTTCTCTATCCAGCTGTGCTGAGGGAGGGAACAGGGAAATGATTGTCAGTCTGACTTCGATACACAGTTGCCTTTGGAAAGATTAAGGGTCGCGAGTGGAGCATGTGCGTCTGTGCGTGCACGAGTGTGCATGTGTTACGCCACCGTTTCAATGGCTCAGTTGTCACACCGCGGACGTGATGTGTGAGGGTCTTATTAAACACGATTTGACTGATATCATTCAGGAAAACACACAGCTTTACCTTGGTTCATAATGTTGTGTCTGTGTAGAAGTGATGAGTCTGCGGTTCTTTGTGTTTTCTGCTGGACACCATCCTTACATATGATGTGATGCATAGATCTACAGTAGACAAACTGTGTGTACTGTATGTAACTCCCGTTTTTATGTCCCCAGACAAAAATCCTCCTCAGTTGTTTATCCTCGTTCTTTATTATCCAAACGAAGGGTCTGCGGACAAAATGTTCGGATTTTATAAGCTAGTTTATGTCCAACAAACAGTGTCTTAAAAACTACCTGAGTTTATTTTTTTCCCTGTTTGTTTAATTGACACCTACTGCCACAAGATGACGATGGACAATGTTTTTGCCCGAATGTGTTTGTGTTTGGCTGTCTGTTATCAAAGTATCTCTTTTTTTAAAGTAAAACTTGCTGAAAGTACTCATCGAATGTTCATCTATGATTCATGTTTTGGGTCAGTCCAATCCAAGGTAGCTGTCACAGACAGTTAACCTTCACAAGCACAAAAATGACTACAATTCAGTTTATATTTCACATATTGACCTAAATATTTGACATGGTAGTAGCTACTACTATATTTTAAACACTAACAGATTGTGCAAGATGGATTTTAATGAAACTTTAGGGGAATAATCATGGGATGTATCACTAAAACTAAATAATTTGTGGAGCCAGGCCAATTCAAAAGGGCTTTGTGGCTCTGGCATGAAAAGCAGTAGGTGATATGTATTCTTTAATAGACCTTGAATAAAGAATATTATAAATCAGGTCTGAATGCACTGTGATCCATGTGTTACGAATGAACACATTCAGTGAAAGTAAACTAATTTCAAATGATTATCAGTCTATAATTAACTTGGCTGAACTTCAACAAATGGTGCAATACTTCTGAAATAAATTCAATTAACAAAAAAATGCTGAATTATAATGGATATAGTTAAAAAAACGTCTTCTGACAAAAATGTAAAAATGAACATTTTGTCTTTATTTGTGTTTATCCACACTCTTTTATGTAATCACTATTAATATTGTCTTCTTCATTTATGTTGCATCAAACCCAAAACAAATGAGTTAAATGTAAGAACATAAAGTCCAAAAATTACATCTCAACTGATGTGGAAAATGCAGCTCAGTGGGGAAACATGCCAAATGTTCCTACAGCAAACTACTGATGACACAAACAATAAGAACATTTAAATCAGACGAAACCTAAGACATTTTAATCTTTTTCGTTTGGTTACAAGACAGAGTCAGCAGCTAAAACAAACACGATCAACTACAGACTAAAACAATCTAATCTACAGAGGCAGAGCAGATAGAGTACCTGGACGTAGCCAAAGCATGATGAAGCTGTTGAGATGACAACACCTGAAACAAAAGATGAAGAAGGAACAATTCCTGTCTGTTTTTCACATGTTTTCCACACTCGGGGCTCGCGAGTCTTTGTTCCGCAGACCTGAGAGCCGCAGATCTGTGTGACAAATGTGTGTGTGTATGTATGCCATTTTGTGCATTCCCATGTGCTAAAGAGCTTGTGTTTATGTGTTCGAAGGTTGGTTTAGTGAGGATTATTTCCCCAGTCATGAGAAAGGGCTGTACCAGGCTGCCACACACAGCCCTTGTCGCTCACAAGCACAGGTCCCACCGGCGGACTTGGCTCAGGAAGATTACAGGAGAAACAAAATAGTGTTGGACCAGGAGGCAGAGAGAAATGTGGCCAATGTGCAGCTGAGCACTCCACGACCAAAGAACAGTCAACAAAGAGTCTAAAACAATCAGGAGAGAAGAGGAAGGTGCAAAGAACTTATGAGAACTTAAAATTATGATAAAAACAACTTTTTTTCTGCACAGATTTTAGACGTTTTGTTTGTTTTGACATCAATTATCACTGGTCACTGCTTATAAACTACACATTAAAAAAATAATTTAGGTCATTTGAATTGGGGCTCTGTAGAAAGGTTATGAACAATTAGTGTCTTACCTGTTGTGGATGGAAGTTTGAACAACTTCATTTTGAAGTGTTAAATCTGACCACAGTGATGAGTTAACAGTAGGTCTGGGTGCAACCAAGATCAAGGTGAAGCTAAACGATTGTAATTTTAAAATCTTTCATAGCAATTTATGCAAATACTGTTTTATTAAGCTTTACATTGCATTCAACATAATAAATTAATTATTCACACCTATTGTGTATTTACAAAGTACCTTTGGGCACTTCTAGTTGTTTCCAGCTGAAAAACTGTGTAAATTCACAATTTACAGAGTGTAAAGGCAAAAAGACTAGAATTTTTTTTATTATTCACTGAGGAATGTTTGAGATTATAGTTGTTTTAAGCTGGCAGCATGTCGCTTTGGTCTTAACTCATCACTTTGATCAGGTTTAAATTCTGTTCCTTCAAACTCAGGTCCTTTTAAGACCTGTCTACAACAGGTAAGATATTAGCTGTTCATAACCTTTCCACAAAACCCAACTTCAATAGAATAAAACTACCTGTTTAAGAAGCACACAAAGTGTGCCAGAGCAAACTGTTTTCACACGAAATTCACCTCCCTCAGAATCAACTTGTAAAAGTCAACGTTAATCCAGAAAAATAGTCCCTCACTACCTGAGGATTACTCATTCTGCGGTGAGGTATAAAAGCTCTGCTGTACCTCACGTCTGGCTGCAGAATGAGCAATCCATCAGCTCGGTAAAAAGCTTGGCTGCTCAAAAACAATGCACTCCTCCAAACGTCGTTCTGCTGAACCCATAAATCAGAGCAAAACTTGTCTTTTTTATACAGGTTTTCCATGACGGGCCACAGAATTACTCACAACTGTGGGAGGAGAGCGGCAGGAGGAACTTTCATATAGCTCCTCAGCTGATGGGGATCTAAATCATGGACACTGAAAAACACGTTTGCTGCTGGTCACCTTTAGCAGCTCTTAACAATAACCTTATAACTAAAAGTGTGGATTACCATTGAATTCGCAGGCATTTGTCATGGTAAATCTTACAGATTTTGCAAATAAATTGATGCCATAAAACATTGTATCAGTATTATTATTTTTAAGCCGCTGTGACTCTTTTTTTGTGATTATTTTGTCATCTCAGGAAAAAAAAAAGGTCAAGTTTTGAGCGGAGTTCTCGATTCATTTCTCCACCTCTCCACCCCGGGGGCCTGCTGTATCTCACCTCCTCACCCTGTCTGCTCACTGTCACGCTAATGGAGCCAGAGAGAGCAGGAGCGAGAGGCCAAAGACCTGAAGAGAAACACCAGCCTCACCTCATTGTGTCTTAACAGCCACCAGGAATATGCCAGGAATGTACATTAATGTATACATATTTCAACAAAACACCTTTTCTCTTTTTGCAAAGCTGAAATCCATCAAACTGCTGGGTCATAAAGAATGAACCTTGCTTTCAGGTGAGATGATGAACTGGTCTTTCTTAAATTCATTGTCTAATATATAAAGACTATCACGTTATATCGCCAAATAGAAAGCTGATCTGCTGAAATCCTAAGCTCATGATAAGGCAAACGATCTAATTAGAAGGGTAGGTTAAGATAAGGAGGAAAATAAGCACCTACTGTGTACCTCTCATGGACAAGTTGACATTTTACTCCAAGCAAGTGTGTCTAAAATAAAGCCAATAAAGTAAGAACATCTCTCTTCCTCCCAAAGCAAAGAATGTAAACACAGTAAATTCCTGTCAGAACGGCTCAGAGGAGCCTCTGACAGCCACGGATGGTTGTTTTAAAGTGATAAGTTGTTTATGGGCTCCTGACTTCTCCTCACACCTTCTGTTAAATAAAAGGACTCCAAACAGAATTTTAAATTTAACAGCAAAAGTGTTAGAATTGTTTTCATGATACTGTGATTAGTTTGATGTGTGGTGGTGAATATACAGCAGGAATACAGTTGTAGCTATAAAAAGTCATAAATACCCACATTATGACTGAATACACTAAATATAGTAAACCACATAAAGAAATTAGTGAAATTTGAGAATAAATGTAAATAAAACAAACTTAATAAGAAGAGTTTTTGAACATTTGGGTTACAGTAAACTTACAAAACATAATTATCTTAACTTAAGCTTCTACACCTATAGTCCCCCCCACAAAAGAAAATTAAATCCATATTTTACTCAGTCTGTAATCATCAACAACCAGAATGAGCGTAAAATTATAAATCAGATGGCAGGAAAACTATCCTTGAAGTCACAAATCATATAGGATCACCAAAAATATATTAAATCACCTTCACTGTCCTTAACAAATATGTTTATTCAGACTTTTTTTTTTTTACACAAATGTTTTACTGTTCATTCCCAAACATTTTCTTGGTAAAACTAAATTATTTAAAGGTCAGGAAGGTTGTCACAGCATAAGCTTTATTTATTTTATTTTATTTCCTTATTAAGTTATTTTCTAGTTTTCGTTAAACGAATGTTTACAATCAGTTTGAGACTAAAACATGATGAATTCTTACCTTCAAAAAATCTCTGTAACGCTTCAGTTTCATCTACCACGTCCATCCTAGCGGGTCCCACATAAAAACTCCATCAAAGTCTCCCCTCGTCCGAACAAAACCGATTCGGATTAATGGGGTGGGGGAGACGTTCACGTAAACTCGACAGAATCCAGGCTATTTTATTTAAAACTCGCTTTTTGTCTCGGTTTAAGTCCCTCAAACTCCTAACATCGACGCTGATAAAACCCTTCACGCCTTCCTCTGTTTTTAAAACTCAAGTGTCGGAAAAAAGAGTTTAGAGTGAAAAACGGAGCGACAGCTTCGCCTCAGCTCGCGAGAACTTCATCATAAACTTTGCTAACATTCTCCAAACGAAAAGGACGTGACAACCAACGAAGTGTTAACTCAAAGAAACAACTAAAAGCTGTGCGTGAAGTTTGGTGGGAGTAAGATTCCGGTGGTCCGTGAAGTGGCTCGGACAGACAGACAGGATGCGGAGAAGCTGAGAGTCGGAGGAGAGAAGCTGAGGCAGGTGAGGGATGTGCTCCAGGCTGCTGCTGCTGCATCCTGTTACAACTCACTTCATTTCTAACACAACCCCCCAAAACAAAAAAGCATCCAGCTTTTCGGAAATTATTGCATTGTTATCATTCATAGATGAAAAAAGCAGCAAAAACGTTTTCAAAATAGTCTACATCCATTCCGCAAAAAAGTTGAGTAAAATGTGTAAAATGTAAGCAAAAAAATGTAAATTAAATGTCATAAAGTCGTATTTTATTAACAGTGCAATATAATAATTACATCAAATGTTCAAACGAAGAAATTCTGCTGTCGTTTAGAAAAATAAAGTAGTTGGCACTGGACAACAAATAGTTGTAAAAGTCTGAGGTGCAGATAAGAAACAGCTGGAGAAGCATTTTGCAGTTAATAAGGTTAATTGGCAACAAGTCAGCAGGAGGACATGGTATGAAAAGAGCATTTTAGGTTATGTTATTTTTTTCTGTTTTGAAATTAAACTGGAACATTTCTGTTTTAGCTGATTTTGTGTAAATAAAATCTCTGACATCAAATTGCAAAATGTTTGGAAACACTTGGCACTGGGTGTGAAATTGCTCATGACTGCAGTCGATAGTTTTTCTGCGCACACATGAGTAGATGAACAATGATGAATAACAGAGTGCTGTTTGTGCTTCTCACTCTTTTTAATCTGTCAGAGCTTCTGACACGAAACATGTAGGCCTACGTCATGTAACCATCTCCTCAATCAGCAGATACACATTTCTCATATTCCATAAATACGGAACGGGCCTGTAAATGTTTTCATGCTCAACACTGACATTTCTATTTACAGAAACACAAAAATAATATGAGCAGCTAGTGACCCAGTATAGAAGCTGTAATGGATTCAGCGTTTTTTTTTTTGTCTGAACAGGGATTGTGGTCACATTGTTGCTGTGTGCAAATGTACGATTTTCTCTATCAACATCAGTAAAAGGATTTAAAATAACCACAAAGAGGCAAAAGACAAGCAAAAATTTGTTACAAAATTCACTAAGTGACCTAAAAGAAGTTTCTAACAGTCAAAAATCAAACAATTTCAAAGACATATTGCAAAAGCACAAAATGAAATAAAATAGCTAAAAAAGAAACTTTGAAACAAAAAAAGGGTTAGCCGGTGTTAAACGTAATTGTGGAAAGGTCAAACGTAAAAGTAAACCATAATTTGTAAAACAACAAACCTCAGCACAGATACAGATCAAAAACTGACACGTTTTATGAGCTGCTGTTTGACTCAAAACAATCACTTGCTGCAATGATCTGACTTAGATTATTGCACCTGGATTTTTCTAGATTCTGTTCAAACTAAACATGCAGCAACAAGAGGGTCCTGTGTGACAGGAGGGTTTGAGGGGAATGATCCATTTCTCTCAACCTTATCAGCTGCATCCCCCCCCCCCCACCCCCTTTAACAATGCCACTGTGTGCAGCCCCGGCAGCCTGGATGCCCCCCATCGTCCACATGTGAGATGCTGTGTTGTTTTGTCCGCCAGCCACCCCCCCACCCCACAGCTGGAGCATCTCTCTGTCCGCCCCTCCACCCCCTGCTTCTCCTTCATTCATCCCAAACAACGCCTCCGTTCTTCCAGTCACACTATGCAGATTGTTTGAGAGGACAAGCAAGAAAGAGAAACAGATAGAGGCTGCGGAGGACAATGAAACAGCTGGCTGTGTTGAAGCAGTTCATTTTGGTGTGCTGGATTTCTTATCTCATAGAGCTGCTGAACCGCAAGCAGTGAGTTCTGCGTTATTCTGCATGCCGTGCAGATAAAGCTCTGCTAATGAGGTCACAAATATTTCCTTCATAAACTGATGTTCATGTGGTTGCAGTTGGGGTGAAAGTCAATATTTTGTCAAACTTTCCAGATAAAGAAAACACAACAACACTGTCCGTTCAGCTCTGCTTTGAACTTTTCCGGTTTATTAAACTAATTTTCAGTTTATGGTTGAAACACTTTTTGTTTCTTGTTTGAAATTTTTAGAATGCTCTTATAACTTTTTACAACTGATCATCACACAATTTTAAAAAAATGTCATGGCAAAGAAAGGTGCTGCACTGGCTGACATAAACCACGTTAGTTAGTGATTGATGGTATGAGAAAGATTTGTCTCTTCTGTTGGAGCAGTATGCAGCCTTAGAAGTTGCATATGAGTCTCACATCATATCTCACAAATGTTTATTTCTTCAGAATATAAAGATAAGTGTGTTTAAGTTCAGTTGGCAGCACAGTGGCGGAGTGGTTAGAGCTGTCACCTCTCAAAGTCCCAGGATCACATTGGGGCTTTTATGATAATTGGTAACTCTAAACTCTGCTTTACTGTGCTGTGATGCAGCTGGTTAGGATGCTCTCAGCTGTAATAGCTTCTGACGATCATAGGTGACATGCCAAACTTCTTCAGCCTCTTTAGGACATAAACCCACTGTTGAGCCTTCTTGACAGAAAAGGAAAGGAATGAATGAATATATTTGTATAAGCCTATCCTGTTGCTTGGAAAATATAAATAAGATCATTTTTATGAAACTATAGCGCTTTTATAAAACAATCTATTGAACAAAAACAGGCCACAAACGGTAATAATCAGGACAATAGACTTGTTGCAAACCCTCTTGAGTTGCAGAATAACTTCCAGCCGGTAGGTGGAGACACTCAATTACAAACGAGGGGAGGAAAACCAAAATGGCGATCCCCGGACCAGGTAGGTGGACGCGTTGCTATGGTTATAGACACAGTTCAGTTGTAAACATTTTACAAGTACATTTTTTTAAAAACGATTTAACTTAATCAAATCTTAAATAGGTCAGCGTTTACCCCGTTTCCTGTACGGATTCCTATTGTGATTCTTATTTCATTTGTGTTTGCAGGAAGGTCTGCGGGTTTGGTATCCTTTTTTAAAACCTCATTCAAATGCTTTAAAGTTATATAAAATCCAAACTTGACCTCTAGTACAGAGAACTGCCTGTTTGTGTGATAAATGAGACTTAACTCTGCTCCAAGCTGTCTTCAGTAGCTCTGCAGCTGCTGCTGAATCTGACGAGCGTTTACTTCGTCTTCTACTTTCTGTTCACTCTCGGATTAATCATCAGAAAGAGTTAGTAATGCTGTGTTTTCACTCTGACACATTTTTGAATCCATTAATGAAACTATAACCAGGGACTAATGTCTGCTTCTGACAGGCTTGACGCTGTCATATCCCGCTGAGACTCTCATTCTTGATGTTGTTCTGCTCTTAATCCTGGCTGCTCTGCAGTTTCTCCATTTCTTCTATGGTAAATACACACGCACGCGCACTGGCGCACACACACACACACACACACACACACACACACACACACACACACACACACACACACACACACACACAGATAGAGAGAGAGAGACAGACACACACTACATGCATGTATTTACTTTATTATGTATTTGTTAGTTTGTTGAAATGAGCTGTTTATATTTATTATCAACCGTCCTGACACAAGTCAGTAAAGCCTTTTCCAATTTTTATTATGTTAAATCAATTAAAATTAAAGTATTTGTAAAAAAGTAGCATCATAAATCCAATAAATCACTGTCTGTCTTTGTCTGCAGGTGTGAAGGGCAATCTGATGGAGAGCGAGCGTTATATTCTGGTTAACCTTGTGGTTACAGCACCAACCATCCTGTTGGCGATCTACTTCCTGGCGTGGCAGACCTATGTCATGAGGATGGATGTAATCATCAGCAGCATCTTAGTTGCTGTCTATGGCTTAGACGGAGTCTTGGCT
The DNA here is from genome assembly GCA_034783495.1 of Millerichthys robustus. Lineage (NCBI taxonomy): Eukaryota > Metazoa > Chordata > Actinopteri > Cyprinodontiformes > Rivulidae > Millerichthys > Millerichthys robustus. The sequence continues at coordinate 7,914,515 of JAVKLF010000011.1, read as the reverse complement.
TTAATTACAATAGCCAGATTTGCAAGGTTGGTCCTACTCTGACTAATTACATTTGTGCTCAGGAATCATAAAAAATAATGAATTAATGGAAAACATCACATTTTACCATTTAGAATACATACAAAAAGAAAGGGATTGACAGCATCCAGTAAGTGTCACTGATAAAAAAGGTCTGATTCAAAAACAGACATATTGTTATCATCATTAACTGTCAAGGAAAATAAACTAAAAGATGGTTCCTTGAGATCATCAACACATGTTCATGTTTCGTCCTCCAGCCTTGTCACATGTTCCAAGAATGATAGACAGGTTCGTAAATAAAATCATCTGAGGTCAAACATGGACAAAACACTTCATCATCTCACGAAGAGACCAGCCCGCAGTTTGGGCTTCGTTTATTTTTGACTGACATGATTAATTGATTTAATTAGCATCTCATGTTTCTTTTGAAAGGCCACGCAGTGGCGAGCCTGTTCAGTTTGTTTGCGTTCTTATCACGCTATTGTTAATGAAAGTAATAAATCCTGGGTCCTTTGAAGACACGTCTTCATTATTGATAGGGATTGCATTCATTCGAGTAATACTGTATATCTTGTAGAGGGACGCCACATTCTCAAATTTTCCTTCCAAGACGGACTCAGAGCCAGTCTTGATGAAAGAAACAATCTGATGTTACTGCAGTGATATAGATTGTTTAAAAGGGAATCATGCTGGAGAAGATTTTAGGACCATATGAGTGGATATTGTAAATTTAAACATGCTCTACTTTCTGTCTTTCAGTGTTTATTCATGAAGAAGCCATCACTTCACCTGAACTCTTTGGGTTTCTTTTACACGTTTTAAAACGTACAAAATGGAATCATTGCATCATTCTGTCACTATTTATATATTTTTAAAAGTTTTTTAGCTTATTTTTTTATAAAATAATCAAAACATGGATATAATCTAAATGTTTTGTAATAATTGTTTTCATACTCTGAGGCTCTTAGAGATGGTTTTAATCAAAGAAACACAAAACCAGATACTTTATCTATGTTTTGAAATTGTCAATGATACGTTAAACAAATCATGTTTTATTACAATGTTGATGCTTTTACTAGTTTTATCCAGTAGAGGGTAGAATTGTCACAATAAATACTTGAAAACTAACAATGGATGTTCACGCACTGCTTTCTTTCAAGCACCTTTAAACTGTCATTAAAAGATGTTTTATGTTGGAGTTTAAATCTTAAAATTGGGTCATATATTTTGTCCGTACGTAAGCCATTTTCCTGCTTTGATTAATGCTTTCACACAACAAATACCACAAGGCCCCAAACTATGTGACATAGCAACAACTGGTACCAGGAAAGCTTTAAACGACGACTCTCTTGGCTCTTCTGGGTCATTATTTGATACCTGTACTGAGCTTTAAGTGTCTGTTAGTTTTAGTGACTCCTCGTTCCTCAGCAAGGTGATTTGTCAGCTTTGACACCTGAAGTTAATGATCAAACCCAGGGACAAGGTTCCCAAAGTAACCATGTTCAAAACAAATTACATGTAATAGTGCCGGAGACTGAGTAACAGGTGTGTACAGATAAACATTGGCTGCAGGTCAGCCACGCTGTACACCTGTCCCTGAGGTGTTCACCGCTACTTACGGTATTTAAACTTTATACTTATTCTTGCTCAGGTAAATTATCCAGAAGATAAACTACATGATTGGCTTTCTTTGCAAGAAGATAGGTCATTCTTATAGTGAGTGACATCCAAACCGGGGCAGTGATCCAATCTGTTGCTTCTTCCTTCACCCAGTTCAGCTAATTTAAACCAATCAACACTTTTCTGCATAAAATAAACCTGTGGATAAGGAAATAAGTCTGGTGCTGAGAAAAGCTGACATTTTTCTCAATACACATGGGCAATGATGTTTTACATATTATGTAGTCCTTTATGTGGATCCACAGCACCCACCAAAGTCTAACACAGCCAAGCATTATTATTAGTGAGGAAATTAGATTATTACTTTGATGTAACAATTCTTCTTGGAAATAAATCTCACCTGGATGTACCAGAAACTCAAAACAAGTGTCAGTGGCCGCAGCAAAATAAGCTGTTTGGCTGAGAAGATTTGGCAAATATTTCATGTGTACAACCCACATACTCAGCTGTACTGCTCATCCCACACATGCCTGTTCCTTACAAATGTGGCTCCATTTAAAAGGTAAATCAAGAGGCTCTCCAACGATGCAAGATTTACTACCAAGAAGCATAGTTGCAACAAAGAAATAATCTACCAAACACAAATGGCCTTACTTTTTGGGGTAAGTTTGTTTAGTCAGATATTTATTTTTATGAGAAAAATGGTTGCATTTAAAACGGAAAGACCATCTTTAAAACCTTCTTCAAAGCTCTTTTTCCAAACCAAGACAAAACTTTTCAAAACTCATTTTGTGGTAATAAAGCAGACTTTCATATTTCCGGCTTGTGTTCTGAAGTCACCTCAGAACATTTGCCCTTCTCCTGGTGATATCCCCGCCCATTGGAATAGCCCCGCCCAGCGCCCGGTCTCGCTTTCCGTGATAGCCCCGCCCCTTCTCCGCTGGAGTTACCTGAGCAGCGTCACCATCTGCTTTCCAGTGTCGGACAGGTGACAGCGCCCCGCAGGTGGTTAATAGACGGTCCGGGACGTGTTCGCTTTCCGACCAGAGGTCACCAGAAGACATCTGTCCGAGCAGCGTGCAGGCAGGTGGGGATGGCTGGCTGATGTTTCCCCCCACGTGCGTCCACCTGAACGTCCATTATCCGGAAAAAAAAAAAAAAAACACACAGTAAGTTCCAGCGTGTTTAACCTTTGCTTTCAAATCAAACAGAAATAGCTGCACCTCCAAGCTGGTCACAACTCACCTGATCCTGTTCTGCTCAACTTTTTTATTCAATTTTTACCTTCATGCTGTTCTCAGTCAATCATTTGAGGCTTCTTGGAAGATGTGGCTATTGAATCAGTTCTGCTACATGGTGGGAAAAGGTCTGCTTGTTAAGGGTAAACATAACTGATGCATATTGTCAAAAGATATGGGCACATCATTTATAAGACTATATGTGCTGGTGCTTTTAATCTCAACCTTTGTTTGTTTGGAAAAATCTGTGTTTGCACAGAGAAGAAAGCCTTAATGGAGCTGTCTAATGATAGGAAATAATATCCACTGTGGCACAGAATACAGTTGTATAAATCAACCTCAGTGACAGTGTAACCAGCTGTCTGGATCATGCAGAACATTCGTCTGCTTCATTTGTAGTCTCAGTGACTTTGTGACCATGAAAGATTAAAAAGACAAAAAGACAATGCTTAACACACACACACACACACACACACACACACACACACACACACACACACACACACACACACACACACACACACA
>JAVKLF010000011.1:7889924-7906637 GCA_034783495.1 Millerichthys robustus | reverse complement strand
CACACACACACACACACACACACACACACACACACACACACACACACACACACACACACACACACACACACTGTGTGGCTGCTAGCTGCAGAACTTTGCTGAGAAGTTAAAACAAGAAGACCAAAACTAAAATGATCAAAACTGAAGCTAAAGGAAAAATGACCAAGACCAGTGCGCAAAGCTACAAACACCAAAACCATAACTAAAAGCTAAGAGTAGCGATACTATAATTGGAAGCTAAAATGTACAAATCAGTAGCTAAAAGCTGAAAACAACAAACTAGAAGATAAAAAGCAAAGGCTAAAAGCTAAAACCGAAACAAAGTAAAAGCTAAAAGCTACTCAGTAGCTAAAACGTAAAAAGAGCAAAAAGCTAAAAGCTTTAAACTAAAAGCTGAAAATTCTAAACTTTATCTAAATGCCAAGAATAGCAAAACTGCAGCTGAAAGCACAAAATAGGTGGACTATAGTTCAAAAGCAAAGATGAGCAAAATCGTATCCAAAAGTGAAAATAGCAAGAGAGTAGCTTAACGCTAATAGGACAAGAAGACTGAAAATAGAGTAAAAGTGCTGAATTTGATTTTAGCAAACAATGATTTTAAAATTAACCGAGGAGATCTCGATGTATATCTATGGAACAAAATTTAATAAATAAAGTTAAATAATTCTGAATGTATAAAGTCATAGCACACTGTTCCCACAAGATGATAAATAAAAGTTAAATAGCACAAAGGTAAGGAAGGAAGTAAATTGATTGCAAAACCAAACAAAAAGAAAAACTAAACAGAATATGAATAGGGAGCAGGTGTAGATGAGTGGTTAGAGCAGTCGTCCCTTAATGAGCCGTCAGATTCCACCAGATATCGTCACGTGGCCAGGTTGTCCTTGGGCAAAACCCCAAACTTCTCATTTTCTCAAATGTGCCTCATCTGTGTATGAATGCTGTATAAATGTTTAGAAGGGTAAAAAAACAGCACAGATTGTGTTGTAAAGGACTTTGACTAACGTGGTTAGATCAACGGCTGTATAAGTACAGTCCATTTAGAAGCTTAATTTATTTTTTTCAAACAGTAAACTGTCTTTTACTTACTAAAAAATAACCAGAACGCAAACAAACACAACTCATCTCATTTGGGCTCAATAAAAAAACAACACACACACAAGTGAATAATACGCCACCTGATAACATTTTGTTACTAATTTATGACCTCATCAGTGAAACTGTCTAAAAATGTTTCAAATGATGTCGCTTTATACGGTTATTCTGAAGCTATAACCCTCTGGAGTCCCAGCTGGTTAGGGTTTTTTGTTGTTGTCGTTTTAGTTTCGTTTTTTCTGTTCGAGACCTGTGCAGCCCTAATTACAGCATTTAGCTGTGTGGTCAGAAGAAAGTGGTGTCATCTGGTTGTAATGGGTGTAGGAATAACAAACCACCTTCACGACCAAATGACAAAGGCTCACTGTTGATGCATGAATCACACTGTTGATTGTGGCAACATTTCCAGCGTTTGTAACGGCACAATCTGAATCTGTGAAACGGCCACATGCCTGGCCCGGAAAGCTTCAAATCAGATATGCTTTATCTCTGACCCAACGATTATTCAAGTGGGCCACAGTGCAAAGTCCAGACTGCTTATGCAAGAGCTCAATCAGACTTTTGCATCGATTTACAGGAATTGCTGCTGTCAGTATTGTCTCAGTAAAAGTTGTGGATATTTACCTGGCGACTCTTTGTTTGTTTTTTTTTTTGTTAAAGAAAAGGCAAGGGACTGCTAGAGAGTGTAAGCTGTAAGTACTGAGTTTATTTCAGCACAGCGAGCCTGCCAGCAGTGATTAATAAAGCTACAGGTGTGTTCTGAGGCGTGTTGTGTTTCTCAGGGATGAAATGCTAAGCATGTGGAGATGCTTCTTGTTTAAAAGCTTATTGAGCTTTTTAAGAAAAAAAAACTAGTATTTGTGGCATTTGCTTCAGCCTTTAAGCAATAAGTACTTTAAACTCTTCTTTCTCCTGTTTTCATAAAGCTTTTATGTATTTTTGAGATTTGATGTTATAGTCAGATAATTATGACAATTAGAGCTACATGATGTCATTTCAGGCAGGAAAAAAATGCTGCATAAAGCACAAGGAGCTTTTTTTCATATGCTAGTCAGACAAACATGCAACATCTGTTTTTTTCTAATTATTGCTTCTATACCTCATTGTTAACTTTAAACTATAAGTTGTTATTCAACAATAACACCCTGCATTGAGTTCCGAGGTGCACAAATGGCCGACAGCACAACACCCAGCCTGTCCTCCTCTGCTCTCCTGAAACCTGGCAGCAGACCAGAGTGAGGAACAATAGAACAGATGACCTGCGAGATAACAGCATTTTATCACAGATTTCACTTACGGTGATGTAATTAAACTTTTTTGTGGTGAGTTTTAAGTCTCAGGGGTCTGAATGATAATAGTTCAAATTTTCAGAGGTGTTGTAATTTCTAATAAGTAAATCATGTAAAAATTATACCAAACCAGGAAGATGGAACTGACAAATAAAAGCCTCATTAGAACGTTGAGAACTTAAAATGTAATGCCTGCTGGTGACAGAATCTTAACTTCTTATCATCAGTAAATGAAACTAACTAGTTCCTTGCAGCAGTTCATTGCTCTTTAAAAATTACATCATCTGATTATCTTCAGGGTTAAATGCAACTCACTTTAGCCTTTAAAGAAGGAAGCACTATGAACAATTATTATATAATCTGTTGTAGATAGCAGTTTGAACTACCTTAAATTGACGAGCTAATGGCTAGTCCAAGTGGGGCCAAGACCAGAATGCATTGCTGCTGTCTGGAAACGTGTTTATCCCAGCAGCAGCGTTATGATATTCCTGCACAGAAAGTGCTAACGTTTTCTGCTGCTGTCATTATTTGTGCTAGCAAATAATGACAGAATTCTATGTAAATAATTACGTAATGAGAAACTGATACTGGCGTAACGAGTTAAAAAGGAGTATTTGCAGCAGTGACACCATGTGACTGGTTTAGATTTTTTTTCCCTGTGTTGCATCTTGTAAGGATCCACACATAAAGAACATCATTGTCTGTTCAGCCAGGGTGAAAACTCTGTTGTGTAACCTGTCTGTGCATGCACTGAAGTTAAAAGCTCCAGGCGGAAGGGTGTGGGAGGGCTTTGTTTTCTCTTTTTATGCTTCTCGTAATCTCTCAGATTTAGACGCATTGCTCTGTTACACATTGTCTCCTTGGAGGCCGTGCTGTCAGGGCCAATCAAATAGTTGCTGTGTCTAAGTGTGAAAAGCCCATTTCAATTAATTAGTTTCTGCTAAGCAGATATAGTCATCAACAAACAGGCTCTAATTACACCCAGCATATCAGCCTGCTGTCTGCTTTTGTACCACAACAGTTCCCCAACATTAGCAGACCAGCAGGGCCGGACCACAACCTGGTTCTGCACAAGGGAAGAGCAGCTTTTTCACTGGTGCTGCAAATTAAATAAATACTATTAAATACGTCTATAACTTTTCAGCAGCTGTTACCCTGAAGGCATTGGAAATTTACTGTGGATCCTCATCAGTATTTTACAGTTTTACAGTTGGTTTTGTATAAACTACAGTTCAATTAAATTTTTTGCTGCCTTCATTTTATATTTTACACAATATCTAGAAATAAACTGGTAATGCCTGGCCTTAGACATGCATTTTTGATACCTCTTATTTACAGCACTTTTTCCAACTTTACAGTTCCCTTTTTACACTTTTATGTCTTATTGTGTTTAAGAAAATGCGTGTAAGCTTGGCATTCAGTTTACAGCTACAGATGAAATGCTTCATTTGTAGTGGTCGACCTGCAGCTGAGAATTTCTTTAGAGCAGGTTTGTTATCAGCATCACCACTTCATTATCAGGTGGCTATTTACTCTGTAAAGTCTGGAATAGATGGGAGTAAATGTCTGAATTCTTGCTGGAGGTTTTCTCTTTGGCCTGGCGATAAAGAACCTTTATATTTGAATAATTCCAAGCATTTTTTTAGTTTCAGAGTCTAAGACTGGTTGGTTTGGCCTTACAGGTGTAAGGCTACTTCTGACTGAACCTGTGTTGATTAAAACATAAAAGAAATATTTTAAGACGTAATGTGAGAAAAATATAAAATATACTGTAACGGTTGTAGAAACTCCCCATTTAAGTTGCTTGTTTTTATTATTTTTTTCGACAAATATGTGATGGGTGGAAATCGTTTCCCCTCCTTGAGCACACATTTCCTTTATCAGTCTATCATTATAACCAACTGTCTCTTAAATTCTTCTCTTCTTTTTCCTTTACTTTTTCCAGGTGGATGCCTGAAATCATGAGTGCCCCAGGACCTCCGTCGAGGCAGGCCAAGTGAGTTTCACACACATTCCTGCTGCTTCCCGCTGGATATTTACCTTTCTGTTGGACAGGCATGAGAGAATCACTAACCCTGTATGTAGAAGGGGATGTGGGTCAGGGACTTTGGGCACAGAGCAGCTCTGTTGAGAGTTGTTTGCTTTGCTTTGGGCTCCTGGCTCCCTCCTCCTCTCCTACTCTCTTTTCCACTCTCCCTGTTTTTCCCCACTGTCTGCTCCATATGCTTGGGAGTCAGTGTCGACCAGACTGCTCTCTGCGCCTCACACTCATATCTTAGTGGGGTGTTATGTTTATGAGAAGTGGGACAGTCTGTGACATCCATCCAGAGGTGTGGGGGGTGAAAAGATGAAGGGTATCCAGCGTAATCCTGTGTCCTGCTCTTGTCGTTGCAGTGGCGTGGCCAGATCGGACAGCAAGCTCAGCGCCAAGGCCCTCTATGGTGAGCAGCTTTCAGCTTTCATTTGCTTTGTAATTTTAAAGATTATTTCTTACCCTTATGTGTATTTTTATTTGCCTTTAATTCTAAATGTTGAACTGTTTATGGCTCATTCCTTAAGGATTACAGTTTTTTACATCATTACTTTGAATTAGTAATGTTAGAAAAATCTTATTGATACTTAATTTTTTTTATTCGTCTGTCATTAGTATTTTGAACAATATTTCTTAAAAAATACTGAAACAAAAAATTGAGTTAGCCTAGTAGTGAAGATAAAGTAAAATATTTTATTGTTGTCTGTCAAGTTAAACATTAAAAACCACGTTTTGTTCTTCTGGGTCACATGTTGTTTATGATGATAAATCAGTTTTATTTGAAGTCAGTCCCACTGTTTCAATTTGGCTGCAGAAAGGACTCCAAGTCCCACTGAATGGGTGTCAATCTGTCAAATGTTGATTTAAAAAAAAAAAAGCAATATGTACTCGATGGCAACCTTTTTTTGTTAACGTACAGATTCGGGTGAAAAAAAACAAAAACTAAAAATCATGATTGGAAAAGTCAGCTTTATGGACATTAATCACAACAGTATTCACTTTGCTTATGCAAATAACACCACAAGGAAATTCAGCACTCTGTGCCTCTGTGACATACTGTTATCTCAGACCTCCCCTCTGAACTCGCACTGAAAAGAAAAAAGTGTGGGCCAAGGTCCTCGTAAGTGGCCCTTTTCTGCTCTGTGTGGTGATGGACAGGAGGAGGAAACTTGCCTTTCAAGCTCCCTGTGTGCACACTGCAAGTGTTTGTGTGTCATGTTCTCTTGTAGGCAGCTGTTCATGGTTTCTCACTTTTAGACATAATCGTCACTTTAATTTAAGGGTCTACTTGCGTTGCCGTGGTGCACTAGTGCAGTAGGACGATAATGTCATTTTATTCTGGCTGCTGCATACTTGTTTCAGGGTGTGTGTGTCTATGAAATGCTCTATGCTAAAGTGCAGGGTGTGACTGTTTTTTTAAGTGTGGCTGGAGCAGGGTGGGGTTACCGGCGTCCCGCAGGTGGATAATGTGGAAAGGAAAAGGCAGCCTCTGCCCCTCTGTCTCAGTTCTAGACCTCCCTCTCGCAGCCTCAGGCTCATGAGCTCACTGGTCCCTGCCGGCGCCTCCTTCCACTCCGCCGGCGCTGAAAAACATTTTCCAACCAGTCACACAGTCGTTCCAATTAGAAATGTGCACAAAGCGACGACGAGACGATGCATTTTCCTGCATGCCTGCATTGTTCTAAATATAGACTAGCTTCGGATGGCAGACGGTGGATATTGAAGGGTTGGAAGATGATCCTCAACCATCTCACTGTGCAGCTTGTTCTCTGTGAAACCATTTTATCTTCCAAATAGCCACAGGGTTCACACACTCTTGTGATCTTTGGAAAGTATCCCGCTGTATGTGTTGCTGTCTTTTTTTGTTTGTTTGTTTGTTTGTTTTCATCGGCTTGCATCACATCGTGCAGCAGATGGTCACCCGTCTTCCTGGCTGCAGGTTTGGCAGCACCTCGCCTGTCCTCGCTGCGCTTAGAAACAAAAGAACAGATGACATTTGGTGCGATCTGTAACAGAGCTTAATATTTGAATAAGCCGCTGCTCTTCCCGAATAAATCTGTTGGTTATCAACGGCAGAACGATCTCAATCATGCAAACAGTAGACAAGCGATGCAAATGATGCACAAGTTCTCCCACCTGGTCCATTATCAGCTCCCCTTGGTTGAAGAAGCGGGGGAAAGGACATCAGAGGCATTATCTTTGGGTTCTGGACTATTGGGAAGTTGTTGGGTTCTTTTGTTTCAATTTAAAGTTTCTTGTTGAGAATCATGTCTTTATAAGTCAGAGGTTGTATTAAACATTTTAACTGTCCGTCATTTTGACTGACAGGGTGAAAAACATCCTGTGTAATTATCTAATTTTGCCCATCACCTTATTTTTTAAAGTGCTAATAATTAAAGATTCAATAGCATATTATTAGTCAGTCCAAACAAACTGAACAGATAACCCACATGTAACAAAATCCTCTGACTGTGTTCACAACATATAAACAATGAAATTAAACGATTGCACTCTTTGTGATGCTTCATAGCAGTTCAGATTTAGGAATTTTATTTTCAATCAGTAACCGCCGTGTTTTTGTTCGGCTCGGGTCGAGCGAGGTTGTACGTCAAAGCTTACACTACTTAATTGGTCTGTAAAGCGAATGCCCGATTGATCTGGGTCATGTACGACTTTGATTATCTGCCAGCGCGCTACGTTTACCACTGGCCATTGACTCTGGAGCGCTCTGGGGATCGGCCCATCTGCCCGCTAAGTGGCTCTTATTGCATGCTGTCGCAGCGCCTCAAATTGATTGGAAATGATGTGAGTCATCTATAAGTCATGACTGCAGCTCACCTTTCAGAGCAACACCTGACACTGGCGTTTCACCTGTGGGGGGAGGTGAGCAGAAGGGAAATGAAAGAAACAAACAAACAAAAAACATTTGGTTCCGTCATTTGGATGGTTTAACATCGTCCCATTTGTGAAACAAAAAGTGGGGGCAAATATTGGAATGTACTGCAGAGTCTTCAGCGTAGATTTTGTTAAGTGTTCTGCAAACAGCACAGCTTTTGTTTTGGAGTCACCATAAAGTAGACAAAAGGAAATGTATCTGAATGAAGATAATACCGTTGCAGCATCAGCATGTTGACTCTGTTGGGTGGAAAATGGAAAGAGACCTGATATGAGAGCCGGCGGTGAGTTTATAGGAACATGCCAAGTTTTAAGCGTAATCATTACCTGCATATTATTCACCTGGTAAATAAGTCAAAGCAAATTAGCCCACTCATTTAAAGTTGGACAGTTAGATAACATAGGCCTGACTTGGCAGCACACGCAGTGTTTGTATGTAGATGGGATCGAATTTTAAAACGAGTCACGGCCTTTTCTTTTTCCTATTTGAAGGTGGGGCTGGAAATCTTAAATCTTTATGTATTTAAAAAAAAATCTGTTACAGTAATGTTTTTGTTTTTTTTTTTCTTTTAGTTTAGCATGAATAAAGGATAAAGTAAAGTGTCCCGATACCAACGTTTCCTCAAACTCAAATAGTGTTTTTCATAACGTGTTTGTTTCTTTTTTTTACAACAAGGTGGCTCTCCCTTCTTATAGGCCTACAGACTGTATCAAATCAAATATACAACATGATGTACACTGTTGAAACATTTAAAAGAAATTAAAACAACAAATAGAATTTTCTTTCCACTTGTATACATTTCTTAATCATGGAACTGACTAACTTTTCACTTGAAACATAAACTGTAACACATTCAAAGGAGTATTGATACCAGTTTCCCTGTATTGATACTAGTATTAGTGTGTGTTCCGAGTATGGGGGCATTTTGTACGAGTACCCAAAAATATTGGTATCAGAAGCAATATTTGTATTGGGACACCACAAGCATAAAAAGCTAGTTGTAGTTTAAAAACCGTCGATAAAAGGCACACACAGGTTCTACTGTATTGTTTTTGTATGCACATATAATCAAGTATTAAAACTGAATTATTGCCAAACCATCAAACATATATTGATATTTCAATATTATTGTGTGCAGTATCAGTAATGCAAAAGGATTAAAAGTACAAGTTTGACTATCAGGAGGCTCACATTTAATCATAGAAAATTTTTGTAACTAGAGGAGCTTATTTTCGACTCGATAGCTACAAATTGCAACATTTCTGCTCCTGTGATACAAACTCAAAGCGTCCGCCCGTTCTGACAATTCTCAGTTGTCGATTTGAGGTCTTTCTGCTGACATGCTGGGTCTGTTTTTAAGCAAAACGCCTCAACTTTGGTTTTATTAGAAGTAAGGTAATTGCTCTAGAAGTCCCCTGAGGATTTTACTTGCAGCTTTGCAAACCTAATTCTGCTGCCAGCAGCTTCTTGGCAAACCTCTGCAAACCCAGTTTTCACATTGCAGAATAATGAAATCCTTGTTATTTAGAAATGATATTTTAATTTCTCCAAGGTCATATCAACTCGTCACAAGTGAAGAACAGCATAGCTCTGTCAGAGATCTTTGAACCTGCAATAAATCTCTGCTTGTAACTCAAGCCCTTGATCTTTGATACCAACCTGGGCAGCACAATGTAGCGTGGAAGAGGGGAAAAATGAAGATATAGGCATACTTTTGATATGAGATTTAAATATTAACTTTTGAGATAAATCCGCTTCCAAATTCTCCATTCTTCAGTACAACATTTTTGGATAGAAAATCGTGTCAAAAAGTTTGATAAAATACAGTTTTTACTGCTTCACAAAAACCAAGTCTTAAGACTTTATAGGTTAATAGTTAAGTGTTGTTAACTGTGCGTCGACACTCCGTAATAAAATAAATATGGCCTGTCTCGTCACTTCCTTATTTCCCGGTTGTTCTTTTTAGCTCTCACCGTAGTTTTTCCTTCGATCCGTTCTCTCTGCTGAACCGACAACATGTGGACTCATCATGGTCAGTGCTTCGGTTCGTGTTTACTGGGGAGGATTTACTGCGGTTTCTCAGAAGAGAGCTAAGTTTTGTTTTTGTTGTCCACAGAACAGCGGAAAAAATACTCCAACTCCAATTTCATCATGCAAGAGACGTCACAGTATCACGTCGAGGTAAAACCTTTCACCTCTTGATCCTTAACATGTTTAGATTTTCAACTTATCATCTAAAGATATTAGAAAGGAAATCGCAACGTGTACTGATTCTTTAATGCTTTTATGATTGGGCAATGAAGTGTTTTTGTTTTATTTTTCAAGATTAAGTCACATTTAGACTCTTGTCTAAGTAAAACAAAGTTGTTTAATTATATCAGGAGGAAATCTTACAAGACATTATCCCACATATACTTGGCTCCATGTCAGAGTCTGGTTTGTTATTCAGTTTAGAATTATTTTTCAGCTTCTAATATTTTTTGCCATTTTGTTTTAAGCATGTTACCTTGTTATATACTTGTGTAAACAGAACATAGATAAAATCTATATTACGTGCTAATGCTACAATTTTCTTTACCTCTGAGAGATAAAAGCTCAGCTACACGATACCCTGATTGAAACGATCTGTACTCTGGCCGCAGCTGAAGGTGTGACTGTGGATCATGTACGGTGCTGAACCATGTCCCAGATCCTTCCAGTTATCCAGAGATGTTACCAATGGCAGTAACCATGAAATCTGACATAAAATGATGTAACTTTATTTAGCAGCTTTTGCGATAAATGTGTGCATTCTATTCAAATATTTGCTAGTAATAGTTCTGTAAAAAAAAAAAAAAGACTTGGTGATCTGGTGCTCCTCAGCAGCTGGCTCTAGTTTAGATTTAATGAGTTTTCATCAACAAACACTCTTCCATGAAGCTTAAACTGATCACTCTGTGATGGATTTAACAAAACATCTGGGAATGTTTAGGTCCTCAGATCATTTCTATCCATCCCCAGACTTGTACTTTTTGAATAATCTTTTCTCTGAGTACAATTGGAACGTTGACTTTTAAATAGGTGAATATTTATTTAGAGACAGAAATAGAAAAAGTTAATTTATTTGGTTATTTTGTTGTAGCTAACAGCTGTCTTCTCCTCAGCATCTCTCCACCTTCATCATGGACAAATCAGAGGCTATTGTCACAGTGGACGATGCCATCAAGAAACTGGTTCTTCTGGACTCCAAGGACAAAATCTGGACCCAGGAGATGCTCCTGCAGGTCACCGACAGGGCGGTCAGGCTGCTCGACTGTGACACGCAGGTACGACTTCGCACACAAACCACCTGGTTATATAAAAGTGTTTCTATACAGTACGTTTATGTCCACTGAGAAGCTGTTTAATTTAAGGTTTTTTTCTTTTTCTCAAAAACAAAAAATTAGTTTATAAATTTCCTATAAACTTGTAAAGAATACGGGTATATAAGCGTTTTAAAAATTTAGCAAAGGTGCTGTTGGAGTATTACAGATGGTATTTTCAGGAGAAAAACGTTAATTATTGTTTATTCAACAAGCAAGTTTCTACACCTGAACCCCTTCAAAAAAATGTTTTTTCACTTAAAACATTTTCAGATTTATACACAGGCAAGTAAAAAGAAACATCTGGATCATTTATTACCTAATTTTATACTTTACCTTTTGTGTTTATAGTAGTGTAATAATATACAGCAAATATTTCTGAAGCTCTCTAAAGGAGTTGGAATTTATTTCCCTGCAGTCACTGTAGTGTGGCAGAGCTCACGCTTCACCTCTTTTCCTCTGTAAGCATTTTTTTTTGTTTTTCATTTTCCTGCAGGAAGAATTGGAGAACTTCCCTCTTGCCACAATCCACCTCTGTCAGACGGTGCTGAATCAGACCCGCTACCCGTCCGTGCTGCTGCTCGTGTGTCAGGACAAGGAGCAGCACCGACCTGACATCCATTTCTTCCACTGCGACGAGGTGGAGGTGAGTCAGAGGAGAGGATTGTACATGCCCTAGTTTACTGTGGGCTTCTTTTTTTTATTTTTTATTTGAGCTTCACGGTACTCTCAATGCATTCTAAGACCGATAACAGGCCGGTTTTACAGCAGTCACAATTTTGTGACATAGATGGTCAAATCTTGAAGATCAAAGAAAGAAAGTAGACACAATTGTAAATTAAAACACAGATAAACATAATTGTTGAAAATGAAAAAAAAAACGATATAATGCAGTAAGATCGAAACTACTTAATGTGGCTTTGTGTGCGTCTTCCCTCTTTAAGGCTGAGATGGTTCATGCAGACGTAGATAGTGCCATTGGAGACAACAAGCACGGAAAGAAAATGAGACTTCAGACTCTGAAGTGAGAAAAATGCTGCCGGCACACAAACACATTCACACCTGTTGTCTCTGAAACACACATGCATATACAGTAAATCAACAAACACGATGTCTTTACGAGTTATTCTCCTTCAGGGTGAACCAGGAGAAAATGAAGCGTCACAGAGAGACCATCCTCCCTCCCTCGGCCCCCAGGGGCCCCCCACCTGTGAGAAACCGACGAATGGAAGCTGCTGCAAACCCTCCAGGTAAGAAAACAAAGACAAAAGAGCACCTTACGTTTTAGGTCTTCGCTCATTTAGTCACGTTATGTTTTGTGATCGCAAACAGAGAGGCGAGCTTCTGATGCCGAGTCGCACGAAAAGCTGGCTCAGCGCATCGAGAAAGATGTGGTGAGCGACACTCATCGTGGAGCAAGACGGTTCGTTTCATCAGATCATGACGCCTGAAGCCTGTGTTTTTAATTTAATGTTTTTTTTTTATCTCAGCAAATCCTCAACTGTGCCCTGGATGACATAGAGATCTTTGTGGCGCGGCTGCAAAAGGCAGCAGAGGCCTTTTCCCAGCTCAACCAGCGCAACAAGAGTAAGAAGAATAAGAAGAAAGGACCAGCAGGTCTGTCCCCCTTTCTTCTTGTGTGGTGGCACGGTTGCAGTGAGAATATTGGATGGACTGCTCACGTTGTCATGTTTGGTTCTGCTTTGTGTCCCATGGCCTGGGACCCTCCCCCAAACATGTTAGTGTGGTGGCCATTTTGGCAGCTGTCACAATACTGATCATTTGATCAGTGTTGATGATATGCATCTTATTCTTTCACCAACACACAGGGTGGGTTGGAATACGAAGAAAAGTGCATATCTTAATTCAGTATACATGTTTAAAAATATTTACTTCTTGAACGAAGAATGTTTACTTCAACTACAGGAGATGCTAAAAGAACATTTTGTGTTTGCATGTGTGTGTGTGTGTGTGTGTGTGTGTGGTTAAAGGTAACTACAGTGTTATTTTCTCCAAACATTGTTGGGTAACAACAGGGTAAATGACAGGAATTCCACATGCAAAGGATCTATTATCCAGCTTTAAGGCTGAGGGTCAAGCACTTTATTAACATCAAGTTTTGTTTGTTTGTTAGTAACATTATGAACACAATTGTTCCTTTCAGAATTCTTTTAAAATTAGTTTTGATGCAATTTTCTGCTGGAGAAAAGGAAAATCAATCCTGGCATTTAAATGAAACTTACTTTGGCATTGCAACCAGTTTAAACATATTTTAAGAACGATCAACCTCTTATTGTGTCATCTGCAGTCCTCCTACAGCAGCAAAAACACCAAAAAAACTAAAAATTGAAAGAAGTCATGTCTCCAAGAACTTGAAAGGTTTTCACTGAAATACCAGTCTGTTGAAATTTTAGGCCATCTGCAAGGCTAATTTACAGAAAACCCCACTCCCACACCACCACCAACCTACAGGAGTATAATGATTAATTATAAACCGATGTTTTCTGTCCAGGCACCGCCAGCTTAGAGGGAGACCGATTCCCTGTTAGGAAAATGGGTCATAATGTTGTGGTTGATTGTGTGTGTCTAAAAGAAACAAAAACATTTTAGAATTTTGCAGGGACGCAATATTCCAGAAAGTTATGTTATTTAAGGAAAATTGTATTACATTTTTTTTCTCCACAGGTTGAGTAACTCTGCAGCTGAACAATCGTCCAAGCTCAGCTTTTTATTTTCTGAAGCTGTTTATTAACTAGACATTGTTAGAAAGAAGAAAGAGAAAAGCTTTTCTAACATTCCACCTCGGTCAGAAAGTGAAACTCGTCTTCGGCTCGGGTTGGTAACTGTGGAGTCTGTGTGTGGTCATTGTTGCTCTGGTCGCTTGCAGAGGGCATGCTGACCCTGCGAGCCAAGCCCCCCACTGAAGCAGAGTTCCTTGACAGCCTGCAGAAACTGAAGCTGGCCCTCAACCTCTTGGTGAGATATCGCAGCTCTTAGCCTCCCTTGTTCTGCTTGCTCGTTCCTTACGCCTGTGTTTCTGTCACTCTGCCCCCTGCAGGCCAAACTCAAGAGACACTTACAGAACCCGAGCGCTTCAGAACTCGTTCATTTCCTTTTTGGCCCTCTGGAGCTGGTAAGAGCTGAAAATCAGGTTTTAAGCATGACCTGGTTTTTGTTTAAAGCAAAGGATAAATGAATGCAATGAATGCATACTTTGCTGAATTTGTTGTGTTTCTGTAAGGGGAGTTTTCTTGGATATGAAACCACAGACACCCAAAACTAAAGGAAACCCAGGAGAACAGAAGTTTATTGCATTTGAACTCTTTTCATCTAACATTAGTCTTGTTTTTAGTTTTTTATTTTCCCTCACACCACACCCACTGCTGCTTACCGTAGCACTCGCCCAACAGGAGCGACGTGGCTCGGGTGCCGCGGTGCTTACGTGATGTTGGTTTCTCGAGCCACACCTTCGATACTACTGGACAGAAAAAAACGACTGCTGTGATGTATTACTTTCTGAGCGCGTCAGCTTCGGCCACATTTATCTAGGAAAAAACTGTTCTAGCAGTCGATTCACTTCATCTGCAGATGCAACCGTGCTCTTTTAGAGGTTGTCAAGAAAAACATTGATGCAAATCAGTCTTTTATTCTGCAAAAGTATTTTGCTTAGTTTCAGTTCCTCAGGCAAAACAACAGAACGGGGCTGGGTTTTTCACCTTATGACGTTTGAACATTTTTTTTTGTTTTTAGCATATTGCTACATTTAGCTATAGGCTAGTGTTTTGTTACTTTTAGCTGATCATTTTCCTTATTTTTAATTACTATTCTCCTTTGTTTAGCTTTAACAACTCCCTTTCAGCTTTTTCAGCAAAGTCATTCACAGAAAATGCTGTTTCTCTTGTTATCAGAACATTTGCATAAAGTTGGTGTCAAAGTTTTAACATTTTCAATTCTGTATTTTTTGCATCTACAGGTTAGATGTTTAAATTGTGCCTGGTGCACAGCACTGCCCCAATCAGTTGTGATTTCAAATCTTAAAATTTTGTTCTCAGGTTCTGCAGAGCTGTGGGAGTCCTGAACTGGCTCGTTCAGTCATCGCGCCTCATCTTTCTAAAGATGCTGTGGACTTCCTGCGAGGACACCTCACCCCCAAAGAGATGACCATCTTTGAGCTGCTCGGCGACGGGTGGACCAAACCCAGGTACAAGCACATGTGGCTTTCTGCTCCCTGCTGGCTTCATCTGCGCACGTGCTTATTGAACGTTCCTTCACTCCTCCTGCTGCTGCAGAGCGGACTGGCCCAGGGATCAGTGCGCTCCTCCTTATTACCCCCGATTTCGGAACGGTTGGGAGCCACCAGCAGAGCTTTTCATGACGGCCCCCTGGGAAACTGAGGGACCATCTGTACCCCTCGGGTCCCCCACCAGCCCCGATTACAGGAAACACTCTCCTGAAGATGTAAAGTTTTCGTTTGTTTTCAGCTGTGGGTTAAAACACTTAAAATTTGAGCTTTACATGTATTTTTACATAAATCTGTTTTGTTTTGTAGTATTACGGAAGCCATTCACCGGTAAATGGGTAAATATTAAAATCCTCCTTGCACATTTTGGTGTCTTGAACACTATTCAAAGAATATTAAATTGTGAACCAATGTTTCTCATCAGGTCTATCGACACATCACCCAGCAGTCGCAAATATGCCAAAATTCGCTACCACTTTGTGGCGAGGAATGCCAACGAGCTGTCGGTGCTGCAGGATGAAATTCTTGAGGTTGTAACACCAAACTGTCTTACCCTTCATACCAAAGCTGGTTATATTTTCCATCCTTACTGGGCTGAGCAGGTTTTGTGTTCAGTGTTTTGGAGTGAGGTGTGTTGTTCATCCTGCAGGTGATAGAAGATGACAAACAGTGGTGGAAACTACGGAACCGCAGCGGGCAAACGGGCTACGTCCCGTTTAACATCCTGGACGTGGTGAGGTTAGAAGAGCCGGAAGGCCCCTACAGCCAGGTACACGACACGTCCCCTGAGATCTTGAAATTAGCAGAGCCGTCACACATGTAATTATTGCTTTGATTACTTTGATGAATGAAAATTAAAATGATCTACGCATCAGTATCACGCTCTTTAGATCTGCTTCAAGCTGCAGCACCTCGTTTGATGATAAGCGTGTAGCATAGTTAGCATGTTTGAGCAAAACATGTTTTCTTTGCAGCAGCAGTACTAATTTATCACATCAAACACATGAAGTGACTCCTGAAACCAAATATTTACACATCAGCTCGAGTTATAGATGAACAATCATTTTTTCTCTTTATTTGGGTTCTGACGGCTCATCAAGTGGTTTTAGGATACAGTACGTAAGGGTTAACTGTTCATGTAACATTGGACAAAACCAGGCAGCCAGCATTGGACCAAGTCCTGCCATTCGGACCGAATGATTGGTCAGAGTTTTTACAGTTTTTTACAGTATTGCAGCTCTCACAGAGGTCAGATTTTTTTGTTGTTCCTTTTTTTGAATCCATAATGTATTTGTACTTTCAGGATGGAAGGACAATTTCACCCAGTATAGCAAAGTTTTTCTGGACAGGGTTACCAACTATACCTTTAAGTGGTTGTGTTGTGTAAAGTTACATTTTAGGAGTAATTAAAATCAAAATCTGTCTAGCCAATAAGAAGGAGACTAAAGTGAAGCGTTTTTCTCTCGTGTGGCCTAAAAAGAAAGCGTGGATTCTCAGTCAACCAGAACCTGACGATCATGTGTGTTTATGTAGAAGACAACTCGACTTCCTTCCTTGTTTCTTGAAACTTATCAGCAGTAATCACGTTCTTTTCCCTCCTTCACATATTTTGGTTTTTTGGCTTCTGTACAACAATGTGTTGGCCAGAAAGAGGTGAAAGGAAAAACCTGTTTTTGGAATAACACTGTAGTTGTTCTGCCGTGAACTGAGCCTCTGCGTGTGTGTGTGTGCGTGCGTGCGTGCGTGTGTGTGTGTGCAGAAAGGATACATGTCACCTCCCCCTGGGTCGATGACTCGTGGCGACAGCTTCAACAGGGGCC
>JAVKLF010000011.1:7831347-7845497 GCA_034783495.1 Millerichthys robustus | reverse complement strand
TGTGTGTGTGTGTGTGTGTGTGTGTGTGTGTGTGTGTGTGTGTGTGTGTGTGTGTGTGTGTGTGTGTGAGCACAAACATCACATTTAGATTTTTGTCTCCGTTTTTTCTTTTTTTAGGTTAACATCGGAAACTCCAAATCTGATTCCTCAGCTGCTGTTGCTGTGAAAAGTGACATGGTATCCTGGGATGGAAGGGTTGTTTTTCTTGTTGTTTTATAACTTCTTTTTTCTCTCTCCGCGTCAAGGTTTCTATAACTGGGAAAAAAAAACAAAAACAAGGAGCGATCCATTTCACAAGATTGCGCTCCCACTTTCCCAGCTTTGGAAAGTTCAGTTTTGTTCAGTTTTTTTTTGTTTGTTTTTATTGTAATTTATATATATATATATATATATATATATATATATAAATCTCTATTTTTGTTGGAGCTACAGCACACAGACGACAAGGAAGGCTCCGCAGAAGGGCATCAGGTGGGGGCGGTGGAGGTGTGTGTGTGTGTGGGGGGGGCAAAGTAAGTCACTAATATTGGGCCAGAAGAGGACAAGAGAAAGAAGAGAAGAGTGTAAAAACAGAGGAAAGTAGGAGGGAGGGGATCGACAGCATCATGAACAATTAGCAAATAACATCCAATAATTTCAGCTGAACTTTGAACAGCTTTCAAATATTATGCACTTGAGACATGATGAAAACAAGGTGGAGTATAAAAAGACAAAAATGGTAGGAAGAAGCTGACAAACAGATTTAGGGGAGGTTTTGCTAGTCTCTATGCCTAATATTTTAAGATGCATATGTACATAAAAAGGTACATTATGAATAAAATGCAGTATTCATTCAGTGGGATTAAATGAGATTAGATCACTACGAAAGATTCTCTGTGATCCCATGGGACTGGCACCTTGAATAGGTCACACTGTGGTGTGAAGTTCAGAGCTAAGGGGTTGACAAAAAATACTGATTATCTGACCTCCGTAGGCAAAGTGCATAAAGACAGACAGACAGAAACAGGGAGACCAGTTGGCAAAGACACAACAGCACAAGAGGGGAGAGGAATGCAGAGCGAAAAGTGGAGAAGGAAATAGAAATTTCCAAAAAAACAAAAAACAAAAACAGAGTGAGGAAGAGAGAGAGAGAAGAGTTTAAAGGTTTAAGAGAGCAGATGGCTAATTGTACCCGTGTTTCGCAGCCTGGCAGCAAGTCAGTCTTGTGCATAAGGATGGGAGCAGGAGGAGGGGGAGAGAAAATGGGGAGGGGGGGTTAGGAGACAGGAAGTGGCCATGGAGGAAGCTGGGTGGTGCGATCAGGCCTTGAGAGCGTGCCACTGGGCGACGTTAGTGCGCGGCCGAGCGAGCATGTCTTTCCAGTGCTTTACTTCTGCCGGTCCACTCTTCCACGATAGGTAGATCTGAGAGCAGGGAGGAAGGGACAAGATGATTCATATCATCTCTAAACTATCAAAAGACATGAGAATCTGTTTACAAACGCCACCTCTCTGTTCTACACTTCTACGTGTGCCGTTACGCGTGGATGCCTTCAGGATGACAGGAGTCCCGATCTGCATGCAGCGTTTGGCAACGACTACATCAGACTGAGTTGTAGCAACGCTGAAGAGCAGCAACGAGTTGGAAAGCAAGGAAATGAATCAAGAACAGTGGTTTCCTCACAGACTGCATTACTGATGAGGTTTAAATGTATTTTTGTGTCACGTAAATAAATGAAATCTACAGTAGCTGTCACTAATATGTAAACCTCCCTCCCTTAAAAAACATACAAGTTCTACTACAGAGATATGCTTCAAAATATTCTGTCTTTATTTGTTGAGTGAACAAACATAAATGACAGAAAGGTGTGGCTTGTGTTCAGAAGAATGATAATAGATGGAGAGATGTCTCAGTATTAAAGTGATGTTTGTAGCTGCAGGAATATCTAACCATATTTAGCGGATTAAAAGGCAGGCACATTTGTGGGCAGCACGCTTGACTCTTCAGCTCTACTGTGTTTCACAGCAAGGTTGCTTTTTACAGCAGACCACAAAAGGATGTTGACCAGAATATCTTCCAAACTCCAACTTTGGATCTGCAGCAAAAGCTAACCTTCAATCAATTATTTTTCTAATGACCTAAAATCCAAGTGTTTGTAATCGGTTTAAAAATCTAAGATTACGATAAAGGGGAACTAAACAGAGAAGCGCTACAATGGCTGAACAGTACAATACAACACAATACAGCCGACTAAAAGAAAGAATGTAATGCTTCTTTAGATTATTTTAAGTCACTACCAGACAGAAATATAAAAGAGTCAAAGTTCAAACAATAATGTTTCAATAAACAGAGACCATGGAGTTCCCTTTCTTAAAATCTTATTTTGGCTGAGCCAAGTTCAAAAGAAACTATGTTAGTTATGTGACAAAATGGGTAAAATCATGTGTATTATGACAATTTTTTTTTTTTAAATAAAAAGCTTTTCTTTGACTGTTTGTTTGAAGGATATACTTGTCACAGGCACTTTAATGACCAAAACTACAAGGTTCAAAAATACTTTTTGGCTGGATACACTATATAAAATTTGATTAAATAAATAATTTAGCAGTATCTATGGTTTAGTACCGTTATCTGTCATGACCACTGAAAAACCAAAGCCAGACAACTTTTTCTTTGTAGTGTAATTAAACTGAACATAAACATAAAATGACATAAAGTAAAATTGCCTTCAAAATAACATCATCAGAGTACAGTATTTAGGTGAACTTATTATTTTACAGCACTACAAAGAGCTGAAATTGGCTTCTACTGCATGCTGCTACTGAGAGCTGCTACAGCATTGCGTTACCTTCCCGATAACATCGTTGCGGCTGAGTCTGTCCTTGTCCATGACTGTGATGATGATGGTGGTCTCCCTCAGCACGTGGGCAGGGACATCGAAGGGGAAGGACTCGTTGAAAATGGGATTCAAGCAGCGCTTCATCACCACTGTCTTCTTTTTTTCTACACGTTTGTCCTTGTGCATGAGCCACACCTTCACGTAGGGATCTGCAAGAAGTACAAAGCGAGGATGTTTACACGATAGTGACCACATAGATGCCCATGGATAGCCATTTTTCTGGGTCCAGGTTTGCAATTACCCCTTTCATTGTTAAAAGTCAGGAAAGGCAGCAGGGAAGCCGAAACCTCATTTGAGCTCAAGGTTAACTTATTCCCTGAGCTAGAAAACATACAAATGAGGAAGTATTAATGGAAATGGGGCCTGGGATTTGAGCTAAAAAGTTCTGGAGCAAAATTTATATTTGGTAATACTAAGTGCTACAGCTCCTAAAACTGAAAGAAACTTTATTTTTTCCAAAAAGTCAGTACAGAGAACTTTCTGAAGTAATAAGTTAATTCTTTCAAAAACTAGGAAACACTCGTCAGTGCTGAAGCTCATTTTAACCGGGAGACTAAAAGTCTCATAGATATGCAACAAGATAGAGGACAACAGAAAGGTACTTGAGTTAATGTCACCTTGCTGCTGCAGCAGTGTCCAGTGGACAGTACCTGTCCTCTGCACAGACAGGTCAGTGAATGGTTGTAATTGGAGACAAAGCCATGTCAAGACATAAAAAAAACAATCTGGTCTTTCTACAATATTCCACCTATTATTCAAATTCAACCTCAAGTGTACAAAAACAAAAAAAGATCCAATTATATTAATACTTATTAAACAAAACTGAAGCCAAGAAGAAAAATCTGTGTCTAAGAAGTCTACTTTTGCTGCTTTCACAAGATTTAGGAATGATCAAATGCACTTCATTATCTGATCTTTATCGGCAGTTTGTTGCTCTGGAGCGTTGTGTTTGTGTTTTAACACGATGCAGAGAAAGAAAAACACCAGCAGTGACCTTAGAGAAGCAACTGTTGCTCTCCATCAATCTAAGAAGGCTTAAAAGTTATTTTCAAACTATACGGAATCGATCTTTCAATGAGGAGAAAGATTATTCGCAAACGGAAAATATTTAAGACTGTTGCCAATCTTTACAAGTGTGAATCTCCCAGAAAATTCACCCGGAGGGCAGACTGTGCAATGCTCAGAGGATGGCTTTTCTGGAAGGGTTAATAGGAAAATGCCTCTTCTCTCTAAAAAAGAACACAGTAAAGATTTGCAAAATGTATTTGAATGAACCACAGGACTTCTGGTACTATGTTCTTTGGACAAAAAAGACCAGAGTAGAACTATTTGGTGTTATTCGGAGGAAAAGCAGACATATCAGCACAAACAATTCATACTAATAGTCAAGCTGGGTGGTGGAGGGGTGACGACATGAATTTGTTTTGAGCTTGAGTTTTGCTTGTTTTTGAATTTGGGCACCAAGAATTCCTCTGTATACCAAAGCATTTTAAAGTCAAATATGAGGCCATCTGTCTGACAGCTAAAGCTTGAACCAAACTGAGTCATGCCACAGGACAACGATCCCAAACACAGCAGCAAATCAACAGAACAGCTGAAAAAAGAGAAAAATCAGCATGTTACACTGGCCCACTCACAGCTCAGACCTCAATCTGCTTGAAAAGCTGTGGTTTAGAGAGTGCTCTGCAGAAATGGATGTCTGCAAATATCAGTTAAAGAAAATCTCAAGAAGAGTAGGCAAAATCTCCTCAAACGTGTGAGAGACTGAAAAAAACAACTTCTTCAACTTATTGCTGCCAAAGGTGGTTCTATGAGTGCATACCTTGCCAGCTGTCCCCGTTTGGGCAGGGCAGTGGCGGATTTTGTTTTATTTTTTTCATAACCAGAAGTTTCACTGGTCATGGAGATCCACCATGGTGAATGCACACACACAGATTCATGGTGTTCAGTGCATTAAAAAACACAATAAAAACATTGATCTAAGAGTAGAACAACTGACAGTGACGACAGACAGGAGGTAGGGGTTTGTCGGTTCGAACTCCTACTTTGTCTGTCTCGGTTATTTTTTCCTCAGGCAAGACGCCCGCTTTGCCTGCTGGTATTGGTTTGAAGGTCCAGTGGCGCAGGTGTAGGTAGCCTTGCCTCTGCATGTGTGTATTATTGGGTGAATGACTAGTGTAAAGCACTTTGTAGTCCTTGGATTTAATAAAGTGGTATATAAATTCAGGCTACGTACCATTAACCATCTCAGATAAAGTTCACCTCAAAGACTAGTTGTAAGTTTCTATTCTTCTTTTCATTAAACACTGCATATCATATAACAATTCTGTGTTTTTATAAATCTTAAGTATTTAGAAAAATGCACTTCAAATGTCTGGAAAATGCATAGTTTTGAGTTGATTCTTTCAAGATTTTCAGAAGGATATGCCTCAGGACCTTATAGTGACTTCACGCTGCTGGCACTTGCTAAT
This sequence comes from Millerichthys robustus, assembly GCA_034783495.1. NCBI lineage: Eukaryota > Metazoa > Chordata > Actinopteri > Cyprinodontiformes > Rivulidae > Millerichthys > Millerichthys robustus. Next base: position 7,840,148 of record JAVKLF010000011.1, on the reverse strand, counting down.
ACATTTTGGTGTCCTATCAGTAAATGTTGGCAGTTATGTATGACGTTCTATGTTGGCTTCTTTTTTGTTTAATAAATAATGACTCTACTGTTGTGTATTGTTGTACACTTGAGCTGCAATCCAAAATATTGTAGATCTTTAACTGAAACCGGGTAGACATTTCATTTTTAGCAGGAGTGTATATCAAGCTCTCATATTCATGGCAAAGACTGTCAAACTCAGGTTTGGTAAGGAAAAAATGGACCAAACACAGAAAGTCACTACCTGAAGTGCCCCCGATATCCATGGCTTTAAGATGACGTGCTTTAATAATGTTCACAGTGATGGTGTTGGCAGTGGGATTATAGCAGAGAGACACCAGCAGGTCTCCTCGTCTCCCCTGAAAAAACACACAAACACAATGAGAGTATGACTCATCAGATTTAATCAGGGGATATCTAACACCACATTACTCACTGACTTGTTGTGTAATGTTACATCCCTGCCCTTTCTGCCTTAACTCCTTGTGCCAAATACAGGTGGTCCAGTGACCGGGCTGGCTTAGCTAAGATCGTTGCTCACCCAAAAATCTTGTCAAACAGGCTGAGCTGTGACCGAATGTGTCACACTTGTTTTTTTTTTTTTATTAAGTAAAACAGGAGTTAAAAGAGTGCATTGGTCACAGTCCTGCCTATTGACCATTCCTTCGTCTCTTACACTGCCATCACTGCAGGGCTTCAGCTCCTTCCAGAAGGTCTTCAGCTGGCCCAGTTCCACCTTGTTTAGAGGGATTGACACTTCTCCAATGGGGTCGTTTCTGCTGAAGCGATCATAGTCCAGCACCTGGAGGTAGAGGGTGCGCTCTCTCACCTTCTCATAAGGGAAGCCTGAAACGGATACACAGACAGACGACACTGCAGGGGAGTGCAGGCGAACGGCGAAGTCGTGTTCCCGACAGCGCAGAGAGAGCAGTGTAAAAGTGCAACACGCTACCAGCAATGACTCTGGCAAAGGCCAAAGTGTGCGACAAAACCTGTTAGCCTGCCTGTGCTCTTTTAAACGACCCAGAGGGATTGTAAAGCAGAGGTCCTGCCTCACACACACATACACACTCACAGCCATCTCGTTCATTTTGTAGAGCTAGGGGTATTCGTTCTCTGGAGAGAGTCAGACAATTTTTTGACAATGTTGTCTATTTTATCACCACAGAGTCACCCAAATGACCACAAAAAGAAATTGACGCGGGAATTAAAAACATCTCAAAAGCATCTGCAGCTTACAAGACAATTATTAATTAACACAAAAATGGTTTGCAGTTTCTTGAGCTGTAGGTTTGATCAAAAACAAATATTTTGATTTCACAACATGATGGATTTTTTGCACACCCTGCACAGTGCCCTGTTTTTGGTAAAGTGGGTTTTCTATTATGACAAGCTTATTGTCTATCTGCAGTTTTACGCTTAAAGGAGCAATTTATAAAACAAAATTCAACATATTTCTTGATTTGAAAGAGATTTCTTAAAAGATAAACATCAACTGCATTTCATCTTCTTGGCTGATAATTCACTTTGTTTGCAACGTACAACTTCTGTGGTAATACTGATCATTTCACAAAAAAAAGAGAAAAAAACAAGAAACATCTAATTCAGGCCTGTAGGGCAGTCATGCAGACTGTTGTTGAAAAACCTACAACAGGCTTTGGTCCTGATTGCCAGCTTTTCCAAGGTAGTCAGCTCTCTCGTTACCATTAATACCAGCACATCTCAGTACCCATTTAACAGTAACACTGTTGTCTCTCCCCAGTTGATTAACTGCTTCGGCAAACTCCCAAGCCAGTAATGACTCTAAAAGCAGCTTGGCTATCTATTAGTATAAATATTTCCTTCTGTGTACACTAAAGGTCTTTGAGAGACGCCACACAGTGGTGAATTGCATATTTTCAGCTACAGATACAGTTGCAAAAACAACCTAGTGGGTGTCTGCACTCTGTCTCATTATATTTGTGCAAAATTAGTGCACCTGCACCTACTGAGCTCTTCAGATGGGATCCAACTGAAAAACCGTAGAAACGGTAGTAGACCAAAACCCTTTAGACCAGTAGTTCCCTAAGTTGGAGTCAGGACCCTAATAGAGATTTTTGCATTGTTCAACCAAAGACAATCACGTTCACAAGTCTTTTATGCTGTTGACTGGAGGGTCACTGCTTTAGATCGAGTTCATGCCTGTTCATATAAATACAATGAGTGCCACATTTCTAAGACTATATGAACAATGATTTACAACCCACAAATCTGACAGCATTCATTAACAGCAGTTGTAACTTTATAACCCTACAATTCCTAAATGGCTCTAACATTTCAGCTTTTAGTAAATAAAAATGTATCTGTCCTCTGGGGAAAATTAACAAAATTCAATGTATTTACAAGCATGAACACAACTCTTTGATTGCTGGAAATGAGAGAGACCTTCAAAGAGAAAGGTTTCGTTCCAGTGGGGGTTAAGGTTCTTCCTCTTGACCTTGGTCTCCAGCTTGTGCTTCTTGTCAGGCAGCAGGTAGATTTTCACAAACGGGTCTGAGGTGCCGGAGAAGTCTTTGGCCGGGAGGTCCTGACCCCTGAGAACTTTGACGGTAAGGGTCGTGTTCTGGAAGCTGTAGCCTATGCTGAACTGGATCCGGCCCAGCTTTTCACTGACGGGCCCTTCACCATCATCATCCTCTGAACCTGGAGACAGCTGCAGGATTAAAGAAGGCAGACAAATGAGTACCAACACTCACACGTACGGCAGTAGCAGCCACTAAAGTGAAAAGTTCAGTCCAAGGGCAAAATACTTTTTGGATCGCAAAGCACATGCACATAGACCTTGGAGGGGAGTAGCAGTGATGGTTGGGGGGAACGAGGTTTCATAGCCGTATTTCTCACAATGCAGCGGCTCAGAGACAGAGATTGGTCTGATGTTAAGAAGACTGAGAGTTTAATTTCCTTACTAATGTTCTTAAGAGACAGGAGGTGCTCAGATTTGAAGATATGGAGCATTAGACCACCCATTCTATCTCACACAGGCACTCTGACTGCTTTATCATTGCTGTGCACTAAAAGGCTGATATCTGATAAAAGCAGCAGACAGAGGAGGGAAAGAGAGAGCAGGAGACCAACAGAAAAAGGGAGAGAGAGAGTATTTTATGAGAAGGATGGCGAGAACAGCCAGAAAAACGCAGCTCAAGGTTGGCTTCCTGCACTTGAAGCTGTCTTCAGTCACTTTTCTACTTGTAGCTCCACCTTCTTTCTCTGATCTTTGTTCCCCCCTAGCACCAAAACCTTGTTGTGGGGGGGCTTTAAATCAGAGCTAAGACAAACACGCACTCAGCTTTTATCAATATGAGGTTTAGAACGAGAGCAAGTGGTGAATATTTCATCTCTAATTTGTCAAACAGTGTGAGTCACCTTGGATGGCTTGTCTTGCTTGATTGCCGCGGTGGGAACTGCCTGTTATTTTTTTCCCCCCAATTAGGTTCCCTCATTACCATCCCCAGCTTTAGATCAACCTTTGGTTTCTGACTGGAAAGATTTTGTTGTCCTACTGGTGACTTAAAAATACTGTATCATAAAACAATAAGATGTCACAAGTTTTCTGGTGTATATAATCAATACCTGATTAATGTTGATTTAACAGGACTAGTTATACTATATCTAGCTCTAATACCTGACATTCAGAACCCAGTGTTGGTGGGAAATGGACCAATGAGAGAGTTGAACACCATCTCAGCACGGCTAAAGTCAACTTGATCAATGTTTCTGTGGGCTTCTTTTTCACTCATTTCAGCCCAATCCCAAACACCAGATTTTGAACTTTGTGCAGTTCTAACTTATTCTGACTGATGGCATCAACTTGGCCTCCAGAACTAATTGAAAGAACCTTCCCACATAGCAGACAGATGTGAGCCAGATTGGGTGTGAAGCTGGCTGACTGCTGACATGGCAAGTAGCGTGTCAACCAGATGTGGTCCAGGTCTGGCAATAATGACGCTGTTTTAAGGTAGCATGCCACAACTGGCCCACTTCTGGTTTGGCTTATGGCACCTCTGGCAGACGACATCTGGGCCACCAAAGGGTCATCATTCTTTGGGGTATCTGGGATGAGTGTTAGTACATTGTGTTGGCCAGAACAGGGCCAGAGAAAATTTGCTATGTGGGTTGGTGTTATTGTTGACCAGGATAGGTCCTATTATTAGTATTTTCGCACATGTAAAATACCTCATCTCAAAATTATGAGAGGGGGGTGGAACAGAGTGTCTTACCATCACCATGTCTCCTGTAAGAGAGTTGGCCAGGTCGGTTACAGAGGAGTGGCCATCGGCATCGGGCGGTTGGCCCTTTGGGCTGTTAGCTGGCTTGTTGCCCCTGAAAGCACAAACTCAGGTTGACAAAAGGAGAAAAACTTGACCGAACGTGTGCTGAGAGCTGAGCTCATCTACAGAAAGAGAGAATGTCTGAGCGCACAGGGAGTCCAACCTCCACCTGTTTCACAGCTGAAAACAGCCTGTCTTAATTAAATCTGTCCAAGTTTACTTTGGATAGATGTCACTTCAAAGGGAAATGTGCTTTCTGCAGATATTATTAGCGAAGCCAACTAAAAGCTGCCAAAAGTTCCACAGATTAACGGTGGGCGCTAGACCTGAGGACAGTTGATGTAGAGAGATGCAATGGCTGAGAGTTTGAGCCTGAAATGATTGAAGACGTGTCCAGTTTGGCAAAACATCTTTAAAATAAACTCATTTTCAGACAGAACGCAAAAAAAACCCTGAGCAGCTAAAGTTAGAAACTGCTGTTTAGTCCCCCAATCCTTGGACAGTTTACAACATTTATTCCCTCTGAAGATGAGACACACATGTACAATGACTTCTACAGAAAAACAGCATTGGACAGACATGTATAGCAACGTGAAGAAGACAAATGTGTTTTCAATTTCTCTCAGCTGCTTCAACGACACAAAAACGTTTTTTAAGAGACCAAAAGTAGAGAGCTGCGATCTCCGAGGTGCAGCTGGCACTGAGACACAAAAATTAGTAGATGTTAAGTTCAATTCCAGTACATTGGGATGGCATAAACACTCTTAGAGAAAACCTCCTATGTTCATACATCATGTAAAACAAGAATCACAAAGTGTACAAAAAAGAAAACCAGAAAATAAGACAAAATATCAAAAAGAGAAAAACAACTGTGAGATTAAAGAATGCAAGAGAAAGGGACAGAATAAAGAGGATAAGTCTTTGTAAATGCAATGTGATACAAAGGACACACAACGATCTATAAAGATGACCGGTCAAAGCACGTGAACACAGAAACACCATTAGGCAGGAAACAAACAAAAATGGAAAGACTGACAAAAAGAGGAAGAAAACATGCACAATGAGAGGATTCAGAAGTTGCAAACACATACTTGACAGAAACCATAAGTACTGTGAAAAGTACACAAGCAAGCTGATTAGTTTAAACTCTGTTTTTGAAGAGATAGCAAGTATTAACAGTATGAAAACTAAAGACAGAGTGAGATTTTTACAAACACCAGCACATTAGAGAGAGAGAGAGAAAAAACTGAGCTGCAATAAAAGAGGGAATGAAGGAAGGAAGGAAAGCCTGCAAACACAAGAGAGGCTTAGTTTGGTCAGTCTGATAAGTATCAAAGAAGAATGACAAAAATAAAGAGCTACGCACACACTTTAACGGGAGACAAAAGAGGCAAACATGCTAGAAGGAAAAAACACAAAGAACAAAAAATAAAAGAAAGGAAAGGAAAAAGACAATAAATACAGTCCATCATCAGGATAAAGAGAACAAGAACCATCCATTTTTAAGAGGAGAGCTTGAATGAATTCATAAATGATTAAGAGAGAATGAAAGAGGGGAAAACGGGATATACCATACAAAACTAGAATATCACAAAAACACAGAACGGGACAAATAATAAGAACATAGGAAGAGCACATTTAGAGTGTTACAAAAGAGGGCTTTTTTCAGAAATTAAGTGACTACACAGAACAAAGGTTGTTTCGAAACCAGCCGGATTTTTCCAACCATTTAGCAACACTCTAAAAGTGTGGATTGGGAACACAGGGCCAAAAGCGCAAACTGGCATTGGCTACATGTGCATATATAATATATGCAAGTAGTTGTCACTCAGAAGAGAGTGAGGGCAATGCCTTGAATGGGCGATAGACAAGGAGCCCATATAAAAAAAGTCTGTCTGTCTGGCCAGCATTCTCTGTCGAGCTTCCACTGAGAGAATGTTGTTTATTTTCTGTTTGTTAGGAGCGCAAAGTACTGCAAATTTGGGTGAACGTTAATGCTGAATGCAGAAATGTATGCATTACTTTTGCAAAAAAAAGTACAACGACAATACTGGAGGAAACCATACTGACAAATAGACAGACAGAAAAAGCAAGCGAACGAGACAAGCAGACAATCACTTCAGCAGAAAGGAACCCGAGCGAGGCGGGAGGTGGGTGGGGGTGGGGACTGAGGGATGTTAACCATTCATGAAGCGAAAGGGGAATATATTTATATCAGCCGGTGTTAGTTATATTAGTTGCCAGGGAATGTAATTGCATGTTGATGGGGGCTGGTTGTTTGGTTTGGAGCAGTCCCTGAACTGCAGCTTTGAGTTGGGTGGGGGGGGAGTCAACGCCTTCAATTTATTTATTCTCCCTCATGCTTCATTCAGGGGGCTTCAGTGCATCCTCAGGTAGCTGCAGCCAGGGGGATGACTTCTCCACAAGCACCAAAGGTGATCCTCTGCTCTCCTCAGGCTGTTGGATTGAAGTGTCTGGAGCTGCAGCTCCAACAGAGGACATAAGTTTCCTTCTCCACTACTCACAAATTAAACTGAGGAGTGATTCCAACTTATTTAATTTCTCAAATAACAGCATTATTTGTGACAGATGGTAGAGCTACAACTGATTGCTTTTGGTGCCAATGTTTTCTTTTCTTTTTTTTGTTTTTTTTCCCTTTCTTCACCTTGGGGGAGCTGATACTGGTTGATGTGAGTCTGTGAAGCCTGCAGTGGTCTACAGTATCCAGTGGGAGGCAGAGTGGGCTCGGATCAGATTCACCCACAGCTAAAGGCATAGGAAAGTGGGCTGTTGGCATAGCAACGACTCTTGAAACACAGTCCGTACATATGGGAGGTTTGGAGCGTGTGTGACAAGAGGCTTTTGGAAGTGGGCGCAATGAGAAAGGGTGTGTTCGGGAGAGGGAGGGGGGGTGCAACAAACAGGCAAATACACACACACACACAGAACATAGAAGATAAGGTTGAGGATATATGACAGGTACGGGTGAGAGCCTCGCAGACACACACATTCACGTGAACGGACATATGGAGGCAGGCGGGGCCTTTTTTTTTTTAGGTTTCACCGTCCTGTAATACTATCCTGTTTGGTTACCTGACCGAGGGCCAGCAGCTCGAAGAGAGGGGGGATGAGAATGTTGGGGGGAAGACACTCCACTTCTAGGCTGGAGAGAGACGCGAGAAAAAGAGCCCATCCCACCTCCCAGCATCCTTTCTTTCTTTTTGTTTTGTCTTCAAACATTCAGACTCCCCGCCCTTCTGCAAACATGTCACACTCAAACACACATGCTAAAACCACGGAGGGATGTGTGTCTCAGTTTTGAGAGCCGCCTGGTAAGATTTGTAAAATTTAAGGTGTCATGAAATCGCTGCACACTGCTACGTGACTCGTTAACATTAAAAACTTTAACATTCTTATTACAGTCAGTCCTGCCGCTTAGCGTCTTGATGCACCGGTTCAGATCTTTTGAGGTGGAGTTCTACGTAAAGTTTAAAACAATAAGTATCTTACCTGTTGTAAATAGCTCTGATTGACCTCAATTTGGATCATCCACTCATTTTCTGTTAACCATTTTGTAGTGTTTTTATTTTTTAAAGTTTAGCTGCCCTTTTTTTTAACATTGCCATACAAGATAAACTCCTCTTGTGGTTCAATTGGCCGACGCAGCAGGCTAATGCTAATGTCGGCATGGTTCCCGCAGGAACAAACTGAATGAACAAACAGTACAGAGGACAGTGTTCTCTGAACCAGCATTTTTATACAATCCTACAAGCATTGCACCTAAAGTGAAAATTTCACTGTATTTTTATTCAAACAATTAAATTATTTAAAATAGTTGTACTTTTCCCATAGTTGCCATTTGACATCCTGCCTTAATGGTTATTGTGTAATCTTATTCTTTGAGCTTCTGGTAGAACAAGAACTGATTCACTCCATAGTCAAGAATACATCCTGAAAACAGTCAAATTGAACTAAATCTAAAAAGATTTTTTTTTTAAGTAAAATCAGAAAGGTATCAAACCTTTTCCAAAACAAGCTAAAGGTTAATCTGAGTGACACAAAGACCAAAGTGAATTGCTTCCTCCTTAAAACTATTCTAGGCAGAAATTCACTATAAGCTCAACTTTTCCTCAGACTAGCCATGACCCCATCACTCTGGTCAATCTAAAACCTGACATCTCAAAATTTAAAAAGCTATCCACAACAAGTAAGATGCTACAAGTTTACAACTTTTCCACAGAACTTAACTTGAAAAGATTTGAACTGTCCTGCTCTAACCCAAAATATTGTTTCAACATTTTGTTACTTCCTGCTCGTTGGAACTGTAAGTTAGTCTAAATGAACATGAAATTACTGAAATTAACTTTTGAAATAAGCCACAAATATTAGATACAGCCTTCTGTGTTCGCTCATTTCTCTGAAAACCAAAAGGAAAATAAAACCATAAAAACAAACATTCTTAATGTTGATCTTT
>JAVKLF010000011.1:7811790-7822035 GCA_034783495.1 Millerichthys robustus | reverse complement strand
TAGCCATGTCAAAAAAAGAAAAAATGTCGAAGGCAAACCTGTCTGGAACATCATATTCAGGTAGATAAAACTTCTAAAGTTGTACCAGAAAAAACCTGATAAATCCAATATTTTTCATCTATTTATGACCACCGGTTTTGTGTCTTTGCAACAGTTCAGACTAAATATGTTGCTGCCAATCCTTTTTACTGTTTTAATGATTTCTGTGAGTTCATGACTCTTGGCTCATATCTGTGGTGCAACTCCTACCAGAAAATGGTTTGATAATAAAAAAAGATAACAAAAGCTGTATTAGTGGTCCTAACTGGGTCTGATGGTGAAGGCGTTCTCACTCATTAAGAATCCTTTGCCTTTGAGCAACATGATACGGTGCATACATTGACACTGTAAGTATAACGGTTATTGGATCGCACTTCTCTCCCATTACCTTTTAAGTACGGGCATTTACACAGAGGACTCTTGTTAAATCACTTCACTCAGTGCACCTAACATTAAAGAAGCACAGGCAAGCGAGGGGACGAGACATCAGTGAAGCTGGGATAAATTATTGATTTCGACCTAAAGAAAAAGAAAAAAGTACGAAAACCAATCTCGAAAGTAATCCATTTAGTCAAAGTTCTCCAAAGGTAAGAGATCTACGTCAGTGGCATCTACACTTTCATTAGGCAATGATTCACCCCCTGAAACAGGGAACATGGCCAAGATTGAAATTAAGTGTCTTGAGCAATGGGTCATGTCTATTACTGGGCCCCTTTTCTGTCATCCATCACTCAAGGTGTTGATGTTGCAGAGAAGGATATACACCAACAATGACCTCAAATTCACATTTACAACCAGGAGCTTTATGGCCGACGGTCCTGGGGCATATTGTCAGTGACCTTGGTGCTGTGCATGGTATGCTGCGTTGCTGATGCAGGGGTTAGCCGGCGGCATTAGTTCAGCTGTGATGCCCAGAAAAGCTCCACGGCACATAAAAAAAAAGGGGTAAATGAGTGGCGAACCGCTACTGTAAAACTGATTCAGTGCACACGGAGCACATGCTGCACCTTGGCAGTGTCCTTGCTCGTCTGTCCCCCTCTGCCCTACCTCATCTGTCCTCCCTACCTCCTCCGAGCGCAGCCCAACAATATGCTGGAGAAGTAATGGAGCTGCATGGTGGCACAAGATCAATGCGTCAGGGTAAACACGAAGCTCCACACAGCTGCTCCAATATTGTTCTCACACCGAAGCACGGTGACAGGCCGGATTGTGGGTGCGCCAAGGTATCTTTGTCTAAAAGTTACCAAAAAAGCAAATAAAATTTTGTTGCAAATGCTCATGAAACATAAAAATAGAAATGTTTCTCCTAAGCGGGGAATTTAGAAGTGGATAGAGAGAAAGAAAAAAAGACAAGAACACCTCAAGAATAATACGGAGTACAATTAGTTCTGTTCTGTAGCAACAACTGCTGCAGACAGGCCCGAACGCCATCAAAACAGATGTTACTGTTTAACAGAGCGTGCAGCGTCACCGTTTAACAATCCTCCAACGGAACGGGACAGAAGTAGACCCCACAATATGTCGCACCTCCTCTCTATTTTTCATGCAAGTCGCCCTCTAAAAATAGAATTTATTGCTTCTTCTCACTTCTTTTTGTACAGATTTCTCAATAAAAAAATGTTTAGTGCTTTATTACGGCTCATTAAAGACACAACGCTGTGTGTTCTTACTAAGAATTGACAGCAATTATTGTTTAATAGGAATTAAAGGGTTCGTTTAGGTAGGGAAGCCAAACCATTTGAATGAAATCTAATAAACAAACGTGACCTGCAATTTCACTATACAAAGGGATGCATTTGTAAAGACAAAACTCTATCATCAAGGCAGCAGATAAAAGAGAACATCTTATTTACATTTATAAACTAATGCATATTTTAATAGCTTTGTTTTGCAAAAGCTCATTTATTGCCTCCTCATTTGTTTTAAACATCATTATCCTAAACTACTATTATCAGCTATAACATTAACTCAGTTGCCTAAAAACTGTATGTATTAAATGTTTTCTATCTGCACTTTAAGGTTTACCGGTTATAATAAATGTAAAAACTCAACTCAGCTCCAAACACATCATCACTCACAACAACACACCTGTCTGATTGCAAACACACCTATTTTAGCAGGTAAACAAGTAATATCCTTCCCTGGATATCAGATGCAAATTTAAAAAAAAACACCTGAAGGAAAAGAAATTGTTGGTAATCATTAAAATGTAGCTTAATCTGTATTTGAATATAAAGTCATTAAATGCAGTTATGTTCTTAAAGTATTACACATACATACTATTATTTACATAAAGTATTTCTACATAGAATAAACATTAGGACAGATACACAAAGGCTCAATTGAGATATGAATAAAGACATGTTGAGACTTACAGGAAGGATTTGACATCCAGGCCCCGATTCTTCATCTGGTCCATCATGTATTCCCAGCTGCCAGGATTGGCCCGCGAGCGCCCTCCTGCTCCGCCTCCCCTAAACCGAGAGGAAGCCGCTCCTGCTTGGCTGCCCCGAGCCCCTTGGGCCCCGCCTCTCGTACCTGCACCCCCACCGTCACCACTGCCTCCTCCTCCTCCCTCTCCTCTCCTGGCACCTGCCCCAGGCTGTCCGGGCGCAGTGTGCAACTGCCCCAAACTCTGAGACGTGGTGGGCGGATGGTGGCTATGACTGGGGCCCGGTGGGTGGATGAGAGGCTGCTGAAGGCTCTGTTGGCGAAGCAGCGTCCGAGGCCGGGCCGGCCCAGCGGGAATGTGCTCCAGAACGGAGGCATAGGACAACGCCGGATCCCCAAAGCTGGGAGGGCAGAGGAGCAGGGAGGAAAGAGAGCGAGTAGAAGGCCATGGCCGGCAGAGTATCGAATTGTGAGGAGGGGAGTCAGGTGTGGAAGAGGAGGAAGATGGTGAGATGCAAGATGAGGAGATTTGGTGAGGAGATGAGGGGGCGAAGGAGACATCCGAGATCAAACAAGGAGACGCAGAGCACAGGGGCGAAGTAGTCAGGTTGACGTCAGGATAGAAACAGGACAGTTTATCCAAACAGGAAGTTGAAGGTTGTGAGATGGGAGAGGAGGAAGCGGTGGTATTGGAGGTCAAAGTGGAGGAGGGAGCATTGGGAGGTGGAGACAGGAGGAGGAAGAGACAAAAAGAAATGAAGGTGAGGCAACAGCTGTAACAGCAGTAGCAGAAATAGCAGTAGAAGGTGCAGCCTGAGTGGTGTTCGCTGTGAGCTGCGTGCTGCAAGTGGGGCGGCGGGGAGCAGCAGTGTGCATTCTGGGTGCTGCTCTTGTGTGTCGGACGTGCGTGCACCTTGCGTGACGGTGCAATCGGAGAGTGTATTTTGAATGCGGGTGTGTCTCGAAGTGGCAGCGGCCGGATGTTCACTGTCCGGACGGGCGGAGAGCGGTTCTGCGCTGCGCGGCCTCCTCGAGGCGTGCTCCCTGTCATTTTGCTGCCTCCTGGCCTTCCCGACAAAGGTTTTCTGATGTGACGAGCGATCCCCATTTCCTCTACACGCCAGTCGACACGTTCATCTCTGACAGTCTCTGCTCAGTTCTCTCTAAGTATTTTTTTTGCCTCTTAAATACACGCTGAATCTCCTGAGGAATCCCAGAGCCAACCAACTTCTACAGCATGACTCCCTCCCTCCGTCAATCACTCAATTTCCACTCCTCCCTTTCAAAAATGCTGCTCAACTGGCTAATTGTTTTTCCTAAAATGGCACATTAAAGCGTGTAGCAGATCCATCGATGCAATTAATATTTCTTTGAATGCTTAAACATAGGTATACATCCTATCATCTCATTTTATTAATTGCTTTTGTACTTTTCTCTGCACACTAAATATATCCTCCTCTCTTGGATCGCTGTGTAATCTAGAGTACAAGAAATAGGTCATTGGAGAGCTATTTCCACCAGTTGGGTGCAGTTTACTTCACTTCATCTAACACAGTTTTGCATGAGGCTTTTAGTGTGATAGCATCATTTTTTACCTGTCCCACGTAAAAAATGAGAGAGGAGCAAAAAAGTAAAGTGACTTGTAGTAAAGGGTGACAGGGAGATGGAGAGAGCGATGAAAACAATAGGAGCAGAGGGTGACGATGGAGGAGAGACAGCAATGGGGGTGCGAGACACAAACACAAGAGACGCAGACACTTATAGCAGCCCGAAAATAGAATCCAATTACAGACGGGGCAAAAAAAAAAACTGAGAGGAGGAGAAAAGGAAGGAGTGAAGAATGTTGGTGTTGAGGAGGAAGAAGTCGCAGGCAGGAAGTGTCAATGAAAGGTGAAAACAGAAATCACAGAAGAAGAAGCATTTAACTGCCTCTGACTGTAGCTTCACGTCAAGCGTCATGACTTCAAGCAGTCGGTGACCAACATTCATAAGTTTTAATTAAATAGTGAACTGGAAGGGATGTGAGGTTTTATTTTAGTCAATGAAAGAAAATGAAGCTACTTCTGGGTTCCTTTTTTAGCTTTTGTTTTAAATGAAGCTTGCAGGCAGCTGAATTTCTCAAATGAATAAATCATACCCTCCTGGAGAGTCGTGCAGGCAGCCAGTCCGTGGAACTGGGCTGCCTGTGTCAGCTGATCCTGCAACTGGAGCTAAATTCTGCTGCTGAGGGTTAGAGCTTACATTTCCCCGGTGCTAACACCTTGATCGCTCACCTTCTCACCTAAACTGTAACTCCCTCCCTCCTTCTTTAACTCAATTCTCTCCATGTTTCTCCCTCATAATTCTTGTAAATAAAAACATGCAAGAATGAAGCATTCCTTCAACGCTTGCATGTTACCCACTGACTTGAATTTGAACATTTTGAACAGAGATTTTGTGCAATCTTGTTGGCATTTGGAGCATGTTTTGAGGATGATTTCTAACTACTAACAAACCAAATTCTTTTATTTTTTTATCTGTAAATCTGAATGAAATATGACCAATTTTCTGTTTGCAAAGGCGACTAACTGTGGTGGCCATCTTGATTGGGATTGACTTCAAAAGGTAGATGTATTTACAATGATTATCTCCTGAAGACTTCAATAAAAATCCATCCAGTGATTTATGAGAATTTTTGGTAACGGAGTGTATGATGGGGATGACTCTCAGCTACTATCACACCGAATTTTAGCTCCATATTTGCAAAACTCACTAAATTATATCCAGTTTAGTGTTTTCTACGTTTGATTATTTAGAGTGGTCGGAATCAAGTTACCTTCAGAAAGTAATCAGCTGTAGACTTTCATTCAAATCTGCCCCCTGCTTCATAAGATATTTTGCTGACAGACAGACGAACAAATGTGCACACTGCAATATAATGTGATGACATTTTGCGTGATACAGTATCAAGGTGTTTGTTTGGTGCAATAAAAACAGAAACTGATTAACTCACTTGGTGGGTCTGGGCGCTCCCGACGGCATGTTGCCATGGACGCTCTGCCACCTCCCGACCTTTACTCCCTCCGTCACCATGCTCTTCACACTGTCACTGCGATAAGGACCCCCCCCAGCATCCCCCTGCCCAGTTGCGGCCCCCTTCTGTCCCACTGACACTGCCCCACTAAAGGGGAACGACATCCCCATAGCAGACAGCCGGGTACAGAAGAGGGAGAAGAACGACAAGTAGAAGGAGAGAAACAAACCAAAGAATGTGAGAAAAACACACTCGCACAGGAAAACAGATTGAACAACCACAAGGTTAAGGAGGTGAAGCCGATCGGTGGACTGCATGAAGGGGCAGGCCTAGATTTTCCAGGCCAAATGAGAGGCAGGTTGATGACATTGGTCTGGAGTCCAGTGAGGAGATAGAAGAGGTGAGGGGTGGGGGGGCAAGGTGAGGTGAGGCAGCAGGAAGAGAAAAAGGAGTCTGTGGAGGGTGGAAAACCAGCAAATAGATACTCCTTTGGGCCTGGAGGACTTCATTCTGGAGCAGACCATAATAATAATAAAAAACAACTCTAACTTCTAATCATTTTCTTTACTTCAAGATGTTCTCCAAAGTACAAGAAAATAGTTGCTGCAGCTTACAGCAAGGGGAGTGCTTTTATTTATGTTATAATTAAAAGAACTCAGTTGATAAAACGTGCACGTGCGTTTGTGAAACGCCTATCGCACTTTGTGTTTCAAACCTTAGTCTGCAAAACGTCACTTTTGAAGTATCTGCTTGTCATTTAGACACCACTTATAGTCCGTAACAGCCTTCAAGAAGACAAATGCATCACATCGCAAACGCAGAACAAGTATCACGCAGGCAGTCTAATCACTGTTTTTTTTTTTTTTTTCAGAACAGGCACAAGGTACTGAAATTAATCAGGGCTCCCATTAAAAAAACGCAATTGTCAACTCAAATTTAATCTAAAAAAATTGGTGCAAAGATGATCAAAATTAAAAGAACATTAGTGCCCTCTGGTGACATGACTACATCTCATTAATATACATGGCTCCCCCTCCTCCACCCCTCACTCCCGCTGCCAGAGACAGAAAACACTAAGCTCCCTCAGACTTTGCATTCTGGGAAGGGTGATCAGGAGGCGCTAAAATCTCGCCAGGGTCACCTTTAACTCTGACCAACAGACACGTCGCTCCACGTAGATATGTCATCAATCATGCAGGACACATGAGCCTCAGTTACTGAGCCAAGCACGAGGTGAATCTATTCTCGACTTTTTTTAAGTAGGAACATGTAAGAAACTTTTATATGATTATTAGGATATCACAATAAAAGCTCTGCATAGAAAAGAGGCAGAAACTGTGGCATATTATAAATATTTCAACAGCATATGTTTGGAAATTGTCTCATATTTACTGAATAATCCCAGACACTTTCTGGTTTCCAGTTGAATAGTTTTGAAATGAACTTCAAAAGGCAGAATATTCTTTAACTCAGACACCGACTAAATGAGGCCTGGTGTCATCGCAGGGACCAAAAGCTGCCAATCCTCAGGGGAATCTCAAAAAGGAAATGATTTACCAGCTCTCCGTTGGCTAATGGCAAGATCTTATTGGTTGAAGTCGTCCCAGCAGCCTCTTCTCATGAGAAATACCTTCAGAATGTAGTGTTGTTTTAACCGAATGTGCCCACACACACACACACACAGACAATTAATAAATTGAATAAATTCTGCCAATTTTTGTGAGAAACTCTTGTGTGAAAGCCGGTGCTGCTGACAAGCATATCTTTACAAAACTAATTACAATCTTGAAGGCCTTTTTTCAAGAACAAATGATTCATATATATATATTTGTTTAATGCTGGCTATAATCTATCCAGCCACTGCATTCATAAGAACACTGCCTTTTTTGTTTTCTACTCAATCCAATACACAATCCTGATCATCTGGATCTAGTAAAAGTGACAAGTTAGTAGGCATTTTATCAGTACCATGCCTGTTAGCAGGAAGTCTAAGCTTAGAGTCCTCAGTGCCCAGAGGAAGGTAGTTGTGACCTTGCTTTATTGGATTCAAGTGGTAGGTGAGTGGGGGGAAAAAAACTTTTATTGCAGTAAGTAAAATAAAACACTGTTATCCTGTCTCTCCAAATGATAGAAAGAATGCAGTTTGAGTGATTAAATGTTAGTGTGGCACACATTAGACTGTTTTACAAAGAGGAGTCACAGATGGATGTTAGATACAGGTGAGTACTGGCACCACACTGCGACCTGGTGCTAACGGTCAACCCTCCACAACGAAAGCCACGGAACAACCGGCAGAGAGAAGTGACACAAGCAAAAGGTCAAGCAGATGCACAGGTCATAGAGAAAGTTGGTTAAAGTATGCAGATCAGCTTTGGAGAGGAGAACTTTTGAGGGTTGTCCGTCTCCATGGCCACACCATGGGAAAGAGGTGCAAAGTTAGAGGTCAGGAGTTAGTGTGGAGCAGCAGGGCTGTAGGGAGTGGGGGGGCATCCTGAACATTTATTTCATTCACAGCTGACAGGGTATGAGGGGACACAACAAAAATAAGCTTGAGGGGGCTGTTTTGTTATTGTGCTACAGGCCAAATGAATTTCACATGATGCTCGAATGTGTGTGTTTGGTTTTTCTGAGGCTAACATTTCCCCAACTTATGCGTAGTCTTTAGCAATTATTTGTGCCCTCCAATGGGTGCCGGTATTGGTTGGGTTGTTATTGTTGCTGCTATTTGCCTTTTGACTACCTTTACTAGTATTTTTGAAAGAATCATACAAATGAATGTACTTCCTCACTGCCTCTGACAACTGCTCCTCAGAACTACGTATTAATAGGGGGAATAGTTGAGGCAAAATGGTAGCATTGCTGTCCGAGCCCATTTCTGCATTAAACAAACACGCCGACAAACTTCTGACCAATCCCACAACACTTTGTCCAGAGCCCTGTGAGAAAAGGTTCAACCAAAGCCTTGTGTCCGGAAAACGCCAATCAGAACCAATCTTGCAGCTTTGAACAAAGTATGTTGGGGCTATAACACTCTACAGCTTCTCCTGGAGAATCCCCAAAATAATCTCTCCAGCAGGTTCAGGGTTTATCAAGACCTATTGCTGAATGGACATGTCTAAAACACCTGCAAGGAAAGGCACCCAGGAGGCTTTCTAACCAGCTTCCTGCACAATCTCTGATGAAGAACAGTGGCTCTACTCTAAGCTCCTTACGGCTACAGAAGGTAACTCATGTCATTCACTTGTATGAAGGATCCCTTTTTTTCCTTCTTTTTATTGTTGTTGTTCACAATCCATATCTAATGACTAAGAAGGTTGGAGGGGACGGGAAAAGGGGAAGGAAAACGCAGCACTGCCCCTGCCTCGTTACAGCCCTGCTGAGAGGGAAGTCTCTTACCAGACTTTGACCAAGACTCACTTGAGCGTGAGGCGAGGATCTCCATATGGGGCATAAGGAGAAATGTTTAGTACAAACTCCTTGGGCGGATAGGAGCTCCACCTCTGCTGCACTGTGCTGCTGTCATTGTTATTCCAAAAATCTCTGTCTAGATCACTGTGGCCAAAGAGAGAGACAGATCAGAGCAACACAACTACCAACAGACTTGGCAAAAAAAAGGCGATCCTCCTCGTGGCGCTGGACTCAGAATGAGGACGAAGGTGCTTCTCAGCTGCATCAAAGGTGAAACACAGCAGACCCAGTTTTAAGCCTGTTATATCATCTGAAGCAGACAAGTCACTGGAGTGGTTTGATTCAAAAATGTAAAGCCTGGTAAAAAGGGTTTTCAGGAAACATCTGCACATGGTTTTAAAGACACAGCAAAATAGAAAGATAAGAAAGACAGCAAGTAATTATTCATTATCAATTTTTATATATACATCAGGTGATTACATTCTGTTCAGAAACCCATGAAAGGCAGACAGTAACATGAAGTCTGCCCCCCATCCTCGGCATGAGAAGTGAGGAAGCATGAACACAAGACACAAGGTAGAGAAATAACATGCAGGCAATCATAGTAGAAGGAGGAAAAAACAGGTGAGCTGAATCACTAATGTCATACAAGTCACACAGCAGTGGTCAGAGCTGTAAGCACAGGGACAGAGCAGGAGAGAAAGGTAAAGTAACAGAGTTGGAAGCTGAAATGACCAACAGAGCACATCGATGCTGCTGGAGCCAGTGAGAAAGAAAATGCAAAAAAATTAGAAGACTGGATAAATCAAATCGGGATACATTTACAAACTGAAGCCAGTTTTACTGCTTAAATCTATCTGTACAAAAACTTAAAAGTGACGAGTGCACACTGATAAATAGTGATACCAGGCTATAAAAAGAGAAATAGTAGTAATGAGCAGGTTAACAGCGGCGTTCAGTGGAAAACAGAAGTAAAACATTTTTTATACTAACCTACAGCCTTATTTTACCAAGAAAATTAAATGTCTTAATCTGAATTCGAGGCCTGTAAGAAATGTGAGATTAAAACCCCCACAAATAGTCATTTTTCTAAGCATCCCCATCTTGTTGCTTCAACCTGAAGCATCAATGCAGAGGCGTGGCGTTTACAGTAAAGAGATTTAACAACCCATAAGATCAGGATAAAAGCTTTAATGCAAATTAAGTCTAGACTGATTACACTGTTAACCTTTTATTTATTTTTGCCTCTCCAAACAGGCTCTTGTAGAAATTGAACACTTCAGGAGAAAACAATAGGGGCTCATTTTCTGTGTTGTATGTGCATATCGAGGGACTCAAAGCCGAACCAAATGGAGCTCATTATCACCAGGCTGTTCTACCCCAACTAGTTAACA
>JAVKLF010000011.1:7792226-7803945 GCA_034783495.1 Millerichthys robustus | reverse complement strand
AAAGTTTCAAAAATGTTTACACCGTAAATACAGTTACACAGAAATATCACGCTACAGAAGGAACTTATGTGAAGGTTAATGTGTGTGTGTGTGTGTGTGTGTGTGTGTGTGTGTGTGTGTGTGTGTGTGTGTGTGTGTGAACTCACCAGCTTCCGTTGACACCAACCACAGACGCCACAAAGAGCCACCAGCCAAACTGCACACACTGTCACTGCGAGGGAGACCAGGAACACACTGAGGGACACGGAGCCTGTGCACACAAACACACAAAAAAGAGATTGAAAAAGAAGGACAAAATTTGACTCTTTTTTTTTAAACAGTGATATTTACTTCATTGTGGGTAAAACACAAACATGGTGGTGATTGTATGCTCCTGAAAATACTGTTAAATGGAGGCGGGGAGGGTGTGTGTGTGTGTGTGGGTGGGTGGTGGTGGTGGGGGTGACTGGAAATAAAGCTGTACCATCGCCCTCCACGTTTTAATTGAATCGCAGAGCCGAGCTGAAAGCTGAGGGGAAATGCAATCGCACTGCTGCTCCAGTTCATGCCGGAACATTTCAATACCTTTTTCCATGAGAACCTCGGCCAGGCATCACTCAAGATGCACACACATCACTGTCACCCTGTCGCAGCTTGTTAACTGACAGGCTGAAAGTGAAATCAGGGGGTGGGGTTAGTCAAGGCTTTGTTGGTAATACAACAGAGCTCATGATTAATGGGTATCAGCAGATGCCTGGTGAGAGTGGTGGCTCATATAAAACCATCATCTATTGCCTCTCTTTATGTGCTTTGATGCCCGTGTGCAACAGAGTGGGATACACACATCAACGCACCGGTCTGGGTTGCACATTTCCATGTTTAATTTGCTCTAAAGGACAGAAGTATGCAGCCCTGCTGTGATTTAGTGCTCATGCAGTGAGGGGAAAATTGCATATGTATTCAAATGTTCTGATTTTCTTCTCACAATTCTTAATTGAATCCATGTAAGATAAGTTTTAAGCCTACTAATAGACAAAAACCCCGCTAAACAGTGCCTTCCTGTAATAAACCAGCTTCTGGATTTTTACTGGCCTTTTCCCGAGGTAAGACACTAGGTAACTTAGTGGCAATGTGGTTGTTTTATATAAACAAGCTAGAAAAGTTTTTCACCAACTTCTGTTTTAGTGTCAGAGTGAGTCCACTTAAGAACTACAGGGGGATCCAGAACCGCACAGACTGTGAGCAAAAAAATTCTTTAAAGCCAAACTATACTTTCTTACAAGGTTTGCATCAAATGTTTATGAAATTTTCATGCCTTACTCATAATTTGCATCTACTTAGGATGATACATTTACTTAATGTGTAGTTGTATGTGTGGTAGTAAAGGCTGAAATATGTCGCTGGCCCTTTAAGACCAGATGGTGATTACACATCACTTGGTGCCCTGTGCCGTTTTACTGTAAACAAGTTTCTGCTTTCAAATCCAAACGTGTTAATTTAATTTTGACCTTTAAGGTTTTTGCTTACAGTTTAAAGTTTTTTTGTAAACACCAATCAGCCATAACATTATGGCTATGTGTCTAATATTGAGTATATCCCTCTTTCTTTTTCAAAAAAAGAAAAATTCTAATCCATCTGGGCATAATCCCAGAATATCTGGAAGGTGTCTAAGCATTATCAATACATCTACTGAGCTCCATAAATGGTCTAGATCCCTTCCCCAACACGCAATCCAAGTACTACAAAGAGTTCTGACACTTTGGTGACCCAGATGTGGTCTGTGGTCTTAAAAACAGTGCCATCATTGCCAGACCTGGTCTGGTTTGCTTTGCCGTGTGAGCCATTCCTTGGGGAAGGGGACACGTTTTCTTTTATTCCAGGGATGGGGCAGCAATATAAACGAGTGTTGCTGTCTTAGAAGAAGTATGATCAGGAGCGCCACCAAGAGGGTGTCGCAAGGGACAAAGGCCCGCCAAAATCCCACCCCTCCACTGGCTCTTCTTCTCATAACCAGTTTGTTAGCAAAATATCTTGTGAAGCAATGGAAACGTTTCAGTGAAAGTCTAAGAAAAGGATCACTGAATGTGCAACTAAAATTAAATTAAATTAAATGTAGAACTTTTGGAGTCAATCAAATTCAAAATGTCTGCCACAGCTAATCAATTTTAGCAAAGAAAAGCTTGCTGTACATCACTTGTTTTTACAAATAATAAGGTGAAATTTTGTGTGGCTGTACCTGAGAGTCATCTTCAACAGATACTTCAAACATCAGAATGCAAGTCGAGCAATGTGCATTTTTTTATCGGAAGGCTGGTTTTGTTGATGTATATGAATTTGTGCAAAGAGAGAACAAGCTCCAATGAGTTATGAGTCTTCTGTCCTTAATTAATAATATCAACTGTAAAGTAAATGAAAGTTGGCCTATATCAGATAGTGATTCACTAACTCCCACACTGCAGTATCTTTCAAACAGCCTATATTT
Source organism: Millerichthys robustus (assembly GCA_034783495.1). NCBI lineage: Eukaryota > Metazoa > Chordata > Actinopteri > Cyprinodontiformes > Rivulidae > Millerichthys > Millerichthys robustus. The sequence continues at coordinate 7,801,484 of JAVKLF010000011.1, read as the reverse complement.
GAAAACAGCATAAGAAAACTCCTGAAATGCTGATTTCTGGCCACTCTTTTGAAAACCATCTGGGGGCACCCCCGGGTACGACTGAACTGGACAAATGTTAAACATCAAAGTTCGTGGCCAAATGCATGTTTTCACAGCAAACTGTTATGAAAAACCAAAGCAGTGTAACATATTTTATCTCCCAGTAGTCCTAATGTTATGGCTCAGTGTCTCTGTATTTCTCTGTATGTCTGCAGTTCTTTTCAGATAAACTTAAATACACCACACACTAAATTTGAACATTTTTTAAAACCTACTTGCCATCCTCCAAAAAAATGACATAACCATTTCACATATGGGAAACAAAACAATGTATTATATCCAATCTGCATTCTTTAGACAAATAAATTATGTAGTTTTGTGAAGACCCTTGATAGTTTCTCCCCTTTTTGTCTGATCAGGTATTTTATGTCCTAACCCAAACAAAGTAGCATGTTTTCTAACCCTAACTGAAAAGATTTGTCACAAAGAGAAGCAACAAAAAGAACACAAGGTGATTTTTATACAAAAGTTATATAATAGTCTTTTAAATGAAGGTTTTTATAACCAAACTCCTTATCTTGAAAATATAACATCAGTGCAGGTTTTCAGGGAAACTGGGTCAAAAATTTCACAAGATACCCTAAACAGATACAACTAGCGAATTAAAAATTTTTATGTGGCCATTAGAAAATTTTTCTCTGTGAAAACTCTTTCATATAAAGCTCATTACAGCATTATACACCAGCTGAGTTTATCTTATGAAAACAGCCGACAACCTGGTCCTATGAAGCACTGATCCAACTCCACTGATCTCGGTCTGATTGTAAAGACACAATCAACGTAGTCATAAACATGCCCCCTTACCATTATTTATCTCTCTCTCTATCTTTAGTCAGGCAGACTGCAAATGGAAACGGTTTAGACAACTCTGAGTATTACACGGTCAGTGAAGCTCGGTTGTGTCCTGAATGATGAATACAACTATTTATAGTCGTTCAGAAATAGCTTCTATACTCCGCTTGTATGTTCCATAAGGAGGTCAATAAAGCCAAGTCCATTAGAAAGCATGACATTTGCAAGAGTAGCAATGAATCTTAAACAAGAAGAGCTAGACTGCTCCCCAGATAGGGCCTTATGGAAGCAGTAGCGCCGAGTGGCTCAGTGATGGATGTTTGGATATGTTGGGATCCACGAAAGCCACAAGCTGATGTCAGATTCTACGTCCTGCGTTGTCCCTGAAGGTCAAACGGGTGGAAGGGGTGGCAGGTGGGCAGGGAGTTACATGCTTTATGAGCTGTATCAGTCATAAAAAGCCATGGGAGAAGAAAGCTTCCAATCAAAGTGCTGTATTTAAAAAAGGGCCAATAGTGACAGCTGAACTCTGTTTGCCTTTGCATGGAACACACAGTGCATTTCTTTTTTTTCTTTACATAGCACTGCTGCGTGCAGGCTGTGCTAAAGAATAAAAGGAAGGAAATACACAGTGTCGGGGTATTAAGGAGATATGCAAATCTTCTGAGGCTGCACAGAAGAAGTGGCATCATTAGAGCAAGACAAGCCTGCGAAACTCACAACCATTACAGCATGCTCAGGAAAATTCAATTTATCATTCCTGTTGCACACAACTTTTAGCTTTAAATACTTCAGCAGGTGAAGAAATTGGTAAGGTGAAAGGTTAAAACGGTTGTTTGCATGCAACTAATCTTACAAAACAAGTGCTGGGGGGGAAATATCTGCATTCTTTTAAAATGAGGGTGGTGAGTCACAGCTAAGCTGGTGCCACTTGGTAAAACTGACGAGTGAGGCAAACAATCCCATTGAACCCTTTGATCAAAAGCCTTTAGAAGTCAGAGCACTCTTTAACTTGAAAGTTGCCTGTTTGTTTTAAGTTCCAGTGGCTATCTCTTTTATATGCACATAAAAGGGAAATTAAATGGCACTGTGTACTGAGGTGAGTGCCACCTATGATGTTGTAAATGAGCTTGTAATAATCCTGTTTGGATGAAGAGGACAACGAGGAGGAAATCACGCAAGAGGTTAAATGTAGACATTTCAAAAGCAAAAGGGAAAACCATCGTTCTGCTTGAAGCATGCAGTAGTTTCTGTATTCCTGTGGTTTCACGGAGTGATGACATACATGCAATGTTGGTCCACAAGCACTGAAGGTAGGTCACACAGAAAGAGGGGACCCGTCCTCAAGGGTAGAAGGGTTTGTTAATTGGACAGGCGGAACTGGAGCAGTGTCCAGTCATCAAAACTGCCACACCGTATATCTCTACACTTTAACCGAGGTGAAGAGAGCAGTGCCTCAGGAGATCTGGGTACAAAGCTATCGCTACTTCAAAAGGTCCTGCTTCTCGGACTTGAGCCTGGGTTCTGGGCTCTTTAAAGCTGCTGATCTGCTCCTCGGGCGTCACTCTGTTTCCACAGCCTTTCGACCTCTGAAGCAGAAACTGGGTGTATCGGCAGAATGTGGTTCACCTGCAGAGTTTCGCAAATATCTTCTGTCTACCTGCTGGTTCACATCTACAGTTCCCATTATTGCTTTTTTTTTTTTTTTTTTATCTCAGGACAATAACGTACCAATAAGGTCAAACCTATTATTTCTTCTTCGCTGAGCTGACTACAACCATTTTTGTAACAAGAATGAGAACTGAGTCACGGTTATGGATCCAAGAACATTAGGAATTTGTTACAATTGCTGTTGAATACTCAAAGAGCAACTTGCAGTCCTGGAGTGTTTTTTTTTTTACTTTTGCTGTAAAGCAGCCAGTTTAGTTATAGTCTGTGGGCATTTGCTTCTGACAGACTGCCATTTCAAGGAGGATTGACAGTTCAGAATCTAAGCAGCCAACAATGTAATGTATATCACTTGGTGGGTGGTTCTTAGTGTTTGACAAAGAAAAACATGGCAATTTTTACAGAAATGACAGATGTCTTGTGGTATCATGTATTATTCATGCCTGCCTGTTTAAGGTTATACATAAGTCATGAACTTTTTACAAAATGTTGAAAGGAGGTGGCTATCAAAATAATTCTAGATTACCCTGTAAGTAGTATGATTATAAGTGATTATAGGGCTGAAAAAATGGAAGCACAAGTAATATAACTAAACACAAGAATCATACAACATTAAATAAACCTAAAACACAAAAGCTAACAAGAAACCCAGATGCTGAAAGAATGAGCTAATTATTTCTAAATTAAAATAAATTATTTAGATATAAGCGTTTCCTTTTACTTTTTTCATTCAGCATTGTGCACTGTATTAATGTATTGCAATCAATTGCAGAAGAAGCTAAAGCGCACAGAGAGTGTAGAGATGACCCAACAGAAAGTAAAAAGTGGGTGATAAATGACAACTGATACTTTGTGTTGCAGGAATTTTAATACTGAATGCCTGGTGTTCAGGACATTCAGCTGGTGCATGAAAAGAACTGCAGAAATATGCAGCCATATGATACACGCAGGGAGCCACATTTTCCAAATCCTCCACAACATATTACTGCTACTTATCAGTTGATGAGTGTTATTTACGGGCATTACCTTCTTAATTATTGGCAGTTGGCTCTCAATTTTTAGCTGTCAGTGCCTGCAGCCAAAGCTCCCTATTAGCATGCAAGGATGGAACATGCAAGCAGACAGTTCTGACTGCTCACCACAATAAATTATCGAATTTGAATACATCGACAGCTTATAGCAAAGGTTTGTTTTGGGTAAAAGGAGAAAAAAAAAAGACAGGCCATGGAAATCTGATTCTTCAGCAAACACTAGAGAGCTCCGTGTGCAGCAAATCACCAGGATGTGTAGCGGATCAGTAAAATCTTGACAGGTGGAGAACACCCGAGGTGGGAGGGAGCATCTCCTGCATCCTCTGATGGCTACAGGGACCTTTTGCTGGTTCTCTGGCCCCATTACGCTCTCTAAGGCTCAGCTTCAGGCACTGCTGGGCTTTCACGAGGCTGTTTCACAGTCAAAGTAAGAGAACAGCCACCCACGGTCGTCTCTGATGAGGGACCAGATCCATCTCTCCCCGGTAACAAGCTGAGCGTAGAGTTCCTCTAGCAGGACCTCATGCGACACGTGCGCGTCGTCACCTATAAAGTTGCCATCTGTTGTGTGTCAGTTTATAAAGATACAAGGCACAGACTGACGGTCGTAAAATCCAAATGGGAGTTTTAACAAACTAAAGCTAATTCAAGATGTTAAGACATTTCAGTAAACAAAAAGCACAGGAAACAGGGTGAGATTAAGTACAAATGCAGTATAAAAAAAAATCTCAAGGCCTTGTATTCTTTAAAAGAATGCACACTGCTGCCTTTCAAACTGATACTGAGATCATTTCATGCTGGGGAAAATGGAGTTATATTATCTTGAAAATAACATTAAGACCAAGCTTGTGAGCTTGCAACATTTTCCATAATCTGTTAGCACTGATGTGTTATGTTATGTGTTGTGTCAGACTTGTCAGCTAATCCCACACCAGATTTTCGCTCAATATAACGGACTGAGTCATAGCCTTTCTTTATTTTTATTTGTGTTTCCTGCAGTCAACCTGCTCTGGTGGCCATCTTGAATCAGGTTGACTCTAAAAAGTATTCAGGAGTAGATGTCAACCCAACGCTTTCTCAGAGTTTTAAAATCCTTTCAGGGAGTCATGAGATAACTTTTTGGTAACGGTACAGACAAACTAACACACATACACACACACATATGCAAACTTATTATCACTCAGCCTTCAATAATATAATAAGCACGAAATGAAAATTAGGAGTCGTATTAGATAGATGGAAAAAATATTATTTACATTAACAGCTGATCAGATAGCAAACCACACTTGGAAATAATAAGTAATATAATACACTGAGCTGGTGGAGGATTGACACAGGGGGTGGGGCCTATTGTAGTGGGGAGTAAGGGCTTTGCAGGGCCTACAGCCCTTTGGGCATCACAGAAGCACGTAAAGAAAAGCCATCAACAGAGCCTCAGAAGTTGCCCTACGATGGTTGTGGAACATGAGGGACGGGCAGTGGGTTAATGCTTCTTGGACAAAGGCTGGTCAGGTCCATTGAGAGATGATGTAGAAAGACCCAAAGTGGCAAAAACTGAGGACAAGCTTCAAAATGCCTCATTTTTTCATGAAGGATTTCAGTAAACTACTCCAGAAGATTGCAGTGTTGGAGATAAAGATTCACTGTCTGGAAGAGGTGAATGGAATTAAAACACTGGCAGTAAAGAGGGAGAGGACTGGTATCAACGGATGGAATGCAGAGGGAAAGGAAAGTGAACTGATGTCCAGTCAGACGATTTCCTCGGACCCACTTGGCTTGAATTCGACCAGACAGCTGAGTGGACATATTCAGCTTTTAGATGACACTGAATGGCCGGTGCTACAGAGGAGCTGCCCTCCTGCACCAGCTGCTTTCAAGAAGCACCAGAGAATTGTTTTCAAACAACTGATAACAGTGGAGTTGCAGAAGTCACAGGAGTTCCACTAAACAACAGATTTTCTGCACTGTTTAAAGCTTCAGATTCAGAAGAAAACGCATCTTCTGATAGTGACGGATCTGAGATCAGATCCAGCTCGAACCGGATTTCTCCAAGACGGCCTCAAGGACAGACCTCAAAGCCAGAGGTTCTGATTGTCTGTGATGAAGCAGTGAATGAGATTAAATGCTTCAGCTACAAGAAAACAACAAAGGTACTGAGTTATTTTGATAATATGGTGTCTGACATCACTGAGATTCTTTCGATCACTAAGGATTATCCGACAATGAGAAAGTTGGTCATTCACACCGGATCACGTGATGTCGTCAAGAAGCAGTCTGAAATCTTGAAGAAGGATTTTATTCAGCTGATGGACACTGTCCAAGGTCTAGATATGGATGTGTTTATCAGTGGGCCTCTGCCAATGTACCGTGGTGGAGATGAGAGATTCAGCAGATTGTTTATGCTCAACAAATGGATGAAACGCACCTGTGAGGAGAGATCAATGAACTTTATTGATAACTTTCATTTTTTCTGGAAAAGGAAACAGTTGTTTCAGGCTGATGGTTTGAGTCTGGACCAACCAGGAGCCAAGCTGTTAAAGTCAAACATCAGTTATTATCTGAACCAGAAGAAGCAAGTCTGTGCTAAGAACAGCAGGCAGGGAAATGAGCAACAACTGATAAATGACCAGCTACCATCTTCTGAGATGACCCAAACGGAGTCTGCTGATCCACAAGAACCGGCCCAAATGGAGATTTCTTCAGAACCACAGTAAATTGAACACATTAGACAGTCTCCAACAACAAAGATAACCTCCACCACCCCTTCGGATTTCCCTGATGAAGCCGAGGAACTCAAGGTTGTTCAACCTCATCTTCCAGACGAGGACACGAAGCCTGTGTCTCCAAAGGGTCGCAGAGCCCCCCACACACAGCCAAAGTGGCCTCCACTTAGTAAAGACAACAAGATTGTTCATGTTCAAGATGTTCCAGAAACACTGGGTGTAAAACAGACGACAAGTACCCAGTACCTTTTACCCTTATGGGCCAGACTTTGGGTAATGGAGCCACGTCAATCTTAGAAACTAGACTGAAGAGTTCATTACAGATCTGTGATTATTTCTGGGTCTGGGAGGATTAAAAGTTGATTCACTGGGGTTGGGAAATGTTTTGAAATGCTTAATATGATGCAAATGTGAGATACTTATGGCTGATCAGGTTTTACATTGTCAGTTAAAATTATGATGTTGACATAATTTTAGTTATGTCAGTTAAGGGAATCTATTAGATATTTAACTGAGCTTCAGATAGACATAACAATCATTGGTTTAGTATATGTGGGAATGTTACTTCAACAGTATGTACTTCCGTGTTATAGTGTCATTATACCGACGTGTTAAAAACTTTAGTTTACAAAGAGCATGTGTAGATGACATTGAGGGAGTGATTAGATTGTTGCTGCTGGAGCAACACCAGCTCCAGGAGAGGACTGGTGTCTTTAGATGTAATAAAGTTCTAAAAGACTACAGAACTGGTTCTCTGCGTATGATTCTAGCTTTCAACCAAAAGAACACACAAGGATATTTTTTCTACAATTTTTCTACCATAAGTCCCAATATTCTCTTACAGACTGACTTTCAGTGAAAAATGATGAAACCTTGGTTTGACAAACTCAAGCCAGCACAAACATTTCCAACAAGATTCATTCACTGGTTTTACCTTCATGGGAGGTAACTGGATCTACGTTTAATTCTGATCATCTGATCCAGCTCATTTTTTAGTAGCATCTCAGAGTAGACTTTAAAGTGTAAACCACATGATCAATCAGTGTCTCTGAGATCATTTTCCTCCTCAGCTCTATCTTAGAAAGACTGAATTAACTTTCCAGATTGAAATAAATGACTTCAATGGACGAGCTACATGGAGCCATCATGTTTCCAAAAAGACATTCACTCTCTCACGACTTTTAATGAGCTGACTTGTATTTTTGAGTGCCTTTACCTTACATGAACTCCCCACAATATTAATGGATTCCAGTACAGATATTTATATCTCACCGAATCACTCCTAACTCTGTTTTACCAAAGGTTAATTTATCCGCCTGCTTGGATGCTATCTTAGTGTTGGTCCCTGTAGTTTATCAGTTAATTATCTGTCAAGATAAATCGTGGATTTAACTTCACATCAATTGTTCCTCCTGACTTTGCGCTCTTCAGGTCACAAGACTTCCCTGTGATTTTTTTTTAAGTACTTCACCCACACCGCATCTCCCGTGTGTCACACCGGGACAAATGACCATTATATATTACGGTAACAGATCGAGCTGAATGAGCTCCTCGTCTCCCACAAGCTTTAGGGTGTTCTAGGCTGCTCCACACAGCAACAAACAAGCCATTATTCACCAGTCCCACAGCTGGTCCAGGCTTTATTGATTTAAGTCCACATTGTGGCTGTTGACGCTGAGGAGGTGGACTAGTGTCCATCCCGGTAATGAGTCTGTGAGCTGTAAAGTAACTCAACTGTGGCCACATTTATTCCAGGATCAGAACCATTAAATTGCCTTTATATATCCTACTTTATTTGTTCTAAGGAGGTCACAGCTCACAACACTTCTACCCAACTGACTCCGACAGATTATCATTCTAAACCTGAAAAAAAGTTATGTTGTCATTGCACCCTGAGACTTGTTTTTATGTTTCTAAATATAATTACTTTGTCTCATCAAACACTAATATCTGTGTGTGAGTCAAGGATAGTTTTTATCTTTGGAAATGGGGTTCGATGATAAATTTGTGAACAATAAATGTTTTGAATTAACCCCTCACTATGAGAATAATCTTAATTGTGGGCTACGGTGAGTTGCTTGTAGCTGCTGCCGCATCTTCATTATATTTTTTATGGTAATTGGCCAAAACTGGTTGATTAATTCGGTCTGCCAATTAATTGTCCTAGTCATTTAAAAAGCTATCTACATCAGGTAAGAAGACCTGTTATAACCTTTCTACAGAACCACACTTCAAAAACAAATGATCTCTTCATAATTTTTTGCAAAACATTGTCTTTATCACAGCCATAAAGACAGTGTTGGGTACCAAACATTACTATTTTTTACATTTACCTTGTTTATTCGTGGGTCGCATTATACTTGAGATTGCATTATACACGCGCAAATATATTACTTAACACTAACTTTTGATCACCTTTTTTTATTAGCTGTGTTTAGCTGTAACTTTTAGAGCTTCCCTTTAAAATGGGATACAGCCTTTGAGAAAATGTGCACCGACACATGTGCTCATAGCTGCACATATTCTTTCACTTGACACAGCTTAAGCACAGCGGCATGAGTGGGATCATTTCAGAGCACCTTCAGGACGTGAAGAAAACAAGAAAACCGAGGAGATAAAAACAGTGCAAGGAAAAAGGAGAGTGGGAGTGAAGGGAAGAGGAACTCAACTGTAATGCTATTGAAAAGCAATTTGTGAAGCTTTTGCATATGCATGCAGGTCCACAGTCCTCCATCTGCCCACATCACCTTCTCAATGCTGGTGACATCTACCAAGACAAAGAGGGCTCTGCTGCCCCAGATGTATCCTGTGGGTGGTGATATAAAATCTAATCCAAGTCAAAGCCAATTGTTTTTGCCTGAGGATACAGAGCAGCATGCGGTCATTGTTTTCTGTGTGTGTGTGTGTGTGTGTGTGTGTGTGTGTGTGTGTGTGTGTGTGTGTGTGTGTGTGTGTGTGTGTGT
>JAVKLF010000011.1:7751805-7762065 GCA_034783495.1 Millerichthys robustus | reverse complement strand
ATGGATGGATGGATGGATGGATGGATGGATGGATGGATGGATGGATGGATGGATAACTTGAAACTGTAGTCTCTAGTAATATTAAAATAAATCCTCTGTACAGTAAATAGTGCATATTGAAGTAGAACTATAAAGTGATTTTAATAAAACACGAGTGCTTTTCACAACGTGGTAACCATCAGTCATTACTGCAACAGGACATTGTTACTTGAAGTGACACCTTTTAATGGTTTAATCAGTAAAACTCAGTAAAAATTCAGCTCCGCTGTTGATAAGCACAGATAAGTAGTAAAAGGCCATATTTTCCCATCAGTTGCCTTCACCTTATCCAGACCTCATTTGGTCTTGGGAGGCAAGAAACCGCCCTGTGCGAGTTTACTGACCACGTTACGGGCCAGAGTATAGGAACCCTCAGAAAGTAATTGACTGCATCCTCTGCCATTTTTTTCTTTGATGTGAGGTGAGGTGGGCCAATACTTCTCAAATTAACTGAAATGAGATGTAGATTATTTTACCGCTCAGTATTCAGGATGTCTTACTTCTTCTTACTTCTCACACACACATGCAGTCCTGGAAGTGAAGAGGGACCCATTTTGCCCCTGACCTTGACACAGTCCTAGAAAAAGCCAGTCAGAAAGCAATTTAAAACAATTCCTTTAATTACTTTTTCCTCGTGTCCTCTGAACAAATTACCAATTTGCGATGGAACTTCTTCCCGCAAGAAGCCGGTAGAGAGAGAAACACATGCAGCAAATTAGGGAATAAATGGCATAAACCATGACAGTTATTATTAAAGCTGCTGCATCCATGCCACTGCTACTTGTTCAAACAGATACTGCATAATAATTGAAATAAAACTCAGCCAATTTACCCCTTTTTTTGCAGAGATCTATAAAGCAAAAATTCCTGTAATCCATTCTTGGGCTTTCCACAACTATTTTTCTCACAGGCCTCACAGGCAAAATATGAGTCTAATGTTCTATTCAATCATGTGGCTCACTGATATCAGAGGTTAGAAATTACAGGATATGAGTAAAGCAGCCCCGTTGATGCAAGCGCCTTGAACGTTTTGCAGCACTAACCGTTCGCTCGTGTTTTCCTCAATAAAGCTGGGGAAACTCTTTTAGCCGAAGCACTCTGCAGCAATTTTTCATTTGATCATATTTTGGTGTTTGTCTTTTTTTGTGCACCAAGCCCTGTACTGTTTGCATTTGTAGGGGTAGTGTTCTTTCTATTGCCCAGATTAATTTGACCACTGTCTATTCCCAGCCTTCCCCGCCCTTCTGCTCCCAGCAACACTGTGCCTGTCACTGATGCATGTCTCCACTGGTATCTATAAATACCTCCCTTTTCTCCCTCTTCAAAAACCTGATTCCCATTGATTTAGTGACCTATATACACACCATCCCCTCTCTTACCCCACCCAGCTCCCCTTCTGTTGATGGTCCTCTGCTGCCTCCAGCTCTTGCTTCACCTTCTCCCCTTATATTTCTCTTGCAAGGCTAATAATGGTTCACGATGTAAAGCCTAAGTCATGACACGTGGAGAGATAAAAAAAAAAAAAACATAAATATCAGCGTGCCCCTGGAACAGTGGCTGCTGCTCACTTCTGCACCTCAGAGCCGTGTCGTGAAAAACCGAAACCTTCGTCTGATCTCCTGTGTGAGTAAACACTGGAGTAAATGGAGTCTGATGAAAGGAGTCTCTCAAAGAGGAGCAAATATTCAATAGGAAATCTGACTCTGTCAGAAATGAGATCAGGACAGAAAAAGAGGATGCTGTGCAGAAAGACTGCAGGGTGGGTGTGTGTATATACACGTGCAGGGTTACATGAAGGTACTCTGATGTAATTAGGATGCAGAGATCTGAAAAATAAAGCTCTCTGGAAACTTGCGCCGTAAACTGTCATGGCTGAGTAAATAAAACAGGAGAGCATAAACAATTTGAGGAGATATAATGAGAAGTTCACAATGTTTGGCTAAATCAAGGATCACAAACATTTGGTAACAGAGACGTCAGAGCTTAAAAGACCTAGCATTCCTTTCCCCCTTCCATGCCAAAGATTTAGAGTGAGAACATCTTATGATGAGAAGAGACAGAATTAGAACTACTTTGGTTATAGCATTCAGAGAATTTGTAGAGGATGACCGTCAGCTACTACCACACCAAATCTACAGAATTCATTCAGTTATTTTATGTTTGCGCATGTCAGCTGGCTGTGGCAACCACCTTAAACGGGCTTGACTCCTAAAGTGGATCAGTTTCCTTAAAGTTTCATTAAAATTCTTATATTTTGCTAACAGATAGTTGACACCGAGCTAGAGTTTTAGGTAAAAGTGTTGCCCGTCTGCTGTGGCAGCCATCTTGAACTGGGTTGTCTCCGAAAGCTAATCAGTTGTATTGGTACAGCCCATGATTTCATTCAAATTTGTCCAGTGGTTCAGGAGATATTTTGCTTAGACACATTGGCGGGTGATAGTAAATTCTACAACTGCTGCGAGGGAGAAAGTAAGTGCATTACTGTGAAAAGAGCAAGTGTGGCACATGATTTCCTGCCACATCACTTACAATGATCTAACACCCGTAGTGGCCGTTACTCTCATCCCTCCACAGAGAGGACCAGCTGACTCTGCCGTGGCCCCACAGTGACACCCGGTGGCTCCGGATAAGAATCGACTCACCCCGGCAGACTCAGATGTACCCGTTGCCCCTGGGGGTGGTGGGGTGGGGTGTGTCTCTAACGCTGTCCTTCTTTTGTGTTCTATCAAAAAGCTGCTGGACCATGAAAAGCAAAACTAATAAGAGTCCAAGTCTTTAGTACAGACAACTACATCAGACAATTTTAGGACAGTTAGTTTATTGAACAACAAATTGTGACAAGAAACACAATATATATATTTTTTTATATATTTATATTTTCCATTTCATTTCAAAGAACTGTGTCATTCACTGCACATCCTCATCAACACCCTCTGTAATAGAGAGACTGTAGGTTTACAGCAAGTGGGTGAGGTTTTAAAGTGCTTTATTGCACGTTTTCCTCTCGGAGGAAGAGAACAGGGACTGTGAGGTGAGCTCAGACCCTAAGAAAGGCCTCCAAAGCTTTCCTGGCTGCATTAAGCAGACGTTGCTGCGATCACTTGCTCGTGTTGTTGTGTCTTTTCTCTACCGTGTGTGACTTCTACTTATTGCATAACAGTAAGCTGGGTCGTGAATTATTTCCTCAGTGAACATTTAAAGCACAAGTTTTTAGATTAAAATGTCATAAGCTCTTCACAATAATAATCATACATCTCTTAAGATCTAAGATACATTCTTATATCTGATTTTATATCTAGGCAATATACATTTTGTGGCTAAACTGTTTGTGGACACTGTCGTGTGGGTATTTGTCTCAGCCCTATTTTTTTTTTACACAGACATAGATAAATAAGATTAAAAAGGTCATTTGGATTGACAGAGTTGCAGAAATAAATCACTTACATTTTTCAAATCAGCACATTTGGGGTTTCCAGGCGTATTCAAAGAGGAACGTGTGCTATCTCATACCCCACAATCATTTTTGTGTGCTTTCTTTTGATTGTACACACTCTGAAGTCATTTAATTGATGTGTTTTAGAATCCTTTTCTACAAATGACCCTAGCACCCCCGGAGCTGGGAACCGCTGGGGGAATCAAGCACAAACACAGAGAGGGGAGTAAACAAAAGAGGGTCGACAATCAAAGAGAGAGAGAGAGAAAAAAAAAGTCACGCGTCACTCTTAACAACTTCACGTCGACTTCTACAGCACTACACTTTCAAACACGCGTACAAAACCAAAAGCACCAAGTTGGCGAAAAGTCACAGCCGAGGAAAGCAAAACCACTCTGCACGACACGGTCAGGATTCAACTAAAACCAAAAACATCTGAAGACCAAAAAATAGGCATTGTGATCACAAAAACATCAGGTTGGAATGTAAACAAAAAACTAAAATTACAGGCTCACATGAATACTTGGGTCTTATTTGACGTTTTCTTTCCATGCGCCTCTGATGTTTAGAAAGGTGCCAGTCTGTGTTTGAGCAGTCCCTCCCTCCCTGACTGACCTATGGCTTTCAGTTACAGTAAGACGACTCGGAGGTTAGCTCCTATGGGGTTCGGGGCAGTGCAGCCTCGATCTTAGCGACAGCCACCAGTCAGTGTTGCAGCTACTTTGTGGAAAATAAAAGCACCATTCGGAGACAAACCATTTTAACATTATGACCAGATTTGAACTCTTGCTGAGCTTGTCCTGCTTTGGTCAACTCCTTCACTTAAAAACAATCAGCATTAAGATTTTCCATTTGGTCCTATCATTAAACAAAAGGAAACCAACTGAGCCACATATTGAACTAATAACAGGAGAAATGGAACCTCTGAACTGAAATCTACACTAGTGTTCCAACTTGGCATTTTGTTTTACTTCCATCATTTGGTTCCTCATCATCACAACATAAAATCAGCACAATGTGAATTGAAAGAGAGGGAGAGGTAGGTGTGCAAATAAGCCAACATTTACGAAAACAATAAAATCTAGAATTTCATTTCATCTGCATATGTACAATAAAGTTAAGTTGGACAATTTAACGCAAAAATCAACACATACAAAAAACAGGAACATTGATGAATAAAGTTCCTTCCCACAAATGATATCGCACTGAAAAAAAGTTGCACCACGAGTCCACAGAACAACTGGCGCGAGTGAAGGAATGTGATTGGACAATACCCTGAAAGGGTCACCTTGATCTCCCGACACGATAAACAAATGGCAGGCCTTAAGTGTTGCTGCGATGCACAAACAAGATACAGCGAGGCCGTTTTATCCCCAGAAAACAAAACCTCTAAAGCAAACAAGCTGAGATATGTTTTTCATCCTCACACAATGAACACAATGGTTTGATTTTCAGATAAGGAATGATTTTTTTCGGTCTTGACACTGAGTTCCAATTTGGACAAAGCATTAAAATTGAACGTGAACTCTTTTGTAAACAAAAAATAAAGTGTATGTAGAAGGGGGGGGTACTTTGTTGCTCCACAGTGGCTGACCGTACACACAAGTCTGAAAAAAGATGTTTTTCCATTAGAACAACTTGTGCTCACCACAGTTTAAAACACTTGATTTCACAATGAATGACATGTTGGGGAAAATGGCTGCTGCACTTTGGGCTACAATCCAATCACCTGAGTCATTTCATTAAGCAGAGATGCAAACCTCCAGCTGTAAACAAGACCTGTCCAGTTTTACCCTAAACAAAGAGGTGTAGCAGCCACTGGGAAGAGATGTCGTCTCACATTTAGCCATGTAAACTTATAGGTTGGTAGCAGCTCATAATGTTCACACTGGCTGATTTGAAGGCAGAAACTACAGAGAGCGTTCCTGAAGGAACAAAAAAAAGCAGTGGAAGCATTGTGGCAGCACTAAATATCAGATGGAACCTGATCTACTTAAAAAGCCATGGCAATCAAAGTCTGCTCTGAGCTGAAAGGCCGAGTTCATTACGACCACTTATTGTACACAAAGGGAAGTAGCTTCTCTGGAAAGATCAGAGAGACTGTGCTGGTATCACATCAACACATTGCCTGGGACTTCAAAATGAAACTGGCTCATACGGCTTTTTCCTCCACTTAAGAGATATTTCATCTTTTAGGATATAAAGTTTGTCCAAAGTTTATCTTTCAAACTGAGGAATGTGCTTTTAACAGTTATTTTATGATTGTGATGTCAAATAGATTGCCAAGGGATATGCTGACATTAGAGAAGTAATAGGCTCAAAAGCAAATTAGTACAAGGCTCGCAGAACTGCAGCAGCCAACGGCAGCTTGTCTACTTTTGAAAATGTGACAATCATGTTCAGAAGCACAACAAAGTCTTATTATTGTATACCGATATTTGTGGCGTCTTTTCCAGAAGGTGTCTACAGTTGAGCCTGCTAACTGGAAACGTGTGTGCCACCACAGGCATCTTGGCAAACAAAGGCTCCTTTCTTAACATTCAACACAACAAATAAAACAAAATGACTGGTCACACACTGACCTCGAAATAAACAAATAAATAAAAAACCTCTCTCAGAGTAAGATGAATTCTAATCTAGTTGAAGTGATGCATCATGGGAGGGAAGGCAGAAAAGAAGGCGCTCCTTAGTTGCTTTTTTTGGGCAAGAAGCTGAGGATAAACTCGCCCACGCCCAGGAAGTAGACCACCTGTGCGATGCCAAAGAGCGGAGCGATGACCAGGGCTCGACAGTAAGCGCCCTTCAGGAAGGCCGCCGGGCCCTCGTTGCGCATGATTTTCCTGGAGAAATAAACACAAACGTGTCACTTTAGTAGCGTTGCCAGCGCAGATGATGACCACACAAAGGAGCCTCATATGTTCAGACATAGTGAGGTCACCTGATACAGTCGGTCACTCCGGAGTACGTGTCTTC
Organism: Millerichthys robustus; assembly: GCA_034783495.1. Taxonomy (NCBI): domain Eukaryota; kingdom Metazoa; phylum Chordata; class Actinopteri; order Cyprinodontiformes; family Rivulidae; genus Millerichthys; species Millerichthys robustus. Next base: position 7,755,620 of record JAVKLF010000011.1, on the reverse strand, counting down.
TGTGCTCGCTCGGTTCAGGGACTGCAGTCGGGTCTTTATTACTGCAATTCAGAGAGCGGAGGTTAGGATCTAAAATTAATACGGTGCTCATATAGTTAAAAAATAACCCATTGCTCACCATCAACTGGGTTGACTGCAACAGCTGCTGTGCTCCCTGCAACGCAGCCTGAAATAAACGACACGTAGAATGGAGCCGGGCCCTCCACATCTTTTTTCCCCAGGTTGTTCAGATTGGCAAAAAGAGGAAAATAGATGATGGAGAAAGGGACATCCCTGTGGAGACAGAACCAGAACAATAGTGGTTCATTCTAAACACTAATGAGTTTGTTATTAGGAAAGCCTTGGTTTTGAATCTGTTTTACCTGAGCAACGTAGCACCAAGGCCCTTATAAAGCCCAGCGATGCCCTTTTCCCTCAGTAATTGTCTGGTTAGCTGCATGGCCGTTGGGGACTTTGTCTCCACGGTGCCTGCTGCCACTGCCTCCGGCATGAGCTTCCTCTGGGCAGCTACAAACAAACAAGAAGCAGATTTATAGGAAAAATAGTTTGCAACCATTTTCACTTAGTGCCCAAAACGGGTTATAGTGTGCTGACTCTATAAAGTGCATTCCCTGCTGCAGCCACATGGGAGCGCTCTTTCTCCAGAAATATCCACATTTTGTGTTATGCTAACAGCTGGGTTTAATTTCCTCTTACCGAGCCTTCCAGCATCCTGAAGCTGGATTTTCAGCATCTCCATAGGAGTTGTTACAATGACCTGCAACAGAAACAAAAAAAAATTGCATCACACGTATTGCCAGCAAACCTTAGAAAACGACCTACTAAAAAGGCTATCATTTGTTTAATTTTACAGATATTGTGCTAAAAATTGGTGAATTGGTGTGGTAATAGTTGAAAGTGGTTCAAGTGATACTATCTATGTTTAGTACTTCACATTAACTGTTGGAGTTAACCCTGCTTGTCTGTTAGCAGAAAAAATCTCATAAATCACTGGATGGATTTTAATAAAACTTTCAGAAAGCAATCATCTCGAGCTCGTTTACTTTTGGCACAAACCATATGAAAGATGGACACTGTAGCTAACTGACATTAGCACACACAGAAATTGCTAGAACCCAGTGGATTTTACAGATATCAAAACTAAAATTTGATGTGGAAGTGGCATGAAATTGGGAATTGCATGAGATTACATTTAACTTTGTCATGTCCCAAAACAGTTTTATTCCAAAACTCTGGAGTGGAATGCCCCAAAGTTAATTTCCTCATAACAGGTGATGTTTAATTTTAATTTGAAAGTCAGAATGGAGAAGCGTGTTTGTGTGTGTTGTGTAAATCTACCGGCATCCATTTACTGAACGTCAACACTCAGTGTCCTCGATAGTAACACAAAAGGTAACTAGTTAACCAGATTAAGTGTAAGATGGTGCGTGTTCTGAGCTGCTGTGGTAATCCAAGATCTGCTACATTTAATCTAATCACGTTCCTCGTGCTTGAAGCCTTTGCCCTCAATGACAAGAGGCATTTCCCTCTGGCTCACTCAGTCGGCGCACATGGCCCAAGCGCTTTCACTACGTCTTATCAGATCACTCAATGTCTTTGCAGCTCCTCCAGCGTATCTCCTCACGGCAGCACAATTACACTGATTGGACATCACTTTAAAAATGAAAACGAAACAATACAGCTCACAGATAACACCATGTACCAACTCCAAGTCTGTTTTTTTATGACTTGCTCTTTTTAACGAGGTGGTGGCTGACTGCAGCTGCAGCTGACGGAGACAAACGAGCCAGCGGCCGTGTGTGTGCTGAAGTCAGAGGTTTAAGATGGAAGAAAAGTGGGAATGCAGTTATTAAAACTGCACTTTGGAAACACACTCACCTGGCATGTGCCTGCTCCACATCCCGCTAGCATCTCTTTGAACAGAGTAAGTTTTCTGGGGGGCGGAAACAAAACACTACATCAGATCACAGATTGACAGCGTGAGAGATGGACATCTTTATTTTCACAATACTCCGGTGGTGCTTGTGATGCTAGTTTTTGTCTTCCACATCAACATGTCAGGAACAAGAACAAATTAATAATTCACAAGGAGAGCAACTGGGCACAGATGAGTCAATCATTCATTTGCCGGCATGTTTGTTGCCATAGCGATGGAGACTGATGCCCCAGAAAGCCATTGGGTTTATCTGTGCGAGAAGCGCTTGTGGTGGACAACGGATGCTTCTTGCTTCCAGCACCAGCAGATGACAGTTGCTATGTCATCTGATGCTACTTGGTAACCTGATTTGAGGCGACCACTCATGCGAGTAATCATATTTATTAAACACACAAGTTAACAGCTTGAAATGCTCGGTGCAGCCGGAGAGGTGACAGAAAAGGTGAAGGATTACCGGGAGCCCCAAAGGTGGGGAGGAGAATGCAGGCAGCTAATGTATTGAGGTTGCACGCATGTTAGTTGTGGGTGTATTGTAAGTCAACCTGTCAACGCTTTTAATGCCTTACCCGTCCTTAGAGAGGTGATGTCTGAAGAAGTCGTTAGCAGCCAATTTAATGGCCTTCTCTGGCGTGACTAGTGTTAGGTTTACCGCTGCTCCTGGGAGGATGGAAGGAGAGCCACAAAGAAGAAAAACAAAAGGCAAAACAGAAGATTAAACATCTACCATTTCTACATTGTTAGGATTTTTTTCTACATTGGTTTTGTCTGTATGAGAGATGTGTTGGCTGTGTATAGGAAGGTGTGGAATGGATTATGTAAAGCTGAAACCTGAGCCTCTCCCCTCTGTTTCTGGTCCTTTTTTGTTTGACGAATGGATTTCTTAACTCCTCCCAAACAATCTGTCTTCTGTGTCGAAAGTGCACTTTATTCTCCTCAAGTGTCCCTTATTCTTAAAGGTCAAGTGTTGGCCTGAAGAGTTCTACTGTGTTTCAACTGAGAAAGCTTCTTGCACTTTTCCTAAAATGTCTTTAACAAACACTCTTACAGTTTGCCACATCTTGGATGACTACCGTAGTAAAAGAGAATCATTAGGTTGGTGTGGATTCTTAAACAGTTCAGCTTTATCAATCAGAATTAGCAGCCAGTAAATAAAATTCTTACCTCGATACATCCCAAAATACCCCTCTGACCTGATGGTCTTAATAAGGCAATCTGACCTGAAACGTACAAAAAAACAACAGCAGTGGTATGTGAGTCAAAGGGCTGCCACCTCTGATCACAGTGAGTTACAGTCAAACATTTCCTACATGCTGGTGTAAAGGCGAGATCCATTTTGCTGGTTCTGTAGACGAGTCTTGGCCAGGTCAATGGGAAACACACAGGTCACTCCGATTAGTCCGGCGATCCCTCCATTGATCAATTTGGCAGGCAAACTGGATGAAGGTAAGGTCCGAAGACAGAAATATTAAATGTTGAAGGTCATTAAATTAAGACAAAACTATATATATTTTAAATCTGATTGTGTCCAATCCTACCTGATCTGTTTATCAGCCATTTATCTAAATCCCCGGCTGGTCACAGATCAACACGTTTGTCACTCAGGTGCTTTTTGTTGAGTTTGTTTTTTATGTAAAGTGCTGCTCTGCTGCCTGCGATGAATTAAATGAAGGGGATCACTTCTGCCCTCAAGTGTTGATAGTTCAAGTAATTCTGTGGAGGGGGGAGAAAAGCCGACTCACTCAACATTCTCAGAAAAAGACACTTGTGAGGAAACATGCAATAGGATCATACTTATACTTTATTATACTTAAATCAGAGGGGTCAAACTCAGTTAAACAAGGGGGCCAAAATTTGTAAACTTGATCCAAACCAAGGGCCA
>JAVKLF010000011.1:7733755-7745521 GCA_034783495.1 Millerichthys robustus | reverse complement strand
ATTCTAAAGAGATAAGGTGCAGAACTTCCTTATAAACATAAATTTTCAAAATCACCTAAACTAAAAATTGGATTTACCGGTACTAAAGCCCCGCTTGCAGTAAATATATTACTTGAGATGTTTGTGGTTTAGAAATTATTCTCACCACACTTTGTTTTTTATTGTTTGTGCAGGAAAAGTTACATTTGTTGACTTTGATGAATTATCATCTTGTAGTTACCGATTCTAGTGGAAATAAGACAAGTTGTTTTATGACCATAATTGTCATTTTGCTCCTTCTCTATCAGGATTTAAAGCTCACTCTGTATTTTTTAATAATTACAAAAGTGACATTTTTACAAATTAGCGTGTCTGGTTTGTTGTATTTGCAACACGCACGCATTCATTTTTATGATATTACCAGCATAATCCCACAAAAAACAAGACCACAAATTTTAGACAATAACCAGTTCTTGGGTAAAATTAGTTCCCTGAAAACGGGGCTTCAGGTAAAACTGTAAGGTACTACAGCTAAATTAATGACACATTTACATGTCTGTTACTGATACTATCTCAAGTAGGTGATAGTAGTAGTATTTGTGACCTGTGATGGTAAAATGAGTGAGCACAAGCTGCAGTGCACAAAATACTGTCACTGAGATTCGCATAAAAATGAGTTCATAAAGACAAACTAGAAATCCCAGTAATGTAACCAGAAAACTTAGATTTTAAAGGAAGCTTATGAAGAGTATAGGAAGGGTATGGCCTGAGAAAAATTTATTTTCTCTGCCGAGAAAAGCACAGGAAAACTTCTTTGTATAATATTTGGCATTATTGTGCAGCTTGAAGATGCCCCTTTTAAAATATAGGGCTGGAGTTCCTGCTGACATTGTTCTATACAAATAAAAAATCAAGTTTTCAAACCGGCACTTGTTGGCAGGCCAGGTGATTAATCGTCGGTTTTCAACAAAATGCTTTTAGGATGGAGTATTTAAAAATAATAATCTTAACTCTTTTTACAAAAATATTCATCGAGACTCATTTACTGACATGGGTCACATTTTGATAGTTTACATTAAAAATATATATTTTTAAAAGACAGAAACTGTCATATTGTCCATTTTCTTGTAAAACACATGAGTACTTGTTGGGTGGGTGTCATAGAGCTCAGTGCACCAGGACAGTTGTACAGAGACCCAGATGATGGATGGAGGGGGGCTACGCTGTAAACACACAGGTTACTCAAGTACAAGTCAGCCATGTGCGCCCGCAGTGAGCCCACCTACTGCTGCGTTTCCCCCTGAGAGGAGCCCTCTGCCTCCAGACCCACTCTCCTCAGTGAATCTGAATACTTTTTCCTTCCTAAATCCACAATGTCCTCAATCACCTCCGCCAGGTCCTTCCTGCCACTTTCTATCATGGCGTCCATGAGCCTCGACACAGTCCCAGGTCCGGCGTTCCTCTGTCCCCGGGCCCAGTGAAACAGCATGTCCAGCACCAAGGCACCCAGGTTGTCCCTGGTGAGCAGAATGTACAACAGAAATGTTACGTCATATCAGCTTCAACTGCAGCGGAAAAGGGATTTGTGTAAAAATATACCACTCTAACACGCTGTGGTCATGAATATATCCCATTCTGTGCTCCTCAATCCATGCAGCATCACATTCAGTTGTATTAGAGCAGGCTGTTAGAAACATAGTTTGTGCATCCATGTTTAAAGATTTGGGGGCATTTTTCTATCAAATACATAGTTTTGTGATGTCACCCACAAACCTGGTACTAGAATACTGATTTTAATTTTTTTACATTTTTCCCACCCTCAGGATGCGTGATGAGAGGTTGGGAGAAGGGGGAGGGCCAGATGAGCCACAGTCTGTGTGTAATCTCCTGCAGTGTTCCAGATGGCTCAGAGAGGGCTGAGAGCTCAGATTAAACCCATCCAAATTCACTGCGATGTCTCTCTGCATGTTTTTCACCAGCTCTTCAACTTAAGCCCCACAGAGGTTTGTACCGTGCTTTTGCACCGATTACATAATTCAGTCACGCATACAATGTGCGTTCGGCTAAAGTATATTTGCGTTTACATCTCTGCTTTAATAACCCAGTTCTACATCCCAGCTGGAGGATGTGCAGCTACAAGGCTCTAAAAAAATCCACTAAGTCAAAACAATATGCTGCTAACGTCCAGGAACCAAAGCATGCAAGCTTCAGTTCAAAACATAAAATAATAAACTGAGTACAAACTAATAACAAAAAATAAATTTATTTCTTTTTAAAAAAGCACACTATGATTTTTCCTTCTTACTTGTTTTTGTATTTGATCCGTTCCAACTCCTGGTAGCTCAAGCCAAGATTGAGACCAATAACTTGCCAGTCCTGTCCGATCTGAAGCGAGATGGACTGCAGGTTGGTTTCTGTCAAGAAGCCGCTCTCTGGGTCTCCCAGGTTCAGAGGAGGATGCTGGAACTCTTCCAGGATGAAACTGTTATCAGAGTTTAGAGCCTACGGAACAAGCATGGAACCATTTATCTCAGGTGATGACATGAACTTGTTGAGAGCAAATAAGGAAAAAAAAATCACCACAACTGTTTTTAACTGACAGGAAGTCTTAAAGGTAAAGTGGTGAGCCACTGGCTGTCTAGTCCTTTCCTCTTTCGGGCCACTTCCTCTGGTAGACTGCTGGGAATCTCCCCCCTGTAAAAAGACACCTGTAACAGATGGGAAAAGCAGCATGTTGAGGGAAAAGCAGAGGGGAACGTTTTGAGAGAACCCGCAAATAATGAGACCTGCCAGGGTGGGCCACCCCTATAGAAATTGATGAATCCAATATTTCTATCTGAAGACCAAGCAAGTACAATACAGAAAAACACAAGGAGTTTCTGAGAAAACTACAATAATTTGTAATTATTACCAGATTCAGATAAAATACCAGGGTTACCATCAGCTTTTTATCATTTTGTTTTCACCACATTCAGAGAAACTGCAAGTATCAATTTTCTGTTCCCAAGGTGAAATAATTCATTTCACTGATTAGGATCAATGATGTTAGACTACAAACCACATGTAGCTGACGGCAGTTCTCTGGAATGTTTGAAATTGCCATCACATTTATTACGTGAAGCAGAAGCAACACTCTCACCAGATCCATTACTGATAACACCTCTAATCTGCTCAAATCCAAAAATAAAACACTGCAGGCACAGTGAGTTTAAAATACCTAAAAATACATTTCTTTCTTCTGTAACAGATAAAGTCTTTCCTATAAATAGTTTTTCCCCACTAACACAAAAACAGTTTTACTTGATGGCTTAGAAAGAGCAATGTTGACAATCTGAAAGATTAAGACTTTTTTAATATAAACAACAGTAGCAGAAAAATAAAGACTGTGTCATAGAGTCGAGAGGCCAAATATTACTTATATTGTGCTTTAACTGACTCACTGAGAGAAATAAATTACAACCAGAGGACTGCTGTATTAGGCAGCTATAAGTGGGTGTATGTATTTTATGAGGGAAAAAAAACTGTGTTTTGGAGTGTCTATCTAAACATTATTGTAAATGTATCTTTCACGATGCAGCTGAGATTTACAAGAAAATAGGCAAAGTAGAATAATCAAGCTTTCTCATCTTGATCTCCACCCAACTTCAACTTCCGATCAGGCTGACTTAATGTGACTTCCTATTGTTGTTTGTACAAGTCAAGCATTTTACATCCTTGTATTTCTCTCATCAGTGCCTCTGCTAAAATCACAACATTTACCAAATGGAAACAACAGCTTCAGCCTCTAAGATGATACAATCCAGTTTAACAAAGTTAAATAGAGGAGAAGACATCCTGTGAAGTAATTTTAAGTTAAAATATTAAAATAAAACTGGCAAAATACGCATCTCAACTCCGAAACCTTAAGGAAGGCTCAAACTCACAGCAAGATGATTTCATTACTGCAGCTTTAACCACAAACCTACCACAGCAATTACCATACAGACCCCACAGATTTAGTTAAAAAACATCCTACATTCTTGGGAAATAAAAGTCTCTGATGGCCACAACCTAAAGCAAACATCTTACCTGTCCCCTCACAGGTCCTTTCTGACCCTCAGCCGGACAGATGTACACTTCCTTTAGATTCTTCAAGCTAGAGTAAAATACAAAACAAAGTCGTCCACCGACACAATCCGGTCTGTCTGCGGTGAAAAGGACACAGCATGAGGTGTCTGTACAACAGCACGCAGCATAATATTAGAATTATTATCAATTATTCAGCGAGAGATGCAGCCACAGAGACGAGCTGTAACCTGTGCTGATGTCTAAGCCCCTCTCAAAGCCAGCGAAAAACTGCTCTCCTTCCAGCAGGTCACACAGATCTGAAGGCTGGGGTCCATCATATCGTTCTGACAAAGACTGCACTCTCCCCTCAATCTGGACATAAAACATCACAGACATCATTTATCATATATGTTTACGTTGATAAAGGCTTTCACTCTGAAGACAAATAAGCTTTGACAGGATGATATCTAATGTCTTTTATTTAGTCAACTAAAACAGCCGCTAAAGGATTCAAACCTTGTTAGCAGGTAAACACTGCAGCAGAACTTGAGAGGGATCAGTCCTCCGCTGGAGACCAAGGAACTGGACTTTAAATAGTTTTAGCTTTTGATAGATTTTCCTGACCGCCCCGCTAACACAGCGCTGCGTGGTGTACCAGAGCCAGTACCTGTCGTGGTGCAGATAATGTATTGTTAAAGTACTGAGCAGTAACAGTAAACAGTAAATCACACACAATACATGATGGGATTGTAGTGCAGGGACCCACCAGGAGAAGTTTCTGATGTAGAAAATAGCATACAAGTGGGTGACATCGAGAGACACTTGTGATGTGATGTCAGTCCAGGTTTGGGCGGTGGGATCTCCGTGGAGCAGATGTAAACGAGTCTTATCAGCTGTGTGGCCTGCAGACATGCAATAAACCTTAGCACATGCTAATATGCTCTGCTAGCATATCTGGATGTTCACTGGACCTGTGACTCCTGGAGGCAGAGGGATCTGAACTTGGACCGGCTGCAGGAAATGTAAGCTGGGGGTCTGGGAGAGACAGAGGAGGGGACTGATTCTGGCCTGAGGGTCCCCACACAGAGCCTGCACCTCTGACTCAGAAACCTGCAGCACCTACAGAGAAAGACACCAAAGTCTGACAGACCTTCTTACAGAGTAACATTATTCCTGTAATTCTTTCTTCTACTTTCTGACTTCACCTGTAACGTTACGGTGCGGGTCTGCACGGTGGAGTCGGGGGGGAAGTGGAGTTTGATTCCAGGGTCAGAGCTGGACACCAACAGGGCTCCAGCTGGTGTAAGAGAACAGCTGTCCTGGACTGGTCGGGACACCGCCATAAACCAGGAGAACTGGCTCACAGAGCAGCATGCCAGCTACAACATAAGAGTTTTGTTTTGATCCCTAACGGCAACAAGTCCATTTTGAGTTTTAAGACTTACCCTAGCTGGATGTCCACCGGGACGACTGCTATGGCTCTCGCTTCCTCTCCTCAGATCAGTAGGCAGAGTGCTCCACAACTGTCCATCAAACCTCCGCAACACCACCTCCCCTTTTTTTGTCCGACGATATGGCACACACACCTCCACTGGCTACGAATTGATGGGATAAATTAAGATATACAAACCAAAATAAACAGACATTTGACTAAAATATTGATTTGGTGGAAATTATATATTGCATTTTTATTTTTCCATCAGCTTAACAAGTTAAAAGTCTGGATTTTTTATTTTTTATTTTTTTTGGGGGGGGGGGGGGGGGTCCCCAAAATCATATTGGTTTTTGCAAGCTGCTACTGTGAACTTAGTTCATAAAAGTTAACAGCTGCTCGGAATCACTATAGACGTGAGAATGTTAACTATAGACGTGAGAATGTTAAAAAAAAGAGCACAAATCAATCCTTAACTTGATGTTTTTCCGGAACAAATATTTATAAGTGGCGTCGACAACATAAGGCCTGAAAGTGTACAGAGGACAACATCAGCAGATGATGGCAGGACCTTCCCTTTGGGAAAACAAACCCCTTCAGAACATGTTGTAAAGAAAACAACCACCCCACGGGTTCAGGCATATCATTGGGCAAATCCACCGTAAAGAGAGGACACCACAAGAGCAAATAAATACTTATTGTTCAGCACATGGTGCAAACCACTCAGAGAGCTCCAGAGCAGAAATATCAAATTTAAATTTGTTAAAGAGACAGCTTCCAATTCCTGATAACTGGAAAAATAAGAAGAAATCTGAGTTGTACAGGGATCTGGAGTCATGTCAGACTGAGTTCACTGGATGCTGCTTCAGAGAACAAAACACAAAGGTATCTTAGATTTTTTTTGGACTTTAAAATGAATTAAATTCTGAGTGGTTCTATTAAAGTCATAATCGTTGTCAAACTGTGGTTTTTTATGTTCTCAATTTAAATATTTTGTATGTGCGTAACATTTATGATCAAAATAACCCCTAAACTCGCATCTTTCACTACCAAAAGTCTTTGGCATCATTTGTAATAAATGTTTAATATAATGTTTAATATTTTCATTCCAGAAGCGGCAAACAACATTTAAATTCAACTTTTATACCTTCAAAAATTGTATCCCATGGGGACGAAGCTCCAGCGGGCGACTCAGCAGGATGTCATGTTCCTCCAGTAAAACCCACTTCCTGTCTGGTCTTTTCTCCGCCCACCTGAGTGTAGTGGTTGTCTCCAGGCACCCCAGGGGGAACAGCAGCTCAGCGCCCCCCGGGAGAAACACATGACACCCCGCAGACGAGACGTGGAAACTGAAGAGCGAAAGAGGATGAGATGTTAAATGAAGGCTGGTATCGATGCACCTGCCGATGCTGATTGAACAAAAATGCAGAAATTACCATGAGGCTGTACCTGTGCTGGTTAAATTTGAGGTGCGACTCTGGAATTTTTCTCTCTAATTGATCTAGTAAATAAAAACACAAATATAAAATGCAAGCTAAGAAATCGTTGATTAAAGTTAAAACTAATCTGAGCAATCATCTATCTGAAGCAGCTCTGCTCACCTGGTATATGAGGAAGAGGAGGTGGAGTTGGAGGTTTTCCCATAGGATTGTCTCGAAGATCTATTTTAAGTAGAGGCAGTTTATTAAGACAATCTGGGACTTGGCGGAGGTCATTACTGTAGATAACAAGTTCCCTGAGGCAGAGGAGGAAGCCTATGCAGCCAAAATGAAACAAAACAAAAAAAACAAGCATACCATTTTTTAACAACTTTACTCATCAGTTTAACTTGCAAACTGAATGTCCTGTTTTTTTCTCAGAGGGTCATTCGCTGACGCACTCACTCACCCGTAAATTCTTACCCATGCTCTTTGGCAGCTGCTTCAGCTTGTTGTGGGACAATTCCAACCTAACAAGCTCGCCCAAAGAACCAATTTCATCAGGTAGCTGCTGGAGGAGGTTATGTGAAACATCAAGGGTCTGCAGTGATTTCAGCTGACAGATGCTTGGGGGAAGAGACACCAATTTGTTCCTCAAGAGAGACAGGTATGTTAGGGATGCTAGTTGGCCTACATCAGGAGGCAAAACAGAGAGGTGGTTGTGACAGAGAAGCAGCGTGGAGAGAGCAGGCAGTCGGAGCAGGCAGGGCGGGAGCTGGGACAGCTGGTTGAAGGAGAGGTCCACGTGTACCAGGTGAATCAGGGTGGACACAGATGCAGGCAAAGTGGTGAGTTGGCCAGGCAGGGGTTCACCTTGGGAGTCATAAAGGCAGTGTCCTTTAACGAGAAGGGAAAGCACAGTTAGCATGTGGTACAGTTTAATAACAGTGTTTACGTCATGCTCTTGTATCAAGAAGTTTAAGCTTGGTAAGCACCCCGGATGGCCACTGAACGCAGCGCAGTAAGATGTGGTAGGACTTCTAGAGCACTGTCCAATCCTGGTTTCTCCTCAGAGCCCAGTCTCAGGTACTGGAGGCCCCTCAGCTGTTCGGGGATGGACCCCCACATCAATGGCAGTGCAGCTGCCCCTCCCTGATACACATCCAGGGTCAGACTGGTATCCGTCAGCACGGCTGAGAGCTCCACAGACGGAGGCAAGGGTGGAGACAGAGACAAGACAGAGCCACAGGAGGAGGAGGAGGAGGAAAACTCAATATGTTGAAGGCTAGAGGAGCAAGTAGAAGAGGAGAGGATTGATGTGTCCATAACAGGAGACACTGAGTGAGCATCCCTCACTGGTTCAACAACTTTTCCCTTGGTTTTAGACACCACATCATGGAAAATCCGTGGTCTGGACTCCTCTAATTTGTCCTGATCCTGGTTCCCGGCTGTTTCACTGTAAGACAGCATATTTGTCAAAAAGTTTGAAAGTCTGGATGTAGTCCTTTGTGGGATACACGCAGCTGCTTCTCCATCCTCTGACCTCCTTCCACCTGCCTGGTTTGCGCCTACTTCCTCCTCATCAGAAGCTTCTTCTTCACTGTTGTTCTCCATTCAGCACCGTTTCTATTTCCAATTCTCTAACTATACTCATGACCTGACTTAATCCGGTCATTTACAGCCTGTGTGGTTTATAACAAGGTACGTTTGACGCGTGACTTAAAATGTAACCGTTTCGATAAGCAAACATTGTTAGCAAGAAGCTAAAATTAAACATTACTTAAATAAATTATGAACTTTTTTTACTGTCCGTTAAGTTATTAGTTCTACCAGCTAGCTATCGTAGTTGTAAGAAAAGTAGAAAACCTAAAACATTTGTTAGAAAGTGCACCATTCTCTGCTTCCTGTTGTCAAAACGTTTTTTTAAAGGTGGAGGTTTTGCGTCTTGATTGCGCGCTCGTTTTTGTTTATGTTGCATGCCGGTTGGAGCTATCCCGTCACCTGTGACAAGACATCAGAAGGGGGGGGGGGCGGGGGGGAAGCCGCCTCCCCGGTACTCATTGTGTACTTAAACAAGCGCCTTCTTGAGAGCGCCGCCAAAGTTTCAACTCCGAGCGGGACGGGTGAATCGGTGCCATTCCCCGAGTCAACCTTTGGGTGGCGCTGTTTATATCTTATTTCTGACTGCTGTTTCTAGATTACATAAGGGTTTTTTGTTATTTAATGTGGCATAGGTGTTTTTAATCACAAGTAAACATGTATTTAATTCTGTTCCTAACTGATTCTTATGAAAAAGAAATGTATTAAAATACACTAAAATGGCAAACATACAGTAAATAAACAGTTTTAAAAAGCTTGTTTGTTCTGTATTTTTAGAAAACTTTGAACTTTACTTATGAAATCTTTACTAAATACAGTGTACGTGTGATCTTTAAAAAATGTGTAAGTTTAAAAGCTGAGTGACACCGTATAAAAATAACTTGAGCAGTGAAATAAAACAATTTGACCTCATCTTGGGGCTTATTTGTAGGTGTACGATTTTAAAAACGGGAACTGTAGCTGTCTATTGCTTCATAACAGGATGTACTCCTAAAAATGTCCTAATCAGAATTTTTATCAACTCACAGCAGGGACTATTTGTAGACCAGTTCTGTGAAAAGTTTCTTCAAGGAAGTTACAGTTTAGTGATACTGCTGAATATGCAAACGATCCCTAACTCACGTGAATGTTAAGTTTTATTATAAAACAAACTTTTAAAACACTTGCTCGTTGAAAACAGTAAAAGCTTTATAACGTCACAAACAGGATCACAGTGTTGGAAAAAAAGGATGTTTGGAATCGACCTGTAAACAACATTCTGATGATATCTGTTTCAAGAAATCAATACATCTTCTCGAGAAAGAAAGTCCAAGTAGCCTAAAGCCCACTTTCGTCTCTAGAGACCCGTTTTCTTGCTAAAGTAAGAACACAAACACCGACATTAATTTCGCAAGTCCAAAAACAAAGCGTTCCTCGTTGGAATACAAGCCATAGACATATGTAAATATTAAAGAGTAGACGCCTCATGGACCGGCGCAGTGGTACTGTGGGGCCGCCATCTTGGAAAAGTCGCCCGCTCCACAACAATCAGGCGCAATGGAGCGTCAGTGCGTTTACACAATCAGAACCCTTAAACTGATTTTTACGCTTTTTTTCTACAATTCTTATACATACAGCTATACCTTATGAGGTATAAGGAGGTTCAGAGTATTCAAATATTTTAAGTTATTCTTAGTGGTATTGACCGTTTTTGCAAAACATAATAATAATAATAATAATAATAATAATAATAATAATAATAATAATAATAATAATAATAATGACAAGTCTTATTTTGATGTATTTTTGTTGGTAATGAAGCAAAGCTCCAGTCAGAAGTTCTGTCTGTTTTGTGCTAATGAGACAGATAACAATTACACATGAATAGTACATTCTGTGCCACCAATAGCAAATCTTGGAACAGTAGCTAATTTTTGCTTTGTTTCTATAGTAGCGTTACTGTGTCCGTTAATCTAAATCAGTGTTAGGGAATAAATGAGAATTTAAATGATTTCTAAAGTCTCAGTTAGTCTTCATAGCCGAGCGAACACGGGTGTAACAGTAATATTTGATTCACAAAGTACAATCAATAATATTTTCTTTTTACTAAAAGTTATACCCAGCAGCCAATGCGGGGTCTACATTTTATACACGATTATGTGAAAACAAACAAAAACATTTGGCAGCTGTCGCCTCTCTCCCGATTTGCTGGGTTTTCCACCTTCTTTGATTCTGATTGGCTGACTTGCCTGAAACTGTCAAATATGATTGGACAAGCTGACGTTTAGCTTACGCCCACACAACGTTATACTCCGGAGCTGCACGTGAAACAACAGGTCTCTCTGTAGTTTACTACGTATTTATTAACAAGTCGTGAATTACTTATAATTCATTAACAAGAATTAGTTTTGACGTTAAAAACTCGTTGTGTGAACTGTTATTTTTCATAATGTAATCTTGTCGGTGTTACTTGTTCTGGTGAAAACAAACTAGTTATTTCTAGCGAGTTAAAAATAAAGTTGGACTTTAACAGAGACGCTAACGGTGTTTATGCGTAAACTCGAGCAGCAGTAATTTGTGACGGGTGCTTATTTTGTTTAAACGCGGAGGTTTACATTTTATTTTATTTTTTAATCTTAGACGGTTGCCAGAATGTTTCCTTTAGACTCTCCGTGGAACATCTCCTTCGCAGGCTGCGGCTTCCTGGGGATCTACCACGTCGGTGTGGCCAGCTGCCTGCAGGAACAGGCTCCTTTCCTGGTCCAGAACGCCAGGCACATTTATGGAGCATCTGCTGGAGCTCTCACCGCCACTGCTTTGGTCACTGAAGTATGTCTGGGTAAGTATATGTTGGACATGGGTTAGCAGTTGGATATAGACCTGTAATAAATGAAATTATTTGTGAGGTAGACTGAATAAATGCACCCGAATCAACTCTAATTAGAGATCTGATCCACTTCCAGACTCCTAAAGTGCAGCTTAACTTTCTTTGACTTGCAGTAAAAAGAAAAAAAACAAGCAACTTTCATTTCTGTGTAAATTAGTCTTGTAAACATACAATTTCACTTTTGCTTGCCCTGTATTGTAGTTTCTTATGATGAAAAATCAGATATCTGCTTCTTTGCTTCTATATTTCTTTATTTTGAATGCATAAAAAATGTCAGTACGACCTACTAAACATGTCGAACTGACCCACAAGGCATCTGAGGTCTAGTGAGTCATTTTGACCTAACAGCAGCAGGAGGTTAAAGAAAACATTTGCCATTAAACATCTCTAATCTAATACCAATCTAGTTATTTGTGCTCCTAAAT
>JAVKLF010000011.1:7711411-7724605 GCA_034783495.1 Millerichthys robustus | reverse complement strand
GCCCAAAAGCAAAGCTTCTTAGATGGCTTAAGCCACACCGGATGGATGAGGTCCTGTGCAGACTACAGACACGTCACACCGTAAAGTCACACCATTTATTTTTCATCTATCGAATAATCAGTAAATCAAAGTTAATTTCTATAACACTTTTTATTTATTTTATTATTTATTTTTGAAAAACAACCCTTGGTGACCAACGTGTTCAAGCAAAGTTAAAATTCAGTAACATGCCAAATTAAACAAAAGTATTTAATAAACTAAATTAGCACCGTAAATCAATAGCTTAAACGCAATCCAGATGTTCTGACAGTGAAAACGTGGTATTTCTTTGCGATTTTATAACCATAGATGGTCCGAGCAGCTCTAATTTTCAAAAAGGGACTATTCCACAGATTGGGTTACACCAAAAAAAACAAACTTTTGTCACGTCTAGGTCTGCTTCTGGATCTGTGAACATCCGATGGTGTCAAAGTTCTGACCAACGAGGTGGTGCCACATTATTAAGACGAGGTCAAATTTTAAACAGCCCGATTGATCCTGAAATGGAGAGGAAGACGAGCTGCAGCAACCTGTAGCCACTCAGTTGTTGACTAGGACGGATTTAGAGTGAATCGCAACAATCCAAGCAAGATGTAACAAAGATATAAATTACTGTTTCTAACTGGTGGAATGTAGATCTTCACCGGGGAGGCGTAGTTGGAAAAAGATGAGTTGATGTGTCTCAAATTTAGAAGCAGAGTCAGAAATCACACCGAGGCAGGCGAGCGATTAAAGGAATCTAACTGTTGAAACCAACTATGGTCTGAATGCTATTATTTCTTTACCTCTGTCCATGTTGGTACGTCTCTGAGGCAATTGATCAAATCCTGAGTGGATGTGTTAACGTTTGAGTAAAGCAGTAAAATGAGATGAACCCTAAAAGCATCACTCTCTCAGTTGGAGTTGCCATGAATTGTCCCCAGAGCACAATCCCTGTTATTAGCTGATCCCTGTGCTTCTTTTTGGCCACCACAGAGTTTATATTTGTGGTTTTCAGTGAAATATTTGGACTTTGGTTGACAGATTGCTTTGAGTTTTTGTTGCAGACGTCCACATTCTGCTCAAGATGATTTATAACTTCTACGATTCATTTAAAGGCATAACTGAAGTCAAAATCTGTGATTATTTTCCATGTTATTTGTGATTAGACTTTTTACACTTCTAACACAATTTCTACATTTAAAAAAATATTTTTTATGAGGTTTAAAATTCGACACAATATCAGTCATGTGCCAAGACCGTCCAAAGTGGACTCGTTAATGTCCGGACGTAAACAAACGTCTTGTAATTGTTGGCAACAAAATACAACACTGCTGAGTAGACTCATTTGTTCCAAATGACACTGCAGACTTTTGGTAGTGCATGGTGTGAGTTTAGGGTTTTGTTTTGTTTTTTATAGATGATATGCAAATAATTAAAATCAAAAACCTTTTAAAAGTGAATATTTTGACAGTTATTGAAGCTCTAAATTTTCCATTTTGTGCTAAGTGCAGGTCAAACGTTTCACATACCACATAGTGTGTTTTTTGTTTGTTTTCTTTAACTAACCCCTAAAGAATATAAAGAATAATAAAAACACAAGTGAGGGGACTTCCTGAGTGGTCAGTTCTCCAACGATCAGCCAACAAACGAAAGAAAAAAAGACTTGGCTGCTGTTTTAACGATTGAAATATTCTGCTTGTGTTTTAATTTTGCCCAATTTTGTTCAATGTTTTGCTTCTTAAGATTAAAAACGGACCTTTTATTTTTACTGTGCTATTCAGATTTGTATTTGTTTCCAGGGCCAATAACAGTAAAAGACATTTAAAAGCTTAAAGAATTAGATTTTAAAATAGTCCTGTTTTCAGCATTATTTTGTACCTTTTTGTGAACAAATTAACAAAGGACTAGTTAGATGAGCTGAAGGCTGAATAGATAAGCTAAAGACTGACTAGATTAGCTAAAATAAACCACTTATTTATCGCCTAGTATAAATGTGACACAACTGGACCACAAAGGACTGTAAACTCCTCAAATAAATCTTTTTTTTTTTTCTTTACATCACCACATCCGTGACCAGAAATCTTGATTTGCTGAATTGTCAAAATAGATGTGTTGTTTATTATTTTTGGATTCAGATCAGTTATATTCAAGTAAACAGTTTTTGTTGTCCTTAAGGTGAAACTCGGTTTCTGCACCAAGAAGAACCCATCCAGAGGACCTACTAACTTTCCTTTTTATTTTTCTACCTGGATTGTTGAGATGCATCAGGACATTCCTTAAAGGACCATTGACCTTTTTCCCAATGCAGCCAGCTGTTTTTTTTCTTTTAGAACTTTTTAAATGTATGTGTGACAAAATGACTTTGGCAGTATAAGTATTTCCCCTTGTAAATATCCAGGCTAAACATAAGCCCATGTGTTCCTCACACGGTTTATCTTGCAACCTGTCTTGGATCACGCTGAGATCTTTGCTTGACTCAGCCTCGGGAGAAGCTGTTGAACAGATTTGCTGTTCCACTCAGGCCACGAAACGAATGTTTTGGAAAGTACTTGAGGACTTTTAGAGGCCCACTTAGTGAAAAGTTCTTCCAAGTAGACACAGTAGTCATTGTTTTCAGTCCTCGGTGCTTTAGTCGAGACTAATGGGTTGTGGAAACATCTGGAGTTTTGCCTTGGACTATAAAACAGAGTGAAGTGAGTCAGAAACCTTCTCTGCTGTGCGGTAACCCCACGGTGTGTCTGCGTGTCTTCTTCCAGGCTTGCATTGATGAAAATGCAGAGATGGTTCAGTTTCTGGTGGAAAACGGGAGCGACATTAACCGAGGGGATAACGAAGGCTGGACTCCTCTGCACGCTGCAGCTTCCTGTGGTTTCATCCAGATCGCCAAGTGAGTGCTGAACTTTGTCACTCGGATCCACAACCTTCACTGGTTTTGATCATTTTCTGGATCTATAGCAGCATTGACAGGCAGTGAACTAAGAAATGTTTTTGTTTGTTTGCTTGTTTGCCTTAAGATACTTGATAGATCATGGCGCGAACGTCGGGGCGATTAACAGCGAAGGAGAACTTCCTCTGGATGTAGCCACAGAAGACGTCATGGAGAGGCTCCTCAGAGCTGAAATCAAAAAACAAGGTAGAGAAAACGGCGGTAATGTGCTCTTACACACCCTCAGGGGTGGCCAATCCTGGTCCTCGAGAGCCGCAATCCTGCATGTTTTAGTGGTTTCTCTGCTCAAACACACCTGATCTGAATGAATGGATGATTAACAGGCTTCTGCAGAAAGTCAGGAGGTGATTCAGACACTGAATCAGCTGTGTTGGAACAGGGAAACATAGAAAACATGCAGGACAGCGGCTCTCGAGGACCAAGATTGGCCACACCTTCTCTAGATGACGTCTAAAATGAAGTCTTGTTTGTTTTTTTGAGTCATGGATGAAAAGATGACTTGAAGTTAGTCATGCTAACAAAAACAAGATTCATTTATTATCAAAATGTCCTAAAACCATTAGTCAGTTTTAATATATTAAGAAAAAACAGACACTTCTGGGTGTTATCTCTGACATGTCTTTATTATTGATATAAACTTGGGCTGAAATAGGAAATTACAAGATGTCTTCAAACATATTAACGTGAATTTCAACTAACTGACTTAAAATTATTAAAACTAACTAATTCATAAAACTGATTAATTGCTATAAAAAACACATTTAACAGCAATTCATGCTGTGTTACTCCTTAAAGCTGTATATGTGCTGTCTGCATGAATATTTGGATTTAAAAACATCAAAAATTGGTGTATAAATAGTTAAATTGTAACACAACAATCTATAGCTTTATTTCTAATTTGTCACATATAACTGGAATATTGCTTTGAGAGTTGTTGGTTAGACGTGTGTCTGGATTTCATTTTTTTTGTCTCACACCTGTCTTTCAGGTATAGATGTGGACAAAGCCAGAAAAGAAGAGGAGAGGATCATGCTCCAAGATGCCCTGGCGGTGAAAGAAGGTGGTGGCGTTCTGAGGCCTCACCCGAACACCAAGGCAACCGCTCTGCACGTCGCAGCTGCCAAAGGATACGTCGAAGTCCTGAAGTGAGAATCGGCGCAAACGCACCGGGGCCACGAAGTCTCCGTGGCTTTTGTCCTGTTTTAGTGTGGAACAGCTTTTATTTAAAGTGTCCTTTCCTTGAGCAGAGTACTGTTACAGACTGGGGTGAACGTGGACAGCAGGGACATTGACGGGTGGACGCCGCTGCACGCCGCTGCTCACTGGGGGCAGGAGGAGGTGTGCACCCTGCTCGCCGACCACATGTGTGACATGGCTGCAGTCAACATCGTGGTGAGAGCAACATGACTTTTACTTGCCATTAAATCTTCTGGGTTTTTTTTATTTTTTTTAAGCTGGGTCTCGTGTCCCAACTGATAAGATGCTGCTGATGTCCTTGTAGGGACAGACGCCTTTAGATGTTGCCGATGAGAACCTGGTGGACGTTCTGGAGGAGCTGCAGAAGAAACAGAATGCTGTGAGTGCACCTTTACAGGCTCCACGACTGTAACCAGCTGCTTAGATAAATCTTAATTTGACTGATGGCGCCGCAGAAGCGAACGTTCCCTCCTCTGTGTTGATATCTGTTTATGTTTCTCTTCAGCTACGCAGTGAGAAAAAGAAACAGACTCCTGTCATTGAGACCAGTCCACAAATCCCCATGGTACAAGTACGCACACGCAGGTTAGTGCCAGTCTGTGGGTGTGTGTTTGTGTGTGTGCGTTGTTGTGGGGGTGGGGGTACATTCTGCTCATTCTCAGCTGAATCTCGTTAATTTCCAGTTCTCTGCACACAGATAAACATTGTGTTCATGGTGTTTACATCCATCACTGGAAGTTGATCTGAGTAGATAAACCACTTAGTGTCTGTCTCAACGTCCTGCTGAGTTCTAGTTATTTTTATTGTAAAAATTTTAAGTTCGAGTCAGACGTAGGAAGTAAAAAATAGAGAATTAAAAAAAAGAAAAGTAAATATTGTATATCAAATGAAAACGCACCAGTTAGTTTTTTGTGCGTTGTTTTTTTTTTGGTCTTCTGTTTATTGGATTTTTATAAAAGCCTCAGTGGCACATTTAGGTTTTCTCTACCAAGTATAATTAACGTCACACAGAACATTATTATTATTGTTGTTGTTGTTGATGACTTTAGTTGCCTTGAAAATTGGACTCTATTCATCATCATTCCTTGGATTTAAAGTTTTCTCTCAAGAAAACCTTTTCCCACCAAAGATTTACTATTGCTCAACGATTGTACGTTCATGGACCAGGACAAAAATAAAATCAGATTTTTAATTTCACTGTTTAGCTATGGTGCGTTCACTGACCTGCAGTAAATTCTAATTTTTTGTGCTGAATCAACTCGTTTCAAGTGCAGAACTGAACCAAAGACAAAAATGTATCCTCTTTATCCGCTTCTTCCTTTCTGGGTCACTGGTGCCCATGTCCAGCAGTCACAGTGCGAGGGTCGGGGGACACCCTAGACCGGTTCATCAAAGGGACACAGAGACAAATGAGACAAAACAAAAATGCTCTCACCCACACCTAGGGACGCTTTAGAGTTACAATTTAGCCATACATGCATGTCTGTAAGAGGAAACCAGAGTACACAGAGAGAACCCACCCACGCATGCACGGAGAGAATATGCAAACTCCACCCAGAAAGGTTCCTGGCTGGGATTTGAACCGGCAAACTATTCTCTGAGAGGCGACGGCTCTACCAGCTGCACCACTGTGCAGTCTACACCTCATCCGTTCTCTGCAACACCAACTCCGGGTATTTAAAGTCCCTTTGTGAACACGGTCTTACACGCTGATAAAACACTCCGTCAGCTGAGAGTCTGTGTTGTTCATAGAGACAACCAAGAGAAAATCTAATCCAAAACTCTGAATCTTGTTTTGATGTAACTGAGACTTTAGGTATTCATATTTGTTGAAATACACCAGCTAAGACTAGCTAGTTAAAGATTTTATTTTTCTCTGTAGGAAAATGGATGGACGGATTTTAATAAAACTGTCAGGAAAAACTGGATGTACATTTCCAACTTAATAACTGCTGGAGTCAAGATGGCTGCCACAGCAAATCCACCTTAAACATCAGAATGGCTGTGACTTAGTTTCACAGATATTGAGCTAAAGTTTGTGTGGTCATAGCTCAGAATCCTTTACGACACTTACTTTTGAGGCTAACATATCTCACAATAAGTTTTGATATTGCACGTTAGATTGCACAAAACCTAATTTACAAAGTTCCATTGAAACTGTTTCACCTCAGTTCCTTTTCATCACAAAATGATCTTACTTTAAAACACTGGCTTGAAAGATAGCAGGTAATATGTATTCCTTGAAGAAATGCTAAATTTGCCAATGCTAAACCTTTTTTTATCTCAAACTTTAAAAAAAAATAGTATATTATTATGTTTCCAGTAGTGTGACACAAAGCTATGACGTTTGTTTTGTACTTTTCTGTTTAAGTGAGCAGGTTAAAGCAAAAAATGTGATGAATTCAGTAACACAGGTTAAAGAAAACCATGACCCACTGTTCCTCCTGCTCATGCGCTGATTGGTCTGTCTAATTTGCTGCACACGGACTGATCGCCTTCTCTGATCGTGGCACCTGTCCCTTCCCACCCCGGCCTCGACACGCCCCACCCCTGCAGGACTTCTATCTCTCGCATGAGCAGCAAGGAAAAGATCGGCCTCCACGAGCGGGAGAAGCACCCGCCTCCCGCCCTGCCGAGCAGTCCGGCTGAGGACGAGGAGGAGGAAGGCCAGATAGGGCAGAGCCAGGCGAAAGCCTCCAGCAGCTCCAGCTCTGAGGAGGAGAGCGAGTCTGAGAGCGACGCAGAGTCAGGTGAGAGAGCAGCTGCCGCTGTTTATATATCAGCAAAGCTCCTGTTAATCTTAATAAACAGACTATCTGCTGTGTTCCATCCAATCAGAATTTTAAAAAGATCAATTCGTTTGTGCTGTTTTTAGAAAAAGCAAAAAATAGAGAAATCATAAACAACTTGAACAACAAACGAAACACTACCAGCATGCTTTCTACCTCCATGTTGGCGACTACCACTGCAAGCCAGGTGAAAAAGGTATTCTGTAGACGGGTTTAATGGAGAACAACAAATATGTAAAGATTTACTTTACGGAACAAAAAAAACCTTCTGACTTTTATCGCATGTGGCGCAGGAACCAAGCAAGCCTCCAGCCACTGAAGCCCCCGGCTCATGGAGAACGTCTCTGAGAAAAGCAGGCAGCTCTGTGACTCTGGGCTCAGCCGGGCTCTCCGAGTCCAACCAGGACCCGAGCAGACCTGCGGAGCCCTGCCCGGGAATGGCTCGCTCTGCCTCCAGCCCTCGCCTCAGCTCCGAGGCTGACACCAAGGTACACATTTCTCTCCAAGATTTACACAGTCGCTAAAATCGCAGTCATTACTTTAAAACTGGAACGTTACAGCCCCCAAATAAAGGCTTCTTTTATAGCTTCCACTCGCAGAGTCGCATAAATAACTGACAAACACACCGTCCGGCTTGTTTTCAGGAGCCCAAGCTCGCTCGAGTGCCGCCAAATCCGACACGGAGACTCTTCAGTATTCCGGATAGCAGCTCTGACAACTCCAGCAGGTGACCTTTAACCCCTCGTTCACGCTCCGCACTCTTTAAAAGCACAATTCGAGTCACAGCATCATCATCTGTGTCCCTGTCACCCTGTCTGTCTCTCAGCTGGCTCAGTCGTAGCTCCTCTTACACCCGACGGCTTTATAGTCAGTTAGGGAATGAGCTCACTAGTTCCACTCCGTCTCTGCTTCACAGGTCAGTCACGCTGCTCGCCACCTGTCTTGTGTTTACTCATGCTTTCTGGTTCCGTGTGTGTGATTGTGTTTGCAGTGTCACAGCTCGTTTACCCCCAGCCCACATTACTGAGCGTGTGCACATGACTGTGAAAGATGGCCCTTGTGTTTCCAATGTGTACTGTTTTGTTGCTAGCTCATCGTACGGAAAAAGACTGGATGACACCAGCGTGACCTCAGCGAGCACAGGAACGAGCTATTCTGGACTGAACCGCCCGAATACTGTCCTCGCTCAAAGGCATTTCTTTTTTTTTTCTTACATTTTAGCTTTATGTTTTCTTTTAATTAAAAAAAAAACTTTTTTGTTCCTTCTCTTGAAGACTTCCTCAGGAAAAGGCAGACAGAAAGGATCTGTCGTCCAGCAACGCCTCCATCTCTCAGAGCTCGATGGCCGGCGACCAGGAAACCAAACAGAGGCGAAAGTAAGACCTGAAACAACTTGGGGCGAAAATGTTGCGTTGCAACAATGTGGCTTAAGTGATTCATTTTGGTTGTTTTATTTATATTTTTTAACTCCCGCAGGTCGTATCTGACACCTGTACGTGACGAGGAGGCGGAAGCACAAAGGAAAGCTCGCTCCAGACACGCGCGACAATCCCGACGTTCCACTCAGGTTCTGATTTTACTCGCTCGGTTATTTCCTGCAAACTCGAGCCTTTTAAACCTCTGATGGGTCTGAAGTTTTCCTTTTCGTTTTGAAGGGGGTGACACTCACAGATCTGCAGGAAGCAGAGAAGACCATTAAAACCATGAAGACGGACAACAAAGGGAAAGAAAAGGAGGAAGAAGAGAAGGAGAAAGAGAAGGAGACAAAGCAGAAGAAAGCTGATGAAGGGGTGAGACACATTTATATATGATGGCTGCTTCTCTTGTTTCTTTGTTTTGTGACATCACATACTGGCCTCGTAGGAAGTGAGCTGGAGGTCTCGTATCGCCAGTCTGCAGAAGTCCGACCTGCTGGGCCTCACGCAGCCTGCCGGTTCTTCTCGCTCCCAGATGTCTGACAGAAAAGGTACCCGCCGTAATTTCTTTGATTTCAACTTCAAATATTATTTTTGCTTAAATATGGTGTTTAAAAAAAAAACCTGCTCTGTGGACTTTGCTGAAGATGTCGAAGCCGGCACAGAAGAGAGCGAGACGGAGCGATGGGCTCGAGAGCGCAGGGAGAGGAGGCAGGCTCGGGCCAGAAGGAAGGCTCAAAGAACCGGAGAGGTAAAGCCAGCGCCAAGAAAAGTGCAATGCCAAAATGCACAACTATCACGAGTTTTGTTGTTTTTAATGCCGTTTGTCACCTCCAGGGTGAGGATAATGATGACGAGGAGGAGTTTACAGGGAGTGGGCTGGATCCACAGGTAGTGTCTAATAAGTCTGTGCTCCTATTGGTGATCTGCAGAGAAACAGCCTAATTAACCATTTATTTACTTTTGTAAACAGAAGGACCAACACACAAGTTCCAGGTAGAACATGAATCCTCAGTTTGACTCTGTTTGCTTCAACCTCTGTCTGTGATGGCAGCCCGCCTGACTTCTGCTCTGTTCGTCCAATCAGGTTAGACGCATCTTGTAACGACCGCACCCAGGCTGACGGATCAGAGACTAAAGACTTTAAGAAGGTCAGAGGAAGACGGTGACGCAGTGCTGCTTCTGGATCTCTCTCCATCATTCATTCTTTGTGTGTGTGTTTGTGTGTGTTTGTCAGTTGTTTGAGGAGGTGTCGAGAGAAAACAGCCAGCTCCAGGCTCAGCTGCAGGACACTCAGAGGGTCATCAGTCAGACCCGTCTGGACCTGGAGAAAGCGACACAGGTGATTTATTTTCTTTCGGCACGTGGACCTTCACGTGGTTGTCTGTTGTGGTGATGAGGTTTGTTGTCCAACAGAGACAGGAGCGCTTCAGTGACTGTTCAGCCCTGCTGGAGCTGGAGCGAAAGGTAACCTGCTGATGTTGTTTTGGGGTTTTTGGGGGTTTTTTTGTCTGTGTGTGCATCTTCTCTACTGCCACCCTTGCTGTCTGACACCTTTTCTTTTTTCTCAAACCACTTCCTCACTTGTTTTGTTTTGTTTTTTTCACTTTTTTCTCTCCTTCATCACTTCCTTTCTGCTCCCTCCCCCTTCGATTTATTTATTTTTTTAATTACCCGGCCGTTTCCAGGACCGGTGGACGTTGGAGCGGCGCATGGCAGAGCTGGAGGAGGAGTTAAAGGTGAGGTGGGAGGGTGCTTCAGGTTTTGTTGTGACCACTGACTCTTTACATGAGTGTGCTTGATTTTTAGCCTGGCTTTGAGCTTGTGATGAGAACCCACTTTTGTGTTTTGTTTTTTTTTGCTTCATGCTCAGGTGATGATTTGACTCATAGTTTCACCTGAGAGGCATTGAAGCTCATAATTTGACTGAAATGTTCATCTCTTCTTTTTTTTTGTGTACACTTTCAGGTTTGAAAAATGACTAGGTGAGCTATGAAGGTTTATTTTGTAAACGGATTTAGATTATAGTTAATATTATGCACTGTATAAAAATTGTAAACCACATTTTTTGATTTTTCCTGGAGTACTGACTGGTTACTCCCTGCCAGAAAAGATTTTATTTCATAACCTAGCAAACAAGATGTTTGTAAACTCCAGCTCAGGGGACCAGGTTACACGTACAATCAGCTGAAGTTCTGCTGCTTCACCTTGTTTTCTAAAGCAGAGGTGCTACAGAAGTAGGACTTTGATCTTGCGGAGCATCAAATTTCTCATTAATTTAGTGACTAAACTGCAAACCTGATTAAATTAAAGTGCCTGAGCCACTTTCCTCCTGTTGTTGAAGCAGATTTTTTGTCTACATTTTATCCAAGTATTCACTCACAGTAAAGAACTTGGATCATTTTATTAATGTCTGGGTACTGCAGGATCATTTTAGTTTTAAAAACTGGCTCGACATGACTTCGTTGAGCTTTTACCTTTTTTGTTTGTTTGTTGTTTTTTCTTTCTCCAGGTTCTGGTGGACCTGAGAGCAGACAACCAACGTCTGAAAGATGAAAACGGAGCACTGATCCGAGTCATCAGCAAACTGTCCAAATAGGTTGAGAGACACAACTTCCAGGGATTCCCCTTTCCTCCTTCGTCTGTTCATTTCTCCCCCTCTTCCAAACATTCCTCCCAGTGCCAAAGAGTGAGAAGAGAAAAGCAGAAACCGATCTTCAAACACGAGTGCTACAGATTGTGGTGCCTCTGTATGAACAACTGGCACGTCTCTATTGTGCCTTTTTTTTTTTATGTCCTTTTGCTCAAAGGTTTTTTTTTCCCTCAGTGGCAACAAAACCCCGGTGACTGCGTGTGAAGAGGGACATCAACGTGCACACAGTCCCATGAGCACATTTGTGCACATTTTGATTTATTTTCCACTAAGCACACATAATTGGGTCTTAAAGCACCCACTTTTTTGTTTTTATTATTTTGTGAACACATTCAGTTTCCATCCACAAGAAACCTATGAGGTTTTGTTTTTTCGTCTAGCTTAACCTTTGAAGCACGTTTACTGCCCTTTTGTAATCAACATCCTGATGGCAGGGGAAGTCCATAAAGCTCTGGTTTTTGTTTTGTTTTTTAAATTCACGTTTGAACCCACCTACCTCTCCACCTATGCACGTCCCCCACATCCTTTTTTTATATATATATATTTTTTGTGATCACGGACATAACTCCTTGCTCTTAAAAGAAAAGAAATATGAACCAGGTCAGTCGACCACAGCACTTTAATCTTTTGCAAAGTTATTGAACGTCTGCAAGGTTTTTTCATTCTCCAGAAAACCAAAATTTAAAGTCCTGGAGCAGCATCTTGTCTTGCCTACTTCTTCTTTGGAGTTGGGCTGAAGTTCGAAGGACTTTTCTGTCCTGGCCTGGCCCATCATGCTACGGCTGGTTTTTATTGTTACCATTGATGAAGCTTATTTCATAGCTTTTTATTGTCAATTCCTCTTATAAAGAAGCATGGTTTTGTATTTAAGTGTTTAGCCTTAATACTCTTTTTGAAGTTTAAAAAAGAACAAAAAAAAGATGTAGCCTTGCTTCACATGTTGGTTTTCTAATATATTGAATGAATGTTTGCACCCTAATAAAAACAAGTTTGTTGCAGCTCTTTGCTTATTATCTGCACCAGGTGGTTTTACAGTTGAACATGTTTTGACTCGGAACAAGTAGACTTTTCTGTTTAATAAATATTGAGCCGCTGACTTTGTTTTTACTCCTCTTGTACTGTATCATCCACAGAAAAGCGTCAGTATTTCTGTGTGCTGGCAGCCAGATGGTCTACGTCACTTGGGGTGGGGGGGGAGAGAAAAGACAACAGCTGCAATATTACCCCTCCATGAGTTTGAAAGAGGAAACAGACGCATTTACAGCATGTCTGTGCTGTTCTGTCATTCTGCTGCTGCTCCCAGGTGAACAATGCATCACCTGAAGCTGGATGAAGCACTCAGACCCTGATGTGTTTCTGGCACACACGTTCTCCATCTGTTTGTTCCGTTGGAGGAGCAGAGACGGACTGCTGTCCTGAGCAGTGGAAGGCCTGACAACAAGCTGAGCTCCTAAAAAGGAAGGACAGGCTGGCTGAAACGCTCTCTCTTCTCTCTCTCTCTCTCTCTCTCTCTGTAAATATCCCTCAGGTCTGAGAAAGGCAGAGGAAGAGAGCAAGGGAGGAAGAGGGAAGCGGATGGATTTGCATCCTTATAAGGACAAAGTGCTGCTTTTCCCAGGGTTCGGGACTCTGACCTCCGGCGTGGTGCCAGATGCTGCTCCGATGGCTCCTTGGTGCCACCAAGAGGTCCAGCCACTGTAATGCTCCAGTCCAGCAGACAAACTGAACAGCTGTCTTCACGGCTGTACGCTACCTTTTTTAGATCGTAGGGGGTACAGATCAACAACAAGAGCTACTTCTTTGATACTAACACAAATTTGCACGACTCACATTTATTTAGAACTATAATAAATGTACATATATGTGAATATTTGACTGCCTAATACATCCTAATGTTCAGGATTCATAATAAATATCAATAATTTACTATGGCAGATATGATCAATCATTATTAATAAAAGGTAAATAAAACTCTGGAGCAGTGGAGGGATCTTAGTCCAGATTTCTCAGTTTGATTCCTTTTAGGAGCTCTTCTGCGTGACTGAGTCTCTAATGGACTGGAGACCTGTCCAGGTGTCCCTGTGATGGACTGGAGACCTGTCCTTGTGTCCCTGTGATGGACTGGAGACCTGTCCAGGTGCCCCTGTGATGGACTGGAGACCTGTCCAGGTG
>JAVKLF010000011.1:7695381-7711311 GCA_034783495.1 Millerichthys robustus | reverse complement strand
CCCTGTGATGGACTGGAGACCTGTCCAGGTGCCCCTGTGATGGACTGGAGACCTGTCCAGGTGCCCCTGTGATGGACTGGAGAACACTTAGTTATCACAATAAACATGTAACCCTGACCACTCTGGAACAAAGTCACTTGACATGGTTGTGCCTTGCATGTCGCAATTTCCTTGCAAAAAGAAGAATCTTGCTTGGAAAGCTGTCGCACGAGTGCTACATAAAAAAAAATAGTATTTCTAGCACAGACAAATATGTCACACTGTACAGCCCTATAGTCTTTATAGGATGAGAAGTGTGGAAGCCCAGACAAAGTCAGGCACTGCCTTTAAAGGTGCTCTCAGATTTATTGCAGTATGTTGATTTATTCCTGGGATGTCCTCTCTTGACATTGATTGGTAAAGATGCCACTACAGATGTGTCAATGGGTTGTGAAAGATGGACAGTGAAGTTACAGTACATCAGACCTTAAAGGCTTTATTTATATTTGTTCTGAAAGCTTTTGAGAATTCTTCGTGTCATCTGTCCTTAAAGCTTGAATCATTACAAGAGCCTCATTTATTGCAGCAGAAAGCAAAGAGATACCAAGACTTGTGTCGTGTTTTGATTAAAAACAAAATCCAATAAGGTAATAAAAGGACCACAGTTAAAAATACACACCTGCACAGAAATGTGATAAAGATAAGGTGGGGCTGGGTGCTTTAGAGCCAGACTACAGGAGCACAGAAGAACCATTTAGAGTAATGAGCTGAGAAGAGATGACATGTTTGTTCTTAAAGAGTGATGATGATGATGATGATCACATAAACTGACTGAGACCAGCTTCAGCCAAGCAGTTCTGCAGCATTATTTGTCCATTTGTTTCTCTTTAAGCCCTTCGTGTTGACTCACAGACTGCACCTTATCCTGCACAAGAAATCCGTGACAGATTTTCCAGAAGATCCATTTGATGTCCAGATTTTCTGTGCAGCACAAAAGAGCTGCAAGGCCTCCTCTTCCTCCTACAGCAGAGAAACAACAAAAAGTTTGGGTCATCTCTGTCAGCAACTCTGCTGTGATTTCAGTTTGTAAAACCATGAAGTCTGGCTGCAAATGGAGCGCACAGATTAATTTTCTTTGAGTTAAACTGTTAAAGAACAAGCGGTTTGGGGACTTCTACAGGTTGTTTGCATTTTTATTTAAAAAAAAAACCTGCATTCCTCTGTTGTGTAGAAACAGAAGCTTCCTGTTGAAATGAGGCTGAAACCTTCTTACTGAGCAGAAAGATTTTAGAGATGTTTGTTTAACTACTCTGCTTAGACTCATGTGTTCAAACTAATTTACTGTTTCAAATTAAATGTAGATAAATTTTTATTTAGTAGTTTTTACCCTTTACTGTAAGAAAATCAGCATGATATCTTAAAGGAGTAGTTCAGACATTTTGAAGTGGGGCACTGTGGAAAATCTAGCCAACAAAAAGCAGCTGTGGTCCAGCGACTCCAGTATGTTTGTAGTCGAAATCTGGTGTGAATTTTTAACTAAGAAATAAACAGGAACTCTAATTTCTCTTTTAAAAATAGCCTACAGTAGAGCATTCATCAACAAATAGTTTGAGCTCAGTTGGAGCATCAGAAGTGATGTTTTTATAAGCAGAAAAATGAGCTCAACCAAGTGAGGCTAAAACTAAAAAGGGTTGCTGCTATAGTTTTTTAGAGTAGAGTTGTTTCAAGATGACAGCATTCCACTGTAATGTTCTTAGTTGCATTTAAATTAGCTGTCAGTTCATAAGTCCTGTCTAAATTTAACTCATTTTCCAAACTGAGGCCTTTCAAAGAGCCATCCTACAGCAGGTAAGATATTATTGTTCATAACTTTTCCACAGTGCTCCACTTCAGATGATTCAAACTATCCCTGTCAGGTTACATTTGGACACATCTTGTGACAGAAAAGTGTCAAAGTCCAACTTCCGTGTTTCCTTTTCTGACGAGCGGTGAAATGTTTTCCTGTGAAAATTTGACATCTGCTTTTTTTGTGAACGGAAATTCAAGTTTTACATCCTATAAAATACAATAATTGTCTTTTATTTAGATTACACCTGATCATGTCCCAAGAGCTGGACCCATACATCTTCACCTCCGACAGTCTCCCCAGTGACCCCCGCTTCCTCCCACCTCTGACTAATGGTCTTCTGGGCTGGAGGGTGTACAACAATATCATGCACATGGGTGGTGTTTATAATGGGGAGGGTGGACATTGTCACAGAGCTGATGTCCCCTGTCCTTTAGCTGTGAAAGTTGAGACAGAGGACCCTGCCCAGCACAGCTACTCTTTGGACACCCACACAGGTAGATTCTACAGAGCCGGTACTCTTTGTTAAAGAGGTTGGTCTTTTCATGGTGTGTTTATTTTTTTATCACATAATTTACAGGCATTTTCACCCACACTCTAACCTCAGCCAGTGCAAGCGTCTCACAGTCTTTGTACTCCCACCGGTTCTACCCTAACATCATGGTGATGGAGGTCCTGGTGGTACGTCAGGGACCCTCAGCAGAGCCAGTTACAGTTCATCTGGACAGTACTTTCACCCCTCAGAGCAAAGATATTGTTTTTGAGTGTGGTCCTGACTACAAAGGTGGACGGTGAGGTTGAATTTTATATATACATTTTATTTTATTATTATTATTTTTTAAATAAAGAAGTACAACCCCATATCCGAAAAAAGTTGGAAGGTTGTGTAAAGTGTCAATGAAAACAGAACGGGAAGGTTTCAAAAGTAATAAACTCATATTTTGCATAACGTATATAATGTCAAAAGGCTAAAGCAGTGCTTCTCAAATAGTGGAGCAAAGTTTTTTGTTTTTTTTTAAGAATTTATTGGCCTTGAAGCAGGATTACCACAGAAATCAAGTTACCTCACGTATCTTAAAGTTTAAAAAAGTATCTCGTTTTTCAAATTTCATATAAAAATAGATTTTAGATTAACTTTCAATTTTAAATTAATGATTCGGTGCAGCAAAATGAACAAATTCGAAAGGTAAAAGATAAAAATCCTTTTCATAATGCAGTGTTTCCCGTACGCTTATCATGCTGGTGCCAGAAAGTCATACAGATAAATAATAAAATATTTTCATGTTCTCAATAGTATTTTGATTTGGCGGTGGCATGAAAAATGTAGGTCCCCTAGGGAGGGCCTGGTCCTTCTCTTCATTAGTACGGAGGACTTGGCGTCTCAAATTTTGATTTACCTGATCCAAGAACAGTTTCCCAGTTTGGCTTGGTCCATTTAAATGACCTTTGACCCAGAGAAGATGGCAGCTTTTCTGTGTTCTTCTACCTTTTCTTCAGAAAATGGTACAATTTCTTAGTTTAAATATTTGACGCGTTCCCAACGTTCCACCGTGAGATTTGCAAATCACTGCCATCTTTACATTTTACACACCTTGTCAGAATTGAGGATATGAACACCATCTACACTCACCTGTGCTCTCAGACATATTCAAGGACGGACCACAACGGCTGAATTCCCAGGAGGCTCCTGTCCCGTGGTAGACCTCATCTGGACCCCCGTACCCCCCGCCGTGACGCTGCTGCCCGAGCAGGCCAAGGCTCGCTGGGGCTTCGTCCTGGTTTTGGCCAGCGGCTCGGGCGCTGCAGAGGCCTGTTACGACGAGGCCCTGAGCCTGATGGCGACCGGTGACCTGCGTCTGTCTCACGAAAAGGCCTGGAAGGAGCTGTGGCTCCAAAGCCAGGTGGAGGTGAAGGGGTCCGAGAGCCTGTGCAAGGCCCTGATCGGCTGCTTGTTCTACCTCCTCAGCGCTTTCCCCTCCATCCACGACACCTCCGGCTCGTTTGGAGGCGTCAGTCCAGGCGGGCTCTCCAACGGCGGGGACGGTCAGGATTACTGGGGCCACGTCTTCTGGGATCAGGTGAGTCTACTGGAAGCTCACGTCAACGTGCGTTGTTTTTAGTTAAACGTGTCACAGAGAAACGTGTCTTGCTGCAGGACATCTGGATGTATCCGGGGATAGCGTTGTTCTACCCCAGGCTGGCCCGAGCAGTGCTGGAGTACAGAGTGGGGACAGTCGAAGGTGCAAAAGAAAATGCCCAAAAGCAGGGCTACAAGGTATGATCGTTAGATTGACGTGTGTGTGCTCGTTTGTTTGTCTGTTAGCAAATTATATCATGAACCAATTGACAGCTGTCAATGAAACTCACAGAAAGTAATCCCTGGATCCACATCGACAAGTGAAATACTTCTAGAGTCATTTCGATTCAATATGGTCGCCAGAGCTAAGTGATCTTAGCAAACACATACTGTAAATGTCTGTAACTTTGTTGCCTTTATAGATATTAAACAAAAATTTGGTGTGGCAGTAGCTGAGAGTCATTTCCAAAAAAAACCAAAACTCAACTTTGTCTTTCTGTTAGCAAAATACGTCATGAACCATTGGATGTGTGTCTACAGCTGATTAACATTTTGAGTCAACCCCATTCAAGATGGCCACCACAGCAACGCAGCCTTCTTCAACACAAAAATAGCTTTGAAATTGCAGATATTGGGCTAATATTTGTATCAGTTTACTCGATATGTGTTTGGTTTCTTTTCCTCATTTGCCCAATTATGTATGCATTATTAAATCAATAAAATACAGGTCAAAACTTTTTTTTTAGCTATGCCTCTGATACAAATGAAGGATCAAAACAGAACAATGTCTTAGTCTTGCTGATTTTACAGGGGCTAAAGTTCCCATGGGAGAGTGCTGTGTCTGGGAGAGAGGTGTGTCCAGAGGACATTTATGGACAACAAGAGATTCACATCAATGGAGACGTCGTACTGGCTTTCCAGCACTATCTCTACCTTACTGAGGTACTCTGTCGTCTCCCCGTTCCCCATCGCCTGCTCTGCGTTCAGGATGAGAGCCCAACTCTTTGTTGCAGGACCTGTCCATGTTCACGGAGGGGCGAGGCAGCAGGGTGGTCTTTGGAGTGGCTGATTACTGGATTTCCAGGGTAACGTGGCAACCTGAGGACCAGACTTATCACCTCTTAGGTAAAGACCACCGCTGGAAGGCAATTCTGTCTGCGTGACATGTTTTGACGACAAAAAAATTCATTTTTATATCCAGTCAAACATCAGTTTTTTTATAGATAAAACTCAGAGAAACAAATCGGGTTTACTTGAAAGTATGTAACTTCACGAAAATGTAGACTAAAGTCAAAATCATCCAATTTTATTCTTGAAGAACTGAGTTTGAGTTTTATTATGACAGAATTAAAGATTGTAACTTCTGTTGTGTTGCACCCGGACATTTGTTACTTTGTAATTAGACTTTTCTCGAAAAAATAACCCAGAAGAATCTGCTTTATAAAATAATTTTGACAAAGAAAACAATTTAAATACCAGAATGTTTTGTTTCAAATCAACATTAAAAAGGGTAATCTGAATAAACTGTGTTTTCTAAGTTGAAATTAGCGAATGTGAAACAAAACAAGTCTTTGCGCCTATATCCATATTATATTTAATAATTATTCTTTCACTTTTTCTGCATTCAGGTGTCATGCCACCGGATGAATATTACTCCAACATCAACAACTCTGTGTACACAAACGCTGCTGCCAAACTCAGGTAGGGATTTCAGTATTTAGACATTCATCTTCACGGCTGTTAAGGAAGACCAGCTTCTCAAATTGTTCCTTGTTTGTTAGTTTGCAGTTTGCTGTGGAGTTGGCTGATCTCCTCCAACATCCTGCGCCGAAAGAATGGCAAGAAGTGGCCGAACGCATCAAGATCCCTTTTGACCCAGAGTCCCAATACAACCCCGAGTTTGACGGCTACGCTAAAGGTTCACGTTTGGATCTCTCTGATAGCTAGCCGCTCGGGAAAGTCAGCCGTTTAAATGGTTGTGTGTTTGTCTGTCACGCAGGTCAGCCGGTGAAACAGGCAGACACGGTGATGCTGGGCTATCCTTTGGGCCTGCCGATGTCTGCAGACGTCAGGAGGAATGATCTTGAGGCGTATGAGTCTGTAACGGACCCAAATGGTCCTGCCATGACATGGGTAGGCCGAAGTGGGAAAACTACAATAAATGGACAAAAAGCTAATTGGGGGGAAAACAGGGGAAAGATAAATATCTGGAGGGGGAAACCGCCATATTGGATCAAAGTCCTTTTTTTTAACTTTGCTTAACTTTCACTGATGTCATCAGGAAGCAGCGCTTAACTTTAGATTTTATGTTTGTAGAATCCTGAAGGAAGGGGTTTATGTAGCATATCAAAGAAGCCCAGAATTGTCTCAGAAATAGATTGCCACAATCAGATGTGCAATATCTCTTTAGGCTCAAAGGTTACCAACACAGAAAGTTCAAAACTTGTTGTTCGTCAGTTGTGTGTCTGTGTGTCTGTCTGTGCACTGAACACGCCAAACTGCCGTGCATGACGGGTAACATTGTTGTTGATAATTTTTGAACCACAAGAGTAATTGCACATCTGATTGTGGCAATCCATTTCTAAGACAATTCTGGCCTTCTTTGTTATGCTACATGACCCACTTCCTTCAGGATTCTGCAAACATAAAGTCTAAAGTTAAGTGTCGGTATTTGCAAACACTAACGTTTTTCCTCTTCTTTGTGTCAGGGAATGTTTGCAGTTGGTTGGCTGGAGTTGGGAGAAGCTGAAAAATCTCAGCGTTTACTTGAAAAGAGCTTCCAGAACATCCAGGGGCCGTTCCAGGTATGGCTGTGTCTCACACGCCCTCATTGTGTCATCATTTGTCGGGTGAACGTGTGATTACCTGCTCCTCGCAGGTGTGGAGTGAATCGTCAGACGGCTCTGGAGCTGTGAACTTCCTCACGGGCATGGGAGGATTTCTGCAAGCTGTGCTGTTTGGTTACACCGGTTTCAGGTCATTTAGCAACCCTCTCAACATGTCCAGTGAAAAAAAAGGATCAGATACATACAGCTCAAAGCTGGTATTTATAAGATTTATAATCTTCTATTTTTAATTTAGAGTTCAGAAGGGATGCCTGGCCTTTTCCCCGCTGCTTCCGGATGACGTCAGTGAGCTTTGTGTTCGTGGCGTTAACTACCTGGGCAGCCAGATGGACTGGCTGCTCAGGAAAGAAGAAGTCTGCATCATAGTCAGGGAAGAGGGGACACGCGCTCCGAACACTAAATCCCATAAATTAGAAGTCATCTTGAAAGCCTCGGGAGTTCAGATCCCTCTTACACCAGGTATCGCACAAGTAGAGGCATCCAATCACAGCTAAGTTTGTGTCGTGTGGTACAAACTATGTTTTGGAACGTGCAAAGGAATCAAAAGATTCTGACTTTAACGGAAGCATTAATGAAGATGTAAAAACTAACAATAAAAAAATCACCTTACTGTTCGTCTCATGTCATTTCAGGGCATCCAGTGACTTTTCCCAGAGAGCCTGGTTGCGTTCGTAAAGTGGAGTCCACGTCTTCCTGCTGGCCTCTTTGAAACTGAAAAAAGATTTATTTTTTTTTGTGTGATTTAAAAAAAAATCTAAATCAGGTTCACCTATTTACTTTATATTCAATAATTAGAATAATGTTAGGTTGTGTATTTATGAAGAAATTTACACTTTTTTTGTTGAAAAAAAGAACAATTTAAATTCTTTTTTTTTTCAGTCACCTGTTAATAATTCACAAAACAATGTTCTGTGTTATTTAGAAAATGTAAACGAGAGTTTGGTTTAATAAAAATTGTAATGCAAACAACAAAAAAAATTCAAGAAGATCTTACTATTTTTTGCAGTCACGGCTCTAACCTAACAGCTGCCATCATATATCATACATCATATATATGATGTATGATATTCATCATATATATCATATACTGTATCAAATCATAAAAATAAAAAAATTCCCTTCTCACCCACTGCGGGTGGTCTTTCTTCCTCTTAGCTCGGGTCCTCTACCAGAGGCCTGGGAGCTTGAGGGTTCTGTGCAGTATCTTGGCTGTGCCTAGGACTGCACAGTTCTGGACTGAGATGTCTGATGTTGTTCCTGGGATCTGTTGTAGCCACTGCTCCAGTTTGGGAGGAGGAAGAAGGACCACCTGCAGTTTTTTTTATAGATATAGAGTTAATGTATAATAAATTATTTGTAATGCTCATAACATATTATGTTATTAAAATATTTTATTCCAGCAAGGTGTGTTTTAGGTATAACATAAACCTATAACATAGTGCACTTCTGAAATAAATAAGACATAGATTTAGACTTCTATGAATAACAAACAAGCAGCATGTCAAAAAGTATTTTTTAATAAAGTAAATTTAAACAACAATAAATTAGGACAAAAAGTAAAAAAGTTTGACACAATTCAATTTTGTGCCACTGTGTCGTAGGCGGAGCTGAACACAAACATAGCATGCGATTGGTGCGTTCAAATCTTAACTCCACCCGAAAACGTTTGTTGGGTTTGTTTAATTTCTGGTACCGTCCTGTAGGTTTCCGCTTCCCGGCCGCACGTTTTTACTGCTGTTGCTAGGTGAGTTCCGCCCTTTCGGGATATCATAGTTTACAAATCAAACTGCTCAAACAGCCGCGTCTAGCTTCAGGATTGGCTCGTGAGGTTTGAACAATCATTTAAACTGTTTCAGCGGGTCAGTTCAAGGATTGCTCCTTTGTAGTTAGACAGCCATTGACAGAAGAAAATAGGGATTAGTTAGTTTATTTGCGAGTATGCGATTTTTTAGTAATTGAGAATAGGGGAGCCACGATTATTGTAATTACTCTGACGAAAATCGGATAACAAAGGTAAATGTTTCACTTTTTATCTCTAATGGTGCATTTTAGCATAACGTTAACATTACAGGCATTGCCGGAAGCTAAATGTAAAAACATTATTTCCAGCTCTCCAACGTTTAAAATTTATGTTGTGTGTTCAAAATTGTATCGGAACTCTGGCAGATTTATGTTATTTGTCTTGATCAAATATTTTTATCGTTTCGTTGTTGCTAAGCTCAGCTAGCATTTTAGCCTTTAAAACGGTCGTTGGCCTGCTTCGTTTTGCTCACTTTTAGCTTGAGCAATATGGTGTTAGTTTAAAAAACTAACAGCCACTGTCAAAGACAATATTTCTGCTGTAAGTGAACACTAAAATATTAAAAAACAAAAACTAACAGCAATTGTATATAAGGCCAATAAACCACTCAGTAGCTGGTTTTATGTAAGATAAAATATGTGTATTTGCACCATCATAGTTTTGAGACTGGAAATGATATTTTTTTAAATAAAATGATTCCAAATTTTTA
Organism: Millerichthys robustus; assembly: GCA_034783495.1. Taxonomy (NCBI): domain Eukaryota; kingdom Metazoa; phylum Chordata; class Actinopteri; order Cyprinodontiformes; family Rivulidae; genus Millerichthys; species Millerichthys robustus. The sequence continues at coordinate 7,702,053 of JAVKLF010000011.1, read as the reverse complement.
AAATGAGCTACATGTTGCTTTTGACAATAATACGCATTAAAACTTGTACAGGAAGCATTAATTTTCTTACTCTGGGTTTCAACGTTTAAATGTCCTGTTTCCATATTGAGAAAACAAATGCAATATACGAGCAATGTAAATTAAAAAGAAACTAGGTATCACAACCACAAAGATAAGCCTGGTGCACATAACCTTAAACAATGGCATACAAAATATTAATATCATTGTATGAAACAAAGCAGTTCTGCAGCAAATAACTAAATGGTCTTTATATTTGTCAAGTCTGTTTCTATTCTTTCTTGATATTTGTTTAATTTTTTTTCCACAGGCTGTCATCATGACCTCTGTGTTCACAGCAGTGCGCTCCCTTACGGAGATGTTTTATGGGAAAAAGCAGGAATTCATCAGTGAGATTAATAACATTCACATGGTTTGGCTGGAGGAGATCCAGCAAGAAGCAAATCGCATGTTTTCAAGGTATGTTTGGCTTGATGATATAAAGGTTTACAGGAGAAAGTTTTGCTTGTCTCCTATAAATGTTCTTACATTCTTACAATGCTGTTTATTTTGTTATTTCAGAGATTTTAATACAGAACCAGAATTGATGCCAAAAACTCCATCACAGAGAAAGAAAAATCGCCGGAAGCGCGTATCTTTAGGGCATCAGGAGGAAAGTCAGGGAAGAAGGTTTGTTGCTGTTGTAAATGCCATTAAAGGCATGTTGTGTCTTTACAACCTATTAATAAGTTCTGTTTTTGCTTTCTAGATTTTCAAAAGGAAGGCGCAGTAACCTTCGTGGCTCTGTTGTGAAACCGTTAAACTTTGTTGCTAAAGAAGAAGCCATTCCTGAGGCTCGCACCTCTGAAGCCAGCTCCACATTGAGGCCAAAACGCCCAACCCGCAAAAACAAACAGACAGAGCCCGAGGTGGCAAACGATGAGAGCCAGTTGTCTTGTGATGGCAGTGAAACAGAAGAGCTACAGAAGAAAGAGCAAACCGATGAAAAACTGGATCATGCTGCAATCAAGCTGCAGGATGCTTGCAGCCCCTCACAGTCTCCTCCTAAGATCCCGTCACCTGAGGTAACTGTCAAGATCTCTGCAGAGGAACGTTTGTCTGCAGAGTTCGCCGTGGAGGCAGAGGCCTCTACGGGACGTGCTGCTACAAAGATTGCCATAGCTGAAAGTGCTAAAAGCTCGAGGCGTAGCTCGGTACGCTGCTCGCTCAAGCTGCGTCACTCCCTGGCTGGTCTTCGGCACAGCATGACACAAGAATCTGTACGCCGTGCTTCACGCCGTTCAATGCTTAAGAGGAAGGCCTCTCGCAAGGACAACTCTTCGTGCAACAGCAGTGTCATTGGTAAGAGATTAAACATTTATTTCATTTGTTTGTGAAAGGTTCGTTTCTACTTCCCTTTTTAATGCCATTTTTATATGTAGCTGAGGATTCTTCCATGGATATTGTAAATGAGGAAGATGGAGAAGAGTGAGTAAAACCCTTTTGTTTTCATAATTTAGTGTATTGTTGCTTTGTCAATGTCAAACTTATTTTTGTAGCGTATTTAAACTAGCAACCAATGTGATTTTATAATTCAGCTAGACAAAGGTGTTGAAACTAATAATATGAAGCAGTGGTGCCAAATCCTGGTGTTTAAAGGCCACTAACCTGATATTGATATTTCTCAGCTCTTCAGCGTGTCTTCAAGTTCTGCAGCCTTTTAATCACTCCCTCATTTAATTCAGTTGTCTAAAACATGCAGGATGTTGGCTCTTGTATATTGATGTAAAATATACATGATGCAAGAATAAGCAAAAGTAGATGGTTCATTTTGGCCTCATACTCTATTAAAGTCCAAAGCAGAAGAAAAAGTTTATCGTGTAAATACGTAGGTCTCAACAGTCTGCTCTGTGTGTATGTTGAAGAGTAGTGTTTCTTGAGAAAAAAGTTGCAAAAAACTTGATCAAATTATATGTTTTATTCTAGTAGAACTCTGCACAGAGACTGTACTTTTTATTAGCTGTGTGGGTGTTTAAAACACGGTAATTTAATACTTTTTAACGGCGTAAAAAAGTTTTTGGTTTGTTTGTTTTTAACCAGAAACTTTGTTTCACAACTGTATGTTGATGTATTCCCTGCCATAGCGGACCTGAAGTTTCACCTGCAGACACTAATGATGCACCCAAAACTTCAGAGGTACCGCATTGTTTTATAAAGGATTTAAACTATTTTTGAATCTTTTTGATTCAGTTATTTGTGTGTGTGTGTGTGTGTGTATTTATAATTTTATATATTTGTTTCTTCGTCAAATCAAAGATGCTTCAAAAAAATAAAACTGTTCCATCGGTGGAGCGCATCACTCGCTCTGTGGCTGCTAACTCTCCCAAACTGGCACCCCCTTCATTGTATTGCACCGAGCTAAAAGTTAGCACTCCCGTGAAAAAAGCAGGTATGTGCAGTTTTGTTCTTCTTTTAGTTCTGTATTTCTTGAACCTTTTGATTAAATTGTAACTTCTGTGAGCTACATACATCTTTGCTTTTCTCTTTCTTTGGTTGTAGCTGAGAAACTGCCGCCCCAAGCAGTTCGAAGGTGTGTGCCGTATCTTTTATATTTGTCTGATCGCTCAATCATTCGGGGTATAGTTATGGTCCTGACAGGCAAAGGGGAGACATTCTTTTGTTTTTATTTAAAAGAGAATGCTCAGTTTGTGCAATTTTTTCAATCAATTTTTCTGTGTTTTCAGGTCGAGCCGCAGTACTAAGCGTAAAGCACCAGATACTGTAGAAATCAGTCCATCAAAAAGGTTTTCACCACCCAAAAAGAGTCAGAGTGTAAGATGGGGGGAACTTGAGTTTATTTATTTAATTGGTTTCCTCGTGAAACCAAATGTTTGAATCATTTTCTTTGTTCTGATAGGCGATCAGACCCAACATGAGATCATTTCTTCACACTGTGCAGAAGAATCAGATGCTCATGATGACTCCAGGCTCCTCCAGTCGCGTCGGGGTGATGAAGTCTTTCATCAAACACACCACGCCTTTGAGAGTTGATCCTAAAGTAAGTTCCACACTTAACATTATACTCTTCTTAAGTTCCAATTTCACCAGGATCTCCTGGAATTTACAATTCAGAAAGAAATTATGGAGGATATGTAAACTGTTGACTAGTTTTTGAAAGTTGAATCAGCCCAAATAAGATGAAGCAGGTCATCTGAACCAACAGAAAATTGTATTTAATGCATCTCCTCAGTAATTATTAAATTAAGAGTCTTTAATTTTTCTTTTACTCCTGTCTTCAGATCAACATTGGCACAGTGGTGAGTGTAATGTTGAAGCTCTGTTTGGCCTCATATGTTGGATTAAATCTCACTTTGCACAAAAGAAGCCCCTTTCCCACAGCCACATGTCAGAGGGATGAGGAACCGTTGTGAAATTATTACTTAATAAAAGTTAAAGAGACAACACTAGGAATTAAGTTTAAACCTTGCTTCACAATTTACTTCATACACAGGAAGTAGACTAACCAGTACAAAGTCAAACCATAACGATGGGTCCATGTGTGGAAGGGGCTGCTTTAAGCTCGTTTGATCCACAACCCAAACATTGATTGGTTGTCTTTTGCTTCTGGTTCAGCAAATCACAATTTTACTTATGTCCCTGTCTGACCCAGAGCATTATGTTATCACTTAAACTTTAGGGTTGTTTAAAAACTGGTTAAATTCATTCACTCTGGGTGTAAACGTTTTATTTTTTTCCTTCAGTTATGTTTGAAGTCCCTTTTCGGTAAAATTCTTTTAAATAATTTTTAGTTGTTGATCTGGTTTATAAATGAGTGTTTGTTCTTTATCTGTTTAAATTAAGTATTTATTTGTCGATTTATTTAACCTGGGGAAAAAACATTTGACATTTCAGTGTCCTGACTTAAGCAAAAGCCAAAAATAAAAATCTTAAGATTTTATTTCTTTTCGCAAAATACGTTATGAAAAAGTTGAAAAAAGATAAAATGGTTTCAAAGCCATTAATGTTGCTGGAGATGGACTTCAAGAGATTTCAGCCATTCTTGGTTATTGGACACTAATATGGTGAAGCACTTTGTGTCGTACTAATAGTAATACTACGGTAATAGTAATACTAATTGTAACAGATGTATAGTAGAACAACAGACGAGTTTGCCAACATATAACTGGATATCGGAAAAAACTATAGATGTTGTATATTTGCAGTAAATTGTTCATTTGTTATAGTTTTTCTGAAGGACCAAATAAAGAATGAAGTTATTTGCATAATAAGCTTGCTAGAGTTCATTTTTCCCAGCTTGTTTTTCCTCATTCCTGCACCTTACTTATTTTGCTAACCATCACATTGAACTATTCTTTATTTGTGTGAATTGAAATTGTTTATTTTAGACTGGACTCTAAGTTTTTTTTTGTTTTTTTTAAAGACAAAAGAACGTCACAAGCTGGAAGCACTCAGGAAGAAGCAGGAGCAAGAGGAGGAGAGGATGAGGAAGATGGAGGAAGACAAGAGACGTAAACAAGAAGAACTTAAGAGGTGCACCTTTTTTAGAGTTAATGAATTTCAAATTGTTTTTGTACATACAGTTGAAATTTTTCCACTTGAAAAATTTGTATTCCAGGAAAAGAGATGAGCGGATAAGAAAAGTGTTTGAGGCCAAAGTTAAAGAAGAGCAGAGGGGAGAAGAAAAAAAAAAGAAGATTGAGCAAAAGATGGCTCAGATTGATGAGAAAAATGAGAAGGTATATTCATTTTGTCGTAGCTTTGAACTTTAGTTTACCTTTACGTTCTTATTTGATTTATTTATTTATTTAAATCATATTTATCTCCACCCAGCGTCTCATTGAGGAGAAGACGAAGAAGAAGTTGGCTTTGAAGCGTCAGGAAGAGCTGGAGCAGAAAAGGAAGATGGAAGAGGAGGCCAAGAGGAAGAAGATTCAGCAAGCTGTAAGAAGCATTTGTGTTAACCATGTGATAAAAGACCAGGATGTTTTACCCGTGGAACTGGTCTCGTGACGTTTGTTTAAAACCTTCAGGAGGAAGAGAAGCGGCAGCAGGAGCTGGCAGCTAAGAAGGCGGAGGAGGAGGAACAAGCTCGCAAAGCGCTGGTGCTGAAGATGGAGCAGGAACGTGAAAGGGAGCTGGAGAGAGAACGACAAGCTGCTGCTGAAAGGCAAGTTTGATACTCAGATCATCCTAATGGCATGAGCTTTTCCAATGAAATGATTTGATTTTTGCCTTGACGACCCTTAAAATCAGCCTTTTTTCTAATTATCTTAGAAAAGACAAATTAAAATCCTCACTCTGCCTGTTGATGGCACCTAAATCAGTAAAAGTCGATCTGAAAACTGGATAATTGCCATAGTTATTACTAATGTAGTCCTCAACAATGAACACATGACTCATGTTGCAATATTTTTATTTTTTATAAATGAGATTTTCGACGACCCTTGTGAAAATGAAGTTGTTACTTTGTAATGAAAGCAACAAATGGTGTTTTATTGTTTTCAGCCAAATTAGCGATGCCAATTTTGTTTTTTTCCTTCTTTTTAACTACAGGGAGAGGTTAGAAAAGGAGAAGGCTCTTGCTCTACAGCGTGAACTGGAAAAGGCAGCAAGAGAGAAAGAAATGAGGGACTTGGAGGAGAAACGAAAGGCACTCGAGGAAAGAAGAAAACTGGTAGGGTGTTCGTGTTATTATTATTTCATATTGTTATTTTGCAGTGGAAAACAGTTTATTTTATTTTAAAAAATTGTTTTACAAGGAGGAGCAGCAGCGGCTGGCTGCAAAAGAGCAAGCGCTTAAAGAAAAAGAAGCAGCAAAGCAAAAAGAAGCTAAACCGGTAAGTTACCTGAGAGAAAAATATTCCTAATCTGAAGTAAACTGGCATGGTTAAACTTTAAGCTGTCTTTAAAAGTGTAAAAAAAAAAAAAAACTGTTAGATAAGGAACTTTTTTTCTTTCTTTATATCCATGAATTGAAACTAAATGTGTTATGTAGCTTATTATAGGGTGCACAGGATTATAAAGCCCGATATCCATTACTGGGTCTATTTTTATACATAAAGTGCCTCCGATTATAAAGGCATATTAAGTGAAATAAAACAATCATTTAAATCAAACTTTATTTAACTACCATAATTTGCAATAGACATAAAATACAAAACAATTCACTCACATTTTCAGTTCCTAACTCTTCCAGAAATCCATCAGAGTCTTCCTCCTCAGTGTCCGAGTTAAACAGCTGGGCCATTTCAGCATCAAGCCGTCGTCATCCGAGTCGGTCTTGTTGCTGTTATTTAACTGTTGCGTGATTATTCCAGCTTTCGTGAATGCTCGGATGACACTTGAGACCGGTACCTGAGCCCAGGCGTTCACGATCCGTTGGCAGATAGTGGCGTAACTCGCCCGGCGTTGCCTTCCTGTTTTAGTGAATGTGTGTTCACCTTCTGTCTTCCGATGCTCTCACGCAGCTCGTAATTTAGCTTTAAAAGACCTGTTGACACCAATATCGAGCGGTTAAAGTTAGTTCAAGTTAATTCACCTGGAATGATGGCAAGCTCTGAATTAGTTCACCTCACTTGGTGAGATGGGCACGCATGGAGTCGTAGATCAGCAGGGATGGAGCTGTATGGAAGGAGCCATCTGGTATCTTAGTGT
>JAVKLF010000011.1:7654803-7668931 GCA_034783495.1 Millerichthys robustus | reverse complement strand
GATCCCATTGAGATCATAGATCTCTTTTGCAAGAGAGGCCTCAGGGCAACTTATTGTACATGTTTTTGGTCTGTTGGAGGAAACCGGAGTACCCGAAGAAAACACAAGAAAGTTCGAGAACATACAAACTCCTCACATACCCCAGGATCGAACCCTGGACCTTCGTGCTTTTGTTTTGTACAGATGAATGTAGACTTCAGCAGCTTGTAGGTGGAGTGACGATATTAATAACCTTCAGCAGGATGTTTAAGTGTTCTTCTGGCAACGTTCAGCTGAGATTAACTCTTCTGTTTTGGGGAAGTATCTGCAATAAAACAAAACAATTCTAACGTTTAGGAACAGTGTTTGGTCAGCATCAATATATGGTTTTCTACCGGCACAGATTTACCTTCGATAGCAGATCATGACTAAAACCAGCACAGCTGCGCCAACAATCACCACAATCACTGTGGCAACGATGGAGGCAGCGGACAGTGAGGAGGGTTCTGTATTATAGAAGATGGTTTTAAAGTACTGAAACAAACGTGTGGGTTCATGCTTTTAAATGGTTCTGAACTCACCTGAGCAAATGAAGGAACCGGCTGTGTTGGAGCACTCCAGATGTTGAGGACAAAGAAACATCAGTTCTTCACATTCATTGATGTCTGCAAAGAGATTAGGAATATAAGATCATTTCTTTGCCAAATTAAAACACAGTGAAGGTGAAAAGCCAATCGCTGTCAGAACACTTTTGTCGAGATTTAATATTCCAGTCAAACCATCGGGTTCTAGTTTATTCTCTGTACCCTGACATGTTGGGGGCGGGGAGCTCCAGCGCGGTTTGTCTGGATCACAGCTGATTGATGACGAGCCCAGCAGCCTAAAACCAGCGTGACACTGATACAGAATCACAGAGTTGCAGAGCAGAGAGTAGCCAGACTGAATCCTGGGTATTGGACCGCAGCTGGGATCTGAAGGGAGAGGACATTGGTTAAAAAAAAAAAAAAACCCTTAAGATTTTAGCACCTTCTCTCTTCCACTTCCTTACCCGTGTCTGGTTCTTTCCAGGGGCTGAGGTCGAGATGAGGGATAAGCGGGTGGGAACAGGTCAGCATGTCCTCTGGGCGCTCGGTACGTGAGAACGGGTCTGCTGGGACGTGGGTGATGTGGCTGTTGTCACAAATGATGCGGGACAAAGAGACAGAGTCCAGGTGTCTCCTCTGAGTGCTGGTGAACATTCCTTTCTTTTCCCACCAGAACCTGAGCAGACAGATTTCGATTTCTTTCTTTCAGAAGACAGTTTGAAAACTTCATTCTCTTTTTTTCCCCCTGGTGCTACCTGTCGCCGTCTCTTAGCGCTCTGAACTGTCTGGCCAGGAGGCAGGACAGGAGCGGTCCAACTCGTCCTCCGGGCAGAGCGGGCTCAGATATGGCCCCCACCCACACATCAATGTTGTGCGGCGTCCCGTATAAAAGAGTGAAAGTGTGAGCTAAAGTAAAGTTCCCCAGAATTTCAGCCAGATCAGACGTCGTGTTGGGAATAGAGAGACTGCAGAATCTTCGCCACGAGCTGTAACCTGATGGATGAGAAGAAAGATGAGAAAAAACAAGCGTTAAAAACTTTATTAGAGGACACCGACCTTTTTTAAATTACTGCTCTGCTTTTAAAATAAAGCAAAAAGACATAACTGTAGCCAACAAAGAAATGTCTTAATAAACAAGATGGTAAAACATTTGATGATCAATGATTTGGGTTCTAAACTTAATCCAATTTTTGCAAATAATTTCTAGTTAGTGCAACAAACCAATAAATATGTACAAAATATACTACACATTAGTTTTTATTTAAGGACTAGCATTTCTGAAATGAATCACCTTTCACGCCAGCATTTTAGACTGATACTGATGTTTTAGCCAATCTTGTAAATCATGTTTAATGTGAATGCAGTATTATGTATGAGTTGTTAATGACTCTCAGCTACTACCACATGAGTGTTTAGTTCAATATCCATAAAACTGACTGACTTGTAGCTAGTTTTGTGTTTGTGCTGCAGCCATCATGGATTGGCTTGACTCCAAAAGTAACTCAGTTGTTGGCATACATCTAATAATTACTTTCTGCTAATTTGATCAAAGTTTGCTCACTGGCTCATGAGATATGTTACTAACAGACAGGCAAACCCAGAGATATGTAGTAATCAGAACAACAAAGCATAAAGTACAGAAGAAACTAATCTATAAGTTGATTTCACAGACAGATATAAAATCTGTGTCTGATGTCAAATACCAGGTAGGCCGTGGTCCCGGCCCCTCTGTAGGTTCAGTGCCCCCAGATCCAGGGGCATCCCTCCCTGAGCCTGAAACAGCCTTTCTGTGAGCTCCTCCACCATCATCTGACCTGGAGTCTGCAGCTTGGCTGGAGACAGCAACAGGCCACGCAGCACTGGGTCAATACCACCTTAAAAACCAGGAAAAACATCAGATAAAATAAAATCAGATGCAGAAAAGTTTTTGCAATTTTGGTTTTTTGTTTGGAGGACAACGTTTACCTTCCTGCACGACCCTCCAGGAAGCAAACAGCGAGTGATGCAGCGGCAGCGGGGGGTACTCGGAGTTAAAGGCGTACCGCGGCCCCAGACGGTTCACCACTGGCTGCACGGTGACGTGAGCGAAACGAAACGCGGCGGTTGCAAATATGTTGGCAATGCTCGGGTCCACGTTAGGATCGTAGCCCTGGTAGGGAGGCATCAGTCGAGACATGGTGCTCTCACCAAGAACCCGGGGCAGGTAGTGCTCCCATGTTAGGATCTTTAAAATCAAACAAACAAAAAATTGGAGAATAAAAAAAAACAGGCAGGAGGTGAGGGGATGTTCAGCTGAAACTAATGCAAGCACCTGATGAATGGCTCCTAGGATCTTGCGAGCTTCCTGATAGAGAGTGTCGGGGCTCCAGTGGGGGTTGAGCAGGTGCAGCTCTTGGACCAGCCGGTTGTGCTCCCTCAGAAAGAGCGTGTGCAGCGCGATGAGTCCCAGATGTTCGTTGGCTCTTGAATCGCCTGTTAAGAGTCAACGATGAACAGCACTCGACTCTAAAGGCTGCAGGAAGAGGAGGAGGATTCACCATATTTACTCACTCACCAGCGTGAAAACACAACGTGGTGTTCTCTGGGTGCGCAGATCTGTTCGATACTCCGGAGGAGGTGGTGTTTCGTGGACCACAGGGATCCAGGTGAGCCTGGAGGCGGGGCAGGAAAGGCATGTAAGCCAGCTCCCCATCATGGTACTGGGAGTTAAGGGCCATGGAGCCCACAGGAGAGGAGTGGTTCCTGAGCGCAGAGGCCAGGCTGGGGGAGCTGCCGTACACCATGCTGGCATCTACAAAGGAGGTGATGGCGTTGAGCTGCTCCCGGGGGCGGTGGGGCAGAACTCCTGTGCCGCAGCTCGGAGCGGAACGGAAGAAAGGCATGCAGCTCTGGACACCGTTACGGGGATCAGACGGTGGGATCTGTGAAGGAAATTTTTAGATTTGACAACAGTGCTGTTAGACAAAACAATTTTACCTGCTGGAGATAAAAACTCAGGGTGAGAGAAATAGAAGTTTGTGAAACTCATTTTTAACTTTAAAGAATCACAAACTTACAATTTTAATCATTTGATTAGAGCATTTTAGAGAATTATGCACAACTTTAATAAAGTTTGGAGTTTTATATTCTCTTCAGTGATCTTATAATCTGTTGAACTCATCCGAATTATGGTTTTTGTGAATATGAAAAAGCTTTTTTAATCATTTCAGCATTGTGACCACACAGAAACAGGATTTTAGGAGCTTCAAAACAGTGTTTGTTTCTTTTAGTGAAAGAATCTTGAAACACCACCCTTTGTTTTTGCATGTCTACAAACGTTTTAAATCAGATTTAATTTGCAGTGAACACCACCATAAGTCATAACTTACTTATTGATCACTGATCTGGCTGTAAAGCCATGATGTCATAGCTCCGCCTCTAAAACAATCCTGAACATCCTTGTTTTCTGTTTTTACATTTTGCCGCTTTGTTTCCTGTTTCTATTGTTTTTTAAAAGATACAAATAAAATGATTTTTTTTGCAAAAATGGGGTTTATGTGTGGACAAGGCCTAAAATTTTAGTTTCCCAAAGAGACATTGAAGGACTTATCAGGGTCATAAACTGCACCTGAATGGGAAAGCAGGGGGAGTCCCGGCTGCAGCTGTGGCTGCAGTCAGCCCCAGTCTTGAAGGCAGCTGTACTGGGGCTCTGAGGGGTCAGCACCAAGTCGTGGTCTATCCACTGACCCCAGTCCACCAGCATGTGGGACAGAGTGGAGTCCTCAGAGATTCTGTCATTGTGAGTGAACAGGACTTCCTGTGAGACGAGCCTGACCTGAAGAACAAAACAAGCTGGGGATCGGAGGAGTTCACATCAGCTGAGAGGACAGATGGAGAGCTGCAGAGATCTTACTGGAGGCAGGCTGACGTTGTTGTAAGTGTGATCGGGCTCCCAGCCTTTGGGCATCCCCCACACGTCCTCGTACTCTGGAGGCAACCAACGGGAGTACGGGATGTCTGCAGCGCCCCATCTTGGATGTTGTCTGAACAGAACAGACAGCAGAAAGAGTCACCTGACAAAACTAAGAAGAAACTCTATAAAACGTTCCTGCTTACAGGGCATCTGTGCATCAGCTCTGACCTGTTGTTGCACTCGCCTGTGATGGATCTGTAGCGCTCAGATAAACAGCCGGTCTGACAGCTGGGCGTCTGCAGCTCAGTGGAGCAGCCCGTCACCTGCAGCAGGTTCTCCATATCTCCTTCACTCAGCAGCTCTGAGGACACGGACGGTCGACAGAATCCAAATAAAGTGACACACACACAAAAAAAAAACCACAGGAGAGATGAGTTTGCTTTGCTTTACGTCATGAAACTAGAGCTTCTTGAAAAGCTGTACCATAAGGACTGGGCTGCATCATGGTGTTGGTGTAGACCATCTCTCTGATCAGCTCCACTGTGTTGTCCAGCAGCTCGGCAGCCCGAATCTGAGTCCTGGTTCTGGTTTCGATCTGTTTAAACTGGGCCAGCAAGTCACTGGGCTTCAGGGCGCCTTCAGACAAGGACTTCTTCACCCTGGAATCATTGAAGGCTTTTTTTTACCTTCACAGTGTCATCGCAGAGGTTCAGACAGCTGCGAGACATGTCAGCACAGTCTTTACCTTTCACTGGTGTGAGCGTAAGCAGCATCAGTCAGCGCCATCGCTCTGCGGAGTGCGTCGTTAACATACACAGAGCCCAGATACATGCTTCCTGAGAACAAAAATGCAGTCGGAGCAACACGTTGGGATCTACCCTTTCTGGTAATTATCACATCAAAATGTGATACAATTCGAACAAAACAAAAATCCTACCTGTCCTGTTGTTAAATCCTCTGCTCATTAAAACATGCGCTGGAAACAAGACCAGGGCCAGAGCAAGTCCAACCAGAGCTGCTGACGCCTGAAACGGCCCTGTCTGAGTGAACATTTAACTTTTATGAACAAACTAGGAGGGGTGGGAAATAAGCAGAAACTCACCATTTGTGTTGTGTCCGTCTTGAAATGTGCGAACTGTTCAATCTTTCCACTGGTCACAGCATCTCCCAGCAGAGCTCAGTCTCCTCCTGAGACGCAGCAGATGTTAACGTGTGAGGCGTCAGGGTTGCCTTGTATACACCGGCGCTGAGGGGCCAGCAGGTATGTGCAGAATCCCCTTATCATTCCTTCTGGTGACAGCAAGGGAACATCAAACACTTGACTCCCTGCCTCGACCTAATAACGTTTCAAATCTGTCTTCTTGCCCTTGATGAAATCCCCTCTCCTTCTGGCAAAACAACATCTCAATTAAACTCAATCATTATTACACATATTCCCTGCACTGCATGAATCAGAGGCAGCTGAAATGTCAAGAAGGTTCAATAGAGGCTTTAAAATGAAAGTCTCTATTATATTTCAGACAGGTTCACCTACTTTCAGCGACTCAGAAAGGATTTTAAAGAAATACAGGTGTGTCTGTGTCATGCCAACAGTGAGAAACTGATTAGTCCTGTGCCAGGGTCACAGATGGAAGAAATACTTTTGATTCAAGAATGAAAATTAAAAAAGGGGGAGAAAATGGACAAAGGTTGGGAGGTAAATTGAAGTGTGCGATATTAAGATGTGTGGGGGGAATCACTCAGTGGATATGCCCATTTTGAGCCAATAAATGTCCAACGCCAGGACTTTCCTCTGCCCAAACTCGCTTTTTTGATGCTCCAGGTGTGCTGTAGCAACACCGACCCTCTTTTCATTGTGATGTTACTTTTATCTCTGCTTTGCTGATCCACAGTACACGTCTCCCATTGGCCTCAAAAACACAAAAGTAGGTCAGGATAAATAGCTCTTTCCAGCTGTGTGGATAAAAACTTGATACACCAACAATGACAGACTAATGTCAAAAGAACTAATCTGCTGGGTAAATTTCGGCTCTATTTTTGCAAAATACTTTCCTCATCATCGCCATCGTGCATCTTAATAAAAAAACAACAACCCAAAACAATAAAATAAGTTGTCACACAAACTTTGTTTATTAACACAATAATATCTAGTTAAAGAATTGCACACAAATTATTTCAAATTTAGTTTCTCCAAAACAGGAAACTCTATTGATCTCTTTGGTCGTAAACTATAAGACATGGAACATGTTATTTCTTGTGCATGCAGATACATCAATCTGAAATATTTTACAAAAAAAAAAACAATCAGTAAAATGAACATAAAACTGAATGTTCATAAAATGTAAGAGTTAGTGGCATGAAGAGTAGAACAGAAAACACTGTTCTGGCTGGAGGTTACGGTAGGTATTTAAAGCTGGTTCTTTTTGATGGATATGACAATGTTTTACTTAGGACAGAGTTTGAACAGCAGTTAGTAGGAAGTCTGACGGGGTGTGTGATTGTCTGATCTGATCAGCTGTTAGGCGTGTTGAGACCAGAGGAAGCGATCGCAACGTTCGAGCATCGTCTGGATCATTGCCCTGAAAAACAAGAATGAAACATTTTGAGTCATTTTGAGGGGGTCCAGCACATGGCAGCCATCTTGAAAGCCTCCATATTGGATCAAGCAAGTTTTTCCAAAGATAGGCCCCCCTCACTCATGACTTGCTGGTATTCAGATAAGCCTTTTTTCCATTTTCTTTCTGAAATAAAAGGGTGTCCTGAGACTTTTGATTCAACCTGTACTTAAGTATTTAACATGCTTTTCTGTAGCATTTTCACCAGCTTGACTAACGAAAATTAATGGATACAATTAGTATTTTCTTATTCTTATGACAGGTTACATGTACAGCACTTGTCAGGAAGGTTTGTTCTCCAAGATGTGTCCCCGGTAAGTCATGAATAATAGTATATTTCAGAATATCCCAAGACAAAAATAACATTAATGATAATGTGGGTGAAACAGAAACAGCCCAACCCACCTCTGCCTCTTTTCAGCGAGTCTCAGTAGTTCACACACGAGTTTGGAGTGGGCCGAGAAGACCAGCTGCACCCCGCACTCTTCCAGCACCTTCAGCGCTCGGTCAGGCCCGGCTCTCCGAGCCAGCATGAGGGTCAGGCTCTCAGGGCTGATCTTTCCTTCGCAGTCATCTGAGCCATTGGACCAGCTGCTACCGTTCACTTTCGCGACCTGCTGCAATTCTGCCGCCCTGCAGTGCTGCTGGGACAGCTGGATCAGGATCTTCCACTCGTCCAAAGTCTGAGGCTCAACACCTGGAACGTTACAGGGAGTCAGAGCACATCTTGGAGGCATTTGTACGCGTATAAACACACAGTCAGCTGAGCAGCAAGCAGAAGAGCTCTAGTACAGTCAGTGACCTGAATTATTTCATTATTCAAACATGAATACATTTCAGACTCAGATATTTTATTATGGAATTATTTACAAACATTTTACTCAGTTATGTAAAAGTAAAGAAAGAAATTTTCAATTGTCACATTGGAGCTACAGTAACATTTACATTACACTTTAATAAAAGATAAATGTTCATTACTTAGCAGCCATAACCGTTTCCACTCAGCTGAATTTATTACTTATTTTCAGTTCCCTAAAAATAATTTAAAAAAAAAACAAACAAACAAATTTTCAGAAAATAAATAACCCCTTTAAAATGATTAAGAATCAGATTCCACTTATTAATCGGTTCTGTTTTTATTTGCTCCTTTTGAATCTGGTGTAATTATGTGGTACTTTCTTTGTTTGGTGAAGTGATTTCATATAGAGCTTAGAATTGTTTAAATATCATCATTTTAGGACAGAATCTCCCTTAAAACTATGAGATTTTAAAAATCATTTCTGATCTAATTGTTGGAAGAGTTTTACCGTCAGGTTCTTCCAGCAGACTGATGTCATCCAACCAGCAGATGGTGGAAAACGCATCTGTGCGACGCTGCAGCTCCTTGCAGAGGTAAAGGTAGCCAGTCCAGTACCTGGACAGATACATTAAATAGTTAAATGTCTGCATTAAACACACAAACAGCTCTGCTTATCCAAAAAAGGCACAACAGAAATACCCGTGACTGCGGCAGGTCTCAGCCATCTTCTCCTTAGAAGAAAGATCTGCAGGAAGACGAGTCAGCAAAGACAAAAGACGTCTGTAACCCCAAATGAAACAGTGAGAGTGCCACCTGCAGCAGGACACACACGTTTAGTTTCACATTCTTTTACAGTTAACTTTCATTGCATAAGCTGCTACAAATTATATAAAACAGCTACATTGCATCCTCCCCCCCACAAACACTGCAGAGTAACACCTGGGCTGTCCATCAGAAGTCAGGGTATCGCAGTGTTGAGGAGCATCATGGGTAAGTGCCAGCTCCAGCCAATCATGCCTCAGTGATTCCGGTTCAAGAAGGGATTGCAGAAATGACAGCCTCACAGAAAAACAACAACAACATCATCATTTTAAGTTCATTAACACAGAGAATTTCCGTATCTTTGATGTTTTCCACATAAAAGGGGTCTGATGACGTACCTGTGCTCCTCAGCTCTAGACTGAACCAGATTATCCAGGTAAGGCAGAAAGTGGCTTTGCTGAGCCATCGTCATCACATCAGCAGGAGTGATTGTTGGATAGAACTGGGAAAACGAGCGTACAGCTGCCTCGCCGTGCTTCTCATGCAGCCTGGATTATAATAGACAGCCTTCTTTATGTTATCTGCCACCGTTCCTTCGTTTCGGACTGTACATCACTAAAAAGCTGTTATTGTTGTAGCTTAAATGTAGACTTTAATTGTTCAGAAAAGAAGCAAACAACTGAGAAGTAACAAAAAGCCTGCCGTGTGTAATTTACGTGAACATTTTAAAAGACCAGATCTTTCAAAAGAACTATGAGTACAATTTTCCAGAATCCACATCTGAACGCACGGTCCTCGTTTCATTATCAACCATTAACCAAACAAACTACGTCAGACGTGTCGATGCGTTGGACAGAACTGTCTGCTGACCTGTGCAGGTGAGCGAGGAGATGAGGCGCACCCCAGACCTGGAGCTCCCTTAGACTCCGAAGAGATTTCAGCAAATCACCTTTCTGAATAACTTCCACCAGCTTGCTGGACTGTGTGAGCGCTGCAGAGAACGACAAAACCTAACATTTTACAAACTAAACAAAACATGAGTCAAAGATACAGATGCATCAAATTTCAATTTAATAGTTTAAAGTCTTAACCGTGTGTTTAATAATCTAAAGTGGAATTTCCCCAAGCAATACAATATTTCAAGTTTGTAGAAGTTTAAAACTTGTGGAAGGATTGTTCTGCTCTACGATTATTTGATACAAAGAGAAGTTTATGACCCAGCATGGCATCAGTGAAGGAGCTCATCATCTCAGGCTGCTCCTGGTAACACAGCAGACACATCCTCCTCACGCGTTCCTGGTCCAGCAGAAAGAAGTAGCGCCGCAGGAAAGCCGAGCATCCGAGCGCCTCATCCTGGTTCCTGAAGCAGCTCAGCTCGGTGTAGAGAGTGGCCAGCTCGGTGAGATCAGCTGACAGGTCCGACGGTATGGGTTCAGGGTATGCCACTCGGACGGGCTCTGGACAGCTCCTGCATGGCGTAATGTTTTCGACAGAGTCTGAAGTCGGCTGGTGCTCGCTTTTTTCTCCAAGATCGGGAGATTCTTGTGTCTCTTCTGGAACAATCCCTGCAGATTCTCCTTGTTGCTCTGTGCAGGGGTTTGGATAATCCCGCCCCCATCTGTCTTCTCCTGATCCATCCAGGTTTGAGTCAGCTGCGTCAGGTCCAAGGACTCGCTCCAGAACCGGCAGCCACTCCTGCAGAACTTCTCTGAGGCAAACTGGATCAAGTAGCACCAAAGGGTCCTTTATCTGTGACCTGATGTTGGGAAAGCAATAACATCTAAACAACAGCATGAAAGTTAAAACAAAAATGTCATTACTGTGGGGTCCTTACACAGCTTTCTCTGTCGCTGTCCGAAGTTCCTGAATGTCAGCCTCTGTGTTAGATCCTCCATTACATATTCTGTGAAGAAAAATAAAATTCTTTGGTTTCATCTCGTCAACTTTTTATGGAATATTTGTCAAAAAGGAAAATAAAATAAAACCATCAGTTCTCTTCATTACAGCTGTGATCACAATATATGAATTTGCTCTCATGCTCGTTACGGGTCTGTACTTACTCGTTCTCCATTTCCTCTGAGTAGGACGTTGTGCTGGAGATGGTCTCACTCTGTCCGCTCTCTCTGTATTCAGGCCGCTGCCGGAGCTCGGAGTTCATCTGGAGGGTGTTGATCTTTTCCGTCGTCTTCTTGACAAAACTGGAAACACTGACCAAAACAACAACAACAAAATAATCAAATAACTACTGTCAGGGAGAAGTTTGGTTTTACAATTTAACTACCACAAAATAGCAGTGAAACAATCGAATGTTGTTCCAAGACAAAGCAGGAGACAACTGATCGATGCAAAGATGTAGGTTTAAGCAAAAAAGAGAAGTGAGTCACCTGAGAGCACAGCTGCACTTCAGTTTCACTCCATAAATGTACAAAGCATGAAAAAAAATGCAGTGTAACTTCATCAATGTGGCTGTGAAGCCATTTGTTTTTTGTGGTTTCATTCACCTGTCTTTGACGGCCTGCAGAGCCATGCGGGGCGGCTTGGGGCGGAACGAGAGCGGGAGGTGGAACTGCAGGCCTTGATCTGATCGATCGGCCTCCATGCGCTCGCTGCTCTGCGGATCTGAGTGAAGATGAGGGGCAGGAGTGGGAGGAAGAACATAGATGGATGGCATACTGGAGGGGAATGACGAGAGGCCTCAGACAGAATGCAAAAGCGAGGCAAGACTGTAGGTTGTGAAGAGACTTTAAATCAAATGCAGCAAAAAACAAAACAAAACCAAAAACGGATGTATGATGCAATGGAACAGAAAGTAAAGTCGTCGTCAACAATTTGGCAAAGTGAAAGTTATTTTAGTGAAGCAATTCTATTATGTCACCATTTTTAAAGCAAATCCAGTGGTTCAGCAGCAAAGCAACACATACGATTAAATGCTTTTATATGACAACAGAGCGTCAAAGAGTGAAATTATCATCAGTCACTTTGAACTGCTAAAAATGTCACCAATCAAATTATTTTGTTTATGATTTTAAAATTTGATCCTAGTTTTAAATGTTAAACTGAAAATAACTTTACTCTTTTTTACCACTGAACTCAGGAGCAGGAAGGAAGCTGAGTCCTGCTTTAAACAAAGACATTAAGTAGATTATCAAGTGAAAACACAAAGAATAGTAACAAGAAGATAAAGAAACAGGATTAAAAAATGACAGATTTGTAGTATTAGAACATTAAATTTGCTCTTCGTGTTTATAAGAAGCTGAAAACACTGAGATGCATGATGCTGTTTTTCTTTATTTAAAATCCCTTTAAGCAAACATATTTTTAAACTAAATGAGGGTGGCAATCTTAAACTTTTATTTCTACGAAACTGTTATTTCCTCATCTAAACAGGGTTATTCAAAAAGTAAATGAACATTTTGTAAAAGTAGGATTAACATTAATGCTTCTCACCATGATCCACCTGATCTTCCTCCTGAACAAAGCTGAATTCTTTGAGTCGCTCCTCCTCTGATGTGGACTGATTGATGAGGGAGTTTGTCTCCTCGTCGGACTGACTTCCTCGGCGGCTGATCACTCGATAGATTCCACAGTCCAGGACGTTGAAACTCTCCTAGATCATGATGTAAATGTCATCACTTTACTTACCGTATTTACATGTCCAGAATGACTGAACAAAAATGTACTCATTACTTAATGATTTACTTTTGTAAAGAATGAACGTTTTACAATTTCTTATTGCACATTTCAGAGCTATAAAGTATTCGTTTGATGCGAACAAACTGACTTTAAGTGGTCTAGAATCTGGAATATACTTTGATGTATTTTGGGAATGCTGCATGGTTCCTTACAGTATGTGTTCCTTCATAGTCTGAACGACTTCAGTGTTGATTAAAAAGAGGAAAAGAATAGGGACATTGAATGACAGGTCGTGTACTTCCTTCTTACATGTGAGGAGATGCTGCTTCTCCGGCTGCTGGACGCAGAGTCCGGCGGCTCCAGCTTTGCGATCACGTCCTCCAGTTGGCTGATCAGCTCAGAGTTTGTGCTGCAGCTGAGCTGAGACTTCAGGTGCTCGAGGCGGTCCATAGGAATAGACTTACGTGCCTGAATAGAAATAGGAAATCCTTTTTATAATCTATGTATTAACACAACATTACTTGTCGCACCTATGAGCCGGTGAACTTCAGACTTTATTTTTGGCCACACAAAATGTTTTAAACACAACGTATGCTTTATAAGAAGAGGATGTCAGTATCACTATGCACCATTAGATGAGGTCAGCTAGCTGCCTTCTTACCCTGCTGGTAATGATAGCGTGCTGAAACATGCAGCAGACGGAGGCAGCGAGAGTCCAAGACTCCCGCCGCAGCAAACGCTCTACACAACGTTCCGCGGACAACAAGGAGAGGTGGGACAGAAGCCCGCTGCCGTGGAGACAGAACAGCTCACCACGGTGGACTGCGACATCAGTCACATCTACGAAACAAGACAAAATAAGAACAGAAAAATTATCAATGATTTGGTCTTTATCAAGATGCTTAGGGATCTTTTATTGTTTAGTACAAAGTTTATGTTTATGAATTAAACTTTGTTGGCTGTGTTCACTTTGAAGGTTGCTACTGCAGAACATTCTCACCTTTAACTTCAGCCCACAGAAGAACTTGTCCAGTCTGAGGTGTAAAGATATAAATGGCTGAATCCGTCCAAGTCAGCAGGTTTTGGTCTCTGCATCGATACATGAAATCTTAGACAACTGACTGTTATGTTCAATGCAAGAATTCAGGCAGCATCAAGTTTTAAGTTTTACCCCAAATAAAGCAGTTTAGAAAATGTGAGCGACTGTGGAGTCCTCTGTGCTGGACTGTAGTTTGGCTCATTTCTGCAGAAAGAAAAAACACATTATGAGTCTTGGTCTTTTATATGAGATGATTAGGTGGAAGCACAGCTTACCTGAAAGTGATGAGAGGTAGTGGAGGACATGCCAGTAGTTGTTTGAACTGATGAGTGCTCAAAACCTCGCCGTTAAAGCTAGCCTCCCATATTCGAGACCCCGGCCGGGCACAGTACAGCAGAGGGGGCTGGCCCACCAACAACCCCCTGCTCTGAGGGAGAAAACAGGCTCCATATTCCCCGTCACGCTCCTTGTTTCCAACTCGCCAGAATTTCTCCCTGAAAGCAGACAAAGTTAGTAAAAGAATGTTTTTAAAACAAAAAAGAAAAAGAAACAGAAATTTCACGTACCTGCTTTCTGAGCACAAATACAATAAATAGAGACATTATTCTTTAAAAAAAATCTTTAACTTTTGGATAAATTAAAAATAGACAAATGTCCAGATGATGAATGGAGTAGAAGGTAAAAATGATAAAATGAATGTTTGCTGCAGTGTGACATTGGTACAGCTATAAACAATTTCCTGCTCTTCCTGTGTTTGTACGTTCCTGATTAAAATACATTATTTACACTTAATGATTTGCTGTTCTTAACTTAAAAATAAAATAA
>JAVKLF010000011.1:7614228-7629848 GCA_034783495.1 Millerichthys robustus | reverse complement strand
TGTTGTGGAAGATGTTCCTATGTGAGGTGTTGTTGATGTTTCTACGTGAGGTGTTGTGGAAGATGTTCCTATGTGAGATGTTGTTGATGTTTCTATGTGAGGTGTTGTTGTAGATGTTTCTATGTGAGGTGTTGTGGTAGTTGTTGTAAGTGGGGTATTGGTGGGTTGTTTTGTTGTTGTGGGTTTTTCAGTAGTTACTTTAGTAGACTGGATTTCTGGAGTAGAAGGTGTTGTTTTAGATTGTGTTGTCACTTTCTGTGTTGAGAAAGTCAGAATTGTTGTCACAGCCCGTGTCGTAACAGTAGGAGTTTCTTTAGTTGTTGTTCTGGTAGGTGGCATAGTAGTTTCTGTATGGGTACATGCAAATGAAGAAAAATAAATTCATCAGGCAAACTGTCACCTTTCGTCCTAAATTGGCAAAATTTCTAGTCAGGAAAACCTTCACAGTTTTACTTTGTATTACAATCTTACCTCTTGTGCTAAATGTAAAGACTGTTGGTGTAGTGATAAAAGGAGTTACAGGACAAGGTTCCATGGTTCTGATGATAGTCCCATTTTGTCCACAAACACCACTGATGCAAGTTCCATCTCCATCATGTGTTTCATACACTTTTTGATTATATTCATAAATACGTCCCATGTAGATGCAGTAGCAAGCTATAAATAGTACAAAACAAATAATCTTTAAATAGATTTTAAACATTTTGTCTGTGTTTATTTTGTACATAGTTTTCTTTCAGTATCAACATATTCAATGCAAAGTCAGAGATATATGTCTCATTTTTAAATTCACCTTTTACATCGTAGACACACTTTGTTTCTGTTGATGAACAATAACTGAAAAAGTAATTAAGAAAATAAAATCCAATTAGATACTGAGCAATATTTGCCTTAGTTAAAATCAAGAGCAGATGAACAACTTGTAAATTTTTTTTCACCAAAAGTGTCTTACCAACTGTGGCAATTATCCTCCGTTGGCATTGTATCTCCATCTTTATAATGTCTTCCTTTATCATCATAACAGCCACATTCTTGTACACACTTCATGGTATCTTCTTCCAAGTAAGGTCGTTCAGGTGGGCAATTTGGATAGCAGCCTTAAGAAGTAAAATGTGGGGAAAATAAAGCAAACTAAAATGGAAAAGAGTATCTAGAAAGCTTGGCTAAATACTTGGTAGACGTCAGTAAAAAACACATTAACATGTCAGGACCTTGCTCAATAATTAAAAGTAAAATGCATCACTCTTACCTTCTAATGCTGGAAGCTCATTATAGCATCGTCCTGAAGGATTGCTACATGTCTTCATGCATGGTTTTCCACATGGTGCATAATGCCACTCACACTCTCCATCGGGGTTGTAATAATCACAGAACAGAGCTAATAGGACAGAAGTATATTTATAATATATCAGTTGTCTCTAATGCAGTTTTGAATGCTCTGGTTTTATTTATCAGCCTTAGAGACCCCAACAGTATCTTCTTTTTATTTTTTTAAAATACCTTCTAATAAACTGTAAAACAACAAGACTTACGGCAGATGGTGGGAGTTCTCCATTTAATGCAGATTCTGGCTTTATTACATTCTGCTGCATAGGCTGCAACAGCTGAGCAGAAACACTCACAATCTCCTCCCGAATTGCAAGCACATGTATCTTTTAGACAAGAATCATAATAGGATTGTGGATCCACCTTTTGAAAGAAGCAATCATAAATGCAACAAAGATGACGCAAAATATGTTTTGCAGCAGCTAACTCTGTGAAAATGAAAGTAGTAACACAAAATTTGTACATCTTGTCTTTCTTACACTTGTGTGGCAGGCAGAGAACACTTCACTTTTGATGATGCTGCAGTGTTTGGACGCCCATGCTTGTCTGTGCGGGTACATGCTGCAGGGATTCTGGGTTGTGTTCGCATCTGGGCAGGTTGACGACACTTTCCAGCTGTTTCCAAATTCAAGTGCATTAACTACTAATACTTTGTCACTGGTGAGAAAGTCATTCCTGTTTCCATCGTAGTTACCACACAAGCCACATACTTTGCCCTTAAAAAAGAGTTTATTTCTCAATAGACAAAAGACTTAAACATTTACTTAAAAAAAACTGTATATGTGTTCACTTACCTTGAATGATGAGCTGAGTTTGATCATAAGTGTTGTCTTTTTATTCCAAATGAGAACAAGACCGTTACTTGCCTCAATCACAACGTATATACCCATAGTGTGAACCTTAAAGGGTATGTCCTCCCCTTGGCTTTGGTTCAAAACTTTGACATGTTCATCTGACAGAACTAACTCATTACTCTGAAATTAAAAAAAGGCCACATACAGTTACTTTGACTTATTTTTTACACAATGTGGATAGTACAAGGCGAACAAAATTTATTTTGTTATTCAATATGTTATAATTTTTCTATTATTAAGTTTTTCTCAATTTTGTTAGATGTTTGTTATTTGATGACTGATTGTGTTTGCTTTCTTCCATAGCTAGCATTTGACAAAGTGGTCTGACATTTTCTAAAATCGTTTTTGTGAATGCACTGCTTTTTTTGTTACATACCCCCAAGTAGAGCTTGATGTTGGTAGAGCAAATGCTTTCACTTGCAACACAGGGGATGTTCTCCGTCAGGACCCTGAAAGTGCCTTTGTCGCCTTCACAGTAATCCTACAAGATGTTTACGTTAACATTTCAATACCGACGCTGATAAATCACAACAACTCACTGTGATGACAGATTACCTGAGAGAAGATGTAACCACAAGCCCCTTTAAAAGCATAATTTCGTCCATCAAAGGTCATGTAATTCCCCTCTCCATATATGGTGCAGGTTGCACCACAGTCATTCTCTGTGCAATCCCATTTCCTTTCTTTGCATGTGCTAAGATTTTGAACAAGTAAATCAATTATTACGTGTCTAAACAACAAATGGGGAGGGAATATGCTGTAGAAGCTCACAATAAACTGCAACCTGACTCATGACAGCATTGAAGCTCACCATGTGTTACAGTTCACTGTGATCTTGCTTCCTGGTTCATAGAATTTTCCATCATGTATGCAAGTACACTGTTCCTCCGTCACACAGCCTCCTCTCCCATCTGACAGCAGGCCATCAGGACACACACAGCCCGAGATACATTGTACACTTACCTATGTAGTAATAAAGTAATATTATCTTATTATGCAGCTTGGTTACTTCAATGAGCACACGTAGTGTGTTTAAACGTTGTCTTACACATTCTGAGTCCATTGTCTGGCAGCTCTTTTGGCACTCAGATCCTTTTTCACCTGGCTTTGCATTGGAGCAGTTGTAGAGAACCATTGGATAGGTGCATGCTGCTGACAATAACAGAGTATTATAAAGGGCTGGCACAAGGAGTACGTTGTTCTTAATAATACTGTACTTACATTGAGGTATTGGGATTCCTGTACAACGTAATGTTCCACTGTGGCAGGAGCTGAAGGTATTGCAAAAATATGCATAAGAAAATGGGTTTTAAAAAGTCAGTGTTTTTCTTTGATCAAATCCTAAAAACACTTTACACTTTAAACTTCTTTTTCATGTTGTTATATTTAAGCGTAATGTATTTTTTATGCCTTAAAATGGCAGAATGTAGAAAGTTTTAAGTAAACTTGTATTGTGTCAAAAATGCAACAAACAATTGTTAACAAGCTTTTTTTGGACATTTGGAAAATCTGATGCATTTTTTAAACTAAGGCATCATCATAGATCAACAGTAAGTAAATATACTTAAAAATTTTCGCTATGATAATACTACTAATTTTATTCCATGTGATGGTTTATACAAGAGGTAGAAGACAAGTTATTAGGGTTAATGAAATAGTTCAAAGCATGTCTGTTAGGCCTGTCTTTAATGAAATGTTTTAACATCGTTGTAGCGTAAAAACTAAAACCTTTACCATGTTTGTCCTTGGACCTTGATGATCTCCCCGGGCCGTACCACTTCCTCACCGACATGACAGGAGCACTGTGAGGCTGACACGCACTCTCCTTTCTCATTCAGATATGTTCCTTTATCACAGCCGCAGCCATCCACCGGGGTGAAGTTAATCCCACATGTGAGGTCTGACTGAGTCAGAGAGCGGCACGTACGACCGCAGCTCTTCATCAGGTAGTTGTACACGAAGTTAGAGGAGCAGCTTTGTGTGTATTTGTCTGTTGAGAGAAGAAAACAATATGCAGTGTTAATTCTATGCATAAATGATTTTTTAGGCCTTGCCTACACAACTCAGGATATGTATATATATCTCAATGGGTAACCTTTATAAAAGATATGTGTCAAAATGACAAACCTGAAACAAGAAAACAAATAAGATTTAACAGGAAAAAAATAAGAGTTGGCATGCGCAAAACAGGGTACAACATCATTGTTACGCAAAAAAATCTATAACTCAAGTTAATATTGAGATACTAACAACTGATTTAACCCTCCCGCTGCCCTTGGGGGGTCATGTGACCCAAGGGCAGCGGGAGGGTTTTTTAAAAAGTCCCTTAACCAAAATGCAATTTTCATTGGACAGGCCATAATTTCAGCCACAAATAATGTGAAACTTACCGCAGACATTTTCTCTCCAATTATGAATCCTAACTTTTTTAACAGCACAAGCATGAACATATGAGGACAAGGCGGCACACATGCAGTCCTCACTGTTTTCACACGCACAAGTGTCGTAACGGCAAGACTACAAAAGGAGAAACAGTGACAATCTAAATAAAAAAAACCTGCAACATTTGATATAAAATAAACTAACACTAATTCATTTACAGACATTAAATGAACAGGAAATAAAGTTTAAGTATACTGCTTACAGTTTCATAATCTTTTGGATCTATTACAGAATGGCAAGGTGAAAAAACTCCATCTGGGTCTGTCAGGACTGAGCACCAGGTTTTGGCATATTTTTCTAAAAAAGAAAAATGTAGGACAAACAATGAAAGAAAGAAACATATTAATCACTGGAGCATTGTGGGAGATTTAATTAAATAACTCATGATGTCAGTGATCTACCTTTGTCAATGCTTGAAGAACAGGGGTCACTAAATGTGCTTGTTACATCTTCGCAGCTGGGTTTGGTCTTCCACGTGTTGGCAAATGTTGCTGCCGTTCCTTCAGTCAATCCATACGTAGTTGTGAAGTCGTTGAGTGAATTATAATCAAAGTCTCCACAAAGACCTGGAAAGAGATTGCACTTTGACTGAATAACACAAAAAAGGAAAACTTACGGGGACAGTTTTATACTGTAGACTAATTAATGGTTTCTAAAGAGTAAAACACACCCATAAGGTTTCCTTTCATAGAGACGTTTACTTTGATGTAGAGCTGCATGATGGGTACGAGCTGAATCTCAAGGTCCAATCCAAAGGAGGTGTGGAGCACAATAAAGAATGAAGATGGGCTGAAAATTGTAAAGTCCTCTGTGAGAGGAAAAGAAGAAGCAGATGATCAATTTTAGGGCAAACAGTTTATTTGTTTTCGTAAATGAAGGAATGCTAAAACCAACTTCTTACTCATGAATAGAGGAAGCTGACAGACCACATTGTTGTAAAATATTTTTCCATTGGCTTTAATTTCGATCATCTGCAATAAAAAAAGATGTGATCCAGTGTGTAAATTTGAGATGTTTTCTTACTGTTTGTATTTCAAAAACATTAAAATAAACTTTATTTACAGTAGATGTGTTTTACCGTTTGATTTTGAAGTAAAGTGATGGCAGTCAGGCAAGTTGCTTTTTCTGATCTTTCACATTTGTCCAAATCACCAAGCACACTAAAAGACCCGTCAGAAGCCTGAAGGCATTAAACATACTTTGATTACATTTTTTAAATTAAATATTGTCATTCAGTTTCTGTATATATAGACACATTCTTGTGGGGTAATTCTGATCATTTTTGCCTTGACTTCCTTACCTTGGATAAAACATACACACAGTCTCCATGAAAATCATATTTGTGATCATCATAGGTGGAAAAATGAGAGCCTCCTCGGATGGAACAGATCCCAGGACAGTCCTTCTCTGTGCAGAACCATGAACCTTCAGTACAGTAACTGGAAAACGACAGCGAGTTTAATTCCACAGTCAAGTAATTGGATGTACCACCGAACAAACAAATGTTGCTTTAGTAAGAAATTACCATGTTTTACAGGCCTTAGAGAATGATTCTCCAGGCAGGTAAACCTGGCCTTGGAGGTGGCAAGGGCAGTCGTTCAGAGCGATGCATCCACTTTGGGAGATATCATCAAAGACGGTTCCTTAAGAGAAAAAAGTTTAAATAATCAGCCTTAAGCCAACAGTAAATCTGCACATTTGTAAAGGTTTTCACAAATGTAAAGATAAAACGTACCTTCTGGACAGAAGCATCCATCAATGCAATGCTCATCACACATCTGGCTTTTGTGGTGATTTCTACAGGTGTCAGCGCACGGACTGCCACATTCCCTGTACTCCATGTTGAAAGGGCAAGTTTTGGCTGTTCAACACAAAAAACCAAAACAGAACACTATTACAATTTAGAGACAACTACTTCAGTATAAGTCTAGGGAAACATTTGTGCTTTCAAAAACTATTATTATTTTGTTTTTTACCACACAGTTCTTGATTCTTCCACTGCTCTGGTTTTCCTCCTGCATGAGCGCACTGCCGGGAGTACTCCGACATGGTCGAACACAAGCAGGAACTGCTGCCGTTACAGGAGCAGAGGTCTTTCAGGCAGGCCTCGATGAAAACATCAGTAAAGATCAGTTCCCGACAGCTTGAGAATGCAGCTCCAGTCAGCAGGTCCTTGCAGTGGTCAATGAAGTCGGTCTGTAGGATAAAACGTATTCACGCTTAAACTGTACTTAGAGATCCATGCAAAGTAATTCTTAAACTGATTGGTTTACGGACGTACCTGATTTGAACAATTTGAGACTTGAGGGGTGATTACTGCACAAACTTCTTCAGGGCCTATCATTTTGAAAGGCTCTGCAAAGTCTTCAGGACTTATGGGAAATCCTATTTATAGAGGAAAAAAGGATTGTCTTAGCAAGTCTGAAAACAGATTTGTGTATTTAATTTACTCTTAGATCAAATCTCAGTATTTACCCATTTGGAAGAACTCATCGTATTTTTGAATTTCATTGAAGTCGCCACACAATCCGCAAGTTTGGTTCTTAAATTTAGCGTCCAGCTCCACCTTAGAGAAGAGTTTTTGTAGAGTTCAGAGAATCAGATTAAATCTTGCAACAGCACATTTCAAACTGGTGATAGAGTAAGTGCCTTCACGTAGGGGGCAATTGCGATTTATTCTTGTAATTCACCATTAAAATCCTTCTCAGTATTAATTATTGTATCTTTAATATGAACGTTTACTTTTGTACATTTTCACATTTTGCTGTGAAACAGTAGCTTTATTTTTTCTTTAAACATTTACAAAACATTCAATCCCTAACATGTTGCTGTTTAATTCATGCAATTGAGATTTGCGGTTCTTGTTCAAGACAAAAAACTGGATAAAATACCATAATTATGCAAACACATTTTAAAAAAGAAATAATTCTTAGGTAATGTAGGACTCACGGGGATTTAAAGACAAGTTTAACAAAATACATCATAAATTTTGTTTTTTCATAAACTAACAATCAGCTGTGTAGAAAATCAGTTATTGAAAGTTAATTTATTTTTACTTTAAACACTGGTTAACATCAAAAAACACTTCTATAAATATGTGCAGCACAACCAAATACTGATATTGAAAAAAAGTTTAATTCAAATTGTGTCCCTAACAAGGTACGAAAGAACTGTACCTGTTATTATGTTTTAAAATTTGAATTCACTTTTGAAAACACCCTACCAAGTGAACAGAAATAAGTTTTTAAAGCCAAAATATCTGTCCAAAATCAGATTCTAGGGGTTAATGTAAGCAAAACTCATATTATTTATTTATATATAAATATATATATATATTTTATGGATCAAATAGTTGGGATTTATACATTTCTTCAGAATTGCCTAGGTATATGTATATAAACTTTAAAAAGGCAGTAAATTGTTATGATTACAATTGATTTGACACAAATAATTTTGAAAAAACAATGTTGAATAATTCAATTTTCTAATCCCTCAAATCGTAATCATTGGAGTGTTTTTGGTTTAGTCAGGTTTACAGCAAAACTATTCAGAATATATAGCTAAACAAACATAATTAAACTTACCCAGAGGGAGTCTTCTTGATTCCACATGAAAATTAGTCCCAGCCTAGCATTCAATTTCACATAAGATGATGTTTTCTCAATTGAAATGCCACCCTGGCTGAATGGTATAGAGACACTGGGAAAAACAAAAAAGTGATCAGATGATAAGATATGATTTGTCATCCTAACTAGTGGCCTAAAGAAACTAGCAGTGAAAAATGGCAGAGAACACTGACTCACAGTTCATCATTGACTTTTATGGAAGTGCCGACGAATTCCACCAAGACTCCATCCAGCTTCATCATGATTCTCTTGATGGAGACTTCCCCATCCACCTCCTGTCGCTGGACCTGGATGTTGAAACTCTCGTAGCTGGCCTTACACTGGGATGTAAAGATGTAGTTGCAAGTAGAGGGCAGGTGGAAGAAATCGCCATCGTAAGTCTTGTAGTGGTAATTTCCCCATGTACTGCAGAATTGGTTGTTGTGAGAAGGTCTCGCTTCTGTTTAGTGGAAGACGGAGTATTCATTAGACAGATATACAAAATGTTTACATCATTCCTTTATCTTTAACTTAAAACATCTAATTATTACCTGTTATAACTGCCATTTGGCCCACTTTCTGAACGGTCACTGTATAAACAAGAAATACGTTAATATTACAGGTGAACAACAATCAACATTAATACTGCTGGTTAAGGTTTTCATTAGTTTACATACTAGTGGCTGTGGATAGTCCGAGGCCCAAGGTGAGCCAAGGAACCACCCATTCCAGAAGGATCCTGGCTGCTCTCATGGTCCTGAGTCGTTCCTGTCCTGTGACAAACTGTGGAGCTAACTGGTACATCTCTCATGATATAGTCCCCAGGTGTTTGCAGTGCAGGAGGGGTAAACAAAAGATTTGGAGTGTCAGCCTTCTTGACGTTTGTCTCCATCAAGCTCACACCCATGAACAGGTTATTCGTTGCAACAACTCATTTTTCTCCATCTTCCAGGAAGCATTGCCATTTCAGGTTTTGTAACACTTTTTTAATGGTAAACGTTAATAGTAGACAGAAATCTGACAGATAGCTACAGTAAAAAAAAGATTTAAAATGTCTTTAGTTTATAAAACCTTTAGTCGGTTTTTAGAGTACAATGAGCCTGTATGGTTTTTCCAAACATGAATCAGAGACTTTTAGTTATTGAGTAACTGAAGCTGTGACTTTTGCCTCCATTGATATTAAGCACAAGTAAACATTTTGTTAAGTAAATCCATAAATCATTGGGCCAAACATTGATCAAACATTAGCCAAAGCTTTACAAACCACAAAAGTAAATGCTAAGTTAATCATCTGAACATTTATATGTTATTAAAAGGAATCTTCAGGACAAAAGGAATTTGAGATGGCTTTGCATTTTCTAGTAGCTCCATGAAGCGTCTGTAGGATGTGAGTGACGAACATGCCTGACTCAATCTTTTTCTTCGAGCGTAACACCTACCAAATGTGAACGCATCTTCCTGAAACTGTCAGGCTGAGCTGCACGCAACATTATCATACTGTACGTACATTAACAATATGTGGAATGATTTTCATGGCCGCTCAGTTTGCAAGTTTTTGCTGCAGCCCCTGTCTCTTGCAAAAACACACTTGCCATGTGCATGAATTAAAACAAACAAACAAACAAATAAATAAAGGGTAAGTTACTATTGTTCAAAATTCAGGATGCAGAAGTAGTTCTGCATCCGTGATTACAGTCATCCTCTACCTGCAATGTCAACTTGAATGACATTACTTAAAGAGGATAACTTAACAGGACAGGCGTATTTGTCTTAATCTTTATTTAAGAACGATATGTGTTTAATTTGGAAAAACACACCTTGGTGACCTATCAGGAAAGCAGCAAGTTGTTTGCAATGCCTTCAACATGTGGTCAGCTGAATTAATGAATTAAAACAAAGATTGCTCTGCAACACATTGCTCCAATAGCACCTCCACTGAAATTAACCGTCTACTTCACGATTCAAGAACACCTCAGGGGATATAAAAAGAGAACACTGACCATGAATACTTCCTGTATTTTAGCTAGACTGGTGAAAAGTTTCCCTTTCCCTTCCTACCTTAACCCACAGGACTGGAAGATCTAAAATCACACAAACCCCCCACAGAAAACCCTTAAATGTGCTGTATTTTGGCCAGCAGGCAATGGTGGTATGGTTTTTAGGATGGCATGCTGCCACTGAACTGTTTGTGATTTGGTTTATGTGGCTCAAATCTGTCACTGCCATAACTGGCCCAGTTATGTTTTGGTTTATTTGGTGCTGGCCCATGCATGGACCACCTAAGTGAAACCACATCTGTGTAGTACCTGAGCCGTCTTTCCTTTTTATTGTCTTTTCCCAAAACTAATAAAACATCACATAATACATGTATTTACACACTATTATACTACTGATACACTACTGATATAAATCATGAAAAATGTTATTATTTGTTCCAACATTTCATTGTTTGTTTTTGTTTGTTTCTACTTTTACACAGCTTCACGTTGATATCTATGCAACAATGACACTAACGACCCCTGTGACCCTGAAAAGGAAGAAGCGGGTAAAAAAAATAATGAATGGCTGGTTGTTGATACTTTTGTTGACAAGAAAGGAGGGTTTTACCATTTGGGACGTGACCATGTTCATGTCACGGTCTGGAGGGTGTGGTAGTTTAAAAGAAAGGGAAACTCAAAGACGTTATTTTTACATGCTGCCAAAGGATGGATAATGTTTTTGTTCATGTTTCAGGTCATTTTCTGTATCCTAGACCCTCACAATTGTCCAAAATAAACATTATTTTCCCATTAAACCTTGTGGTACTTTATAACTTGTACAAAAACCAACATTTGTTAAATATTTCCTAAGCAGTACAAACAGGCTGTCTGTTCTGGTTGCCAAACCTGCCTTCAGAGTACATCTGAGTCCACACTGAGTTTGTTTTCTTTGCAGAATTATCTGCAAACAGAAAAGTTTTTGACAGGTAGCAATTAAAAGCTTTATTAACAGAGAAATGTTCAGCTGATTTGAGCGGGTAGACATACTCCTGAGAATCTAAAAACTTCCATATCTGTGCAACAAGCTAAACTTGCTCAGTTTCCACATTGGAATGGAAGAAGAATGTTGATGAAAGAGTTCGGTTTTGTCAGAGTGATCACAGATACTGATTTTGTCATAATCTGTGAATGGGGCTTTTTCACACTTGTAATTTTAGCACTATTTAACCTATTTAGTTTTAAAGTTGCACTTTTGATTAGCTCAGGCAGTTTTGTGTAGTTTTGCTCCAAAATTAGTCTCAGTTTGGTTTTCGATTTTTACCAAAATAGAGGAACTTGCAAACGTGTTATTATTTTTTCCACTGCATGGCATTCATACAGGTCAGCACGAGAAATATTCCAAAAAACACAGCAAAGTTTTGTGAAATGTTAAGAAAGAAGATAAATGAACACAAAAAAATATTATTAGTAGATACCATTTTGCCCACAGAAAAGCTTGAGATTTGTGACACCCTACTGTTTAAACCATCTCACTTGTTTGAGTTCCTTGTTTAAAGTTAAACAGTTTTATATAAACAGATTGCATCTTAAGCAGATCGTCTTCCAGTTTCACGTCTTTCAGCGTGAATAATACAAACCGGCGTGTCCTCCCTGATCAAATACATAATATGTTGTTTCTGAGAATTAAATGCTCGTCCTTTTCGACCATCTGGGCGTGCTCCACAGATGTATTTGCCCTTGGAGGTACTCTTAGACGACAAGTTATTTTGGAACACGCAGAATGATTTTTAACTTGTTTCCTTTGCTAAGATTCCAAGATCTGACAGAGTCAACAGACTTTTACAGGCTGAATTTGAAGCTTTCATAATGTGCTGTTGGTTAAAGGGGAGATGCTACGTGAAAATACAAAACCTCCAAGAGTGTATTATACTTAAAAGTTCATTTCGTGGAGGAGTGGTTTATTTTTGGTTTACACCTCTGTGCGTTCCATATGTTCACAGCAAACATACCGCTCTCAGAAACATCTGAGAAATGTTAGAATTAAGCAGCTGATTGCTTCATCAAACTGTCAAACTGTTTCATCAAATTGTGATAAACTGATCTTTTAGTTTGCACAACCTGACTCTATTACCTCTCATTCCTTTGCCATATAATTTCTGTCAGCTTTATCAAAATGATGTCCATGACAGACCCTCAGCTTCACAATGCCCAATAATCTGCATTTAGAAAAAGCAAAGAATTAGTTCAGTTCTTTAGATGTTGGATTCTGTGGAAAAGTTAGGAATAAGTGATATTTTACTTACTGCAGTAAAGACACTCAAACAGGTCTTTGAGTGTCTTCAGTTTGGAGGAATAGAATTTAATTCCTACAGGACTGAGCAAATGCTATTTTTTAATGTTTGCATTTTCTCCGGTTTCTATATGCATGGGTATGGTTTTTTCATAAGATTGCAGAATTTCTATTTTATCTCACAGCATGAAGGGATTGAATTTATCATCTTGCCCCAATAAAAGGCTTTTTAACCTAATATAATCAGAGACTGTAGACCTCCATTAGACTATTTCCAACCAAATCCTAAATGACTAACAAAAACTTCAGCTAGCTATTATAAAGATTAAGCCAATCCTCCACACCAATAAGTAACCTGTATGATGATCTGATAGTTATTCTTCCCAATCTGTGCTTGTTGCTGGAAAGTGAAAGCTAAAAACAAACTAGGCTGAAATCAAGCTTAAGCCCATCAGCTTTTCTGTGTAATCCAACTCTTCTGTGATTGCTTACCGAGAGCTTCTGCAAGTCTTTGTCAACAAGACTGACAAGATTTTAGGTACTTATTATGCAAAGAAGATGAGTACAATCTGGGTTGCAAACAGAGACACACCAGTGATTGTTCATTGCTGCTCCCATTACAGAAGCAGGCCCATGAAAATGATTATGCAAACATACAGTAACATAAACCATTTTGACAAAAGTGTTGCTTTCTAGTTAATCACTGGTTTATTATCCCACTTAAGAAAACCTGAATGGGAGAGCAGGAGTAGCATCACATGTTTAAAATGTCAAACACCAAATCAACCAGCTGCCATGTGGCTGTAAGGCAAACGCATCATGATGTTAGCTGGAAATGTTCTATAAGTTTGACCGGACCTCGCCTAGAACTGGGTGGTTTCAAAGGTTTATTCCAGTTTCATAGTGAAAGGATGTCATCCCCCATTAAACATTTGTTATATTGTTGCAGCACTTTATTTCATTTAAAATTTAGGTTGATAAAAACCTGTATACATATTCTTTTTGGCTGCCTCATGAATGCAAAAGGAGAGGGATAATATTTGCGTGTTCAGATGTCTTTAGCTTTAACAAAATATATTGTGTTCAAATGGGTCTCAAAGTCATTACTGAATGTAAATTTACAAACAAATTAGTTTTCTATGTCCACCCAGTTCAGGATGGCCCCCACATGAAATCGTCCTAAAGCAAACCAGAGTGGGAATGACTAAATTGGTTTATTCATATACAGATAAATTTTAATGTGGTAGTAGCTGAGAGTCGTTCCCAACACATACTCTAGGAGCTTTATTTCTAATGTTCGATTTATTTTTTCATTTTGGTAATTAGATTCCAATACACCAAAAGACAGACACACACAGGACAGCAGTAAATACCAGCGACACGAACTGAGTTGCATCTTTTTATTTGATCAGTTGATAAATTTTCAATTTAGTAGGAATTACTTAAGACAAATGAACCTATCACACCAGGGTGAAGCTTCGTTTTCGGCGAGCAGCATGGGCAGCCGGTGCGGTGCACTCCGTGCTGCCGCAGCCGCACTCCTCCACGTGCATGTAGGTGTGGGAAATGCTGTCCCCGTTTAGGCACAGCAGGTTAACAGTACGATTGCTGAATTTTGCTTCCTTGCAGCAGGAGCAGGAATGCTCCAACGCAGCAGCTCCTTTCGAGTACCTGAAAAGCAGGAGCAGCTCTTAATGCATGTCTACATCAGCTGACGCACGTTGGCATTTCGTGACTTCCCATAAAAATGGTAAGTACAGTTTGTATTGTTCTTACTTGGTGAAAGTGTTGCATGATCCCTCACAGTATGGCATGTCCACCTCCTGCTCAGACTGACAGCCATGGTGGTTTACGTGGGTTTTCATGGTCCTCACCTTGCACGCCTTCTCTTTCTCAACACCTGTGCAAAATTTTATTCTCATTAGCTTATTTTCATTTGTATATCACTCATGCAACTAAAATGAAAATATCCCACTCACATGTTTTACAACAGCCATTTGCTTCAGTTTGAATTGTGTCCTAAGGAAGAAAAATACAAAATGTACTTTCCTTTTCTTGTAAATAAAACTATTTTAGATTTATGCTGTACAAGTAATACCTACAGGCAGGCAGTTGGTTTGTTGGAATGGTGGGCAAACAAAGTGTGAACTGAAGATTGAAAACGTCTCACCACTCTTAACACAAGTGTAATGCTCACACATGTTTTGAGGGGGTGACCAGGTTTCTCTTTCCTGAAGAGCGACGGAGATGGATGAACACACACACAGGCACACAAGCAACAGCAAATAAAAACTAAAACATTACGGTGGATTCAGAGACGACACGACTTACATTCAAGAGCTGCTTGGTACCGTTTACATCCAGGATACACTGTTTCTGCACACATTTCCCACAGCACTCATCAAGGCTAGTTTCCACATATTCGTAACCCTGAGACACAGAAAGTTCAGTTCTCGTGTTTAACACACTAAAACAAAATGCATTGTGGGATGTATGTATAAAAAACCCTTTTTTTACCATTTCACATTTTTCTTCACATGGCTGAAACACGCAGGTTACTTTGAAGAGACCAGAATTTGGGTCGACCTGGTTGCTGCACGTACAATCCTGACATTCATACGCAGGAACTTTAGAACCGGGCTAAACAAAGAAAACAGGAATTGAGTTAGTGCTTGGGATTTTGGTCAGACAAAACAGAACCATATTCTGCAAGGATTTATTACACGTGCTATAAAGAAACATTTCTCATTTACCTGATATTCAACATTCTTGTGGACACAAACACGTTTAGGTTCTAGAACAAGGGATACATAAGCAAAGATAAAGGAAACTGCATAAAATTATTTGTTCCGGTTTAAGCTTGAGTTCAAACGGTGCTAAAGAACTCACCACATGTGTGCTCTGGGCAACATTTTCCCTCAGGAACACTGAC
This sequence comes from Millerichthys robustus, assembly GCA_034783495.1. Lineage (NCBI taxonomy): Eukaryota > Metazoa > Chordata > Actinopteri > Cyprinodontiformes > Rivulidae > Millerichthys > Millerichthys robustus. The sequence continues at coordinate 7,614,420 of JAVKLF010000011.1, read as the reverse complement.
AACTGGCTTGTATCCAATTGGACATTTCATGTTGTTATTTGGGCAGGTGTTGATTTGGCATTCTGAGGATGAAAATGTCTGTAAATTTCCACAACAGCAGCTTATAAAAGCTTCTAAACATAATAATAATAATAATAATAATAATAATAATAATAATAATAATAATAATAATAATAATAATAATAATAATAA